>JADLZK010009595.1:0-345891 GCA_015847255.1 Hyparrhenia diplandra | reverse complement strand
TTAAGACGATGAACAGTAGAGCTGACTTGGGCCGTGCCATTTGAGGGCGGGCCATGGCAACGGACTTCCCAAGACGAATTACCTAAGCACCCAAGGCATCTAAATATTTTACGGTCATCTTTGGCGCAAGACGACATCTAACAACACGGGCCGCGTCGTGCCTAGAATCTGCAACCCGGGCCACATGGCATGATCCGCACTTTGGGTCGTGCTTGGGTCAGCACGGCAGCGAATGTGGCACGCATACACACTTGTATTACTCTACAATGTAATTTTATAGCATTCTTGTACTACCTCTCATCTAATACTTAAATAGATTATGAAAATCATTAAAATTTCATTGAAATAGTATACACAACATATATAATTTTTTTATATCACACGACAAGAGAAGTAGTGGAGATATTTTGAGGGCCGTGCTTGGGCGGCACGACGACCGGCGTGCCGGCGTGCCACGGGCGTGCTTGGGCCGAAGACAAAATTTGACGTGCCATATCAAGACGGCCCGATGTGCTTCCTAAGTGCCTAAGGGGCACGATCTGGCGGCACGAGAGCACGAGGCAGGTCGCCGGCTTTACGCCCGGCCCAAGTCCCATTGAACAGTAGTATACTCAAACATGAAAATTAGAAATTAGAGAGAATTAGGAATACGGCCCTGAAAAAAAGTTCGTTTTAGGAATCTGGCCTCTTTTTTTTTGAATTTAGGAATTTGGCCTCAAAATGAAATTTTGTTAGAATCCGCCTTTTTTTGAAAAATCATAACTAGAGTTTGGTAACTCCAATTTTGGTGAACTAAAGTTTGTTGTGCTCCTTAAGATGTCTAGTTTTTATTAAAAATATGAAACTAACCATGTTTTATAGAATTATTTATTTTTGACACCAATATATTAGTTTCTTATTAAAAATAAATAATTTTACAAAACATGGTCAGGTTCATATTTTTAATAAAAAAACTAGACATCTCAAGAACACAACAAAGTTTGGTTCACCAAAATTGAGTTACCAAACTCTAGTTATGAATTTTCAAAACCGACGTAAAACAATTCCTAACAAAGTTTTGTTTTGAGGCCGATTCCCAAATTCAAAAAAAAAAAAAAAGAGGCCGGATTCCTAAGACGAATTTTTTTTTCAGGGCCATATTCCTAATTGCCCCTAGAAATTAACTGCTGTTCAGCATCGAAAGCGGCATCCAAAGGCTGCAGAAAGTCAACTGCAGAGAAGAGGCACATGGATGCACACACATCCACTGTACACACATCAACTGCAGAAAGTCAAATATGTGCTGCTGAGCCTTGCAAAGCACACAAAAGATCGAGGCACATGGATTGATGCGCTAGCTGCATATTTTCTATGGGACTAGCAAGTCATCGAAGTCAGTAAACTGGCCGGTCTCCCCAGCCCATTGCATTCTACATATACATATAACACACGTATACAAACTTTGCTCACAGCTCCTCTTAACACACAGAGACAAAACCATTCTACACACCGCGGTTGGTTAGTCTCAGAGCTCGGCGCAGCCATGGCGCCAGTCTTAGCTGGGTTGCTCACTTCCGCCGTCGTGGGCATTGCGAAAGATATGTTGGCCTCCGCCATAGCGGACAAGGCCAACTTGCTGTGGAATTTCAAGGACGACCTGGAGGACATGGAGGAAATCCTCAAGACCATCTCAGCAGCGCTCCATGATGCCGAGCAGCGCTCCGCCAAGGAGAAGCTGGTACAGCTGTTGCTGAAGCGTCTGAAGGTCGCAGCCTTAGACCTCACCGACATGCTCGAAGACTACCACGACACTAGAATGCAGTTAACTGCAAAGGTACGTAGTCTAGTTAGTTACACATCCTTCTAGCATCAATATTTCCTTTGCAACTACGACATCGTGGGGGTGAGTTAATTAATTATTGACTGGACACTTTTATTTCAACCGGATCTGGATCTCCAAATATGTGGTAATCGATCTTGAACATATTCTGTAGATCATCACATCTGTATGTGACACTATGATTTAGCCGTGAACGGAAAAATTTATGCTTTATCAGGTGCATCAAAAGTTTACTTGAATTAGTTTCAAAAAAGAAAAAGTTTACTTGAATTAGTTATAAAAAATTTTTACTTGAATTAGTTATAAAAAAAAGTTTATTTGAATTAGATAGGGATTTATGGAAAATAAACAAGTTGCGGCCAGTCCTGCCAGGACGACGTGGGCAACAGCACTTGCAGTAGTGCACATGTCAAGCCCGGAAATACACGTAGTGGCTGTTGTTGTGGCGAATGGTACCGTTGTCAAGCGAACAGGCTAGCGCCGCTTGTTGGAGCTCGATGGTGGTAGCGATGACTTGGAGCTCACTATCCGTCGAGGCCATAAGGTGAATAGGTGGATTCTATGCAGCTCGCTAGGAATGCCGACTTGCGTGACGTAGATGTAGTCGTTCAGGGCATCATCCTGTCGAGGTGGTGTGAGATCGCCAATAGTGACACTGTCGATGGGCGGTCCAAAGTCGTGTGTGAGACATTGTCTAAAGGTGTCCCATTCCTCCAGTGGCACATCTCTAGTCATGCGAATGAGCCAAAGGTGTGCCGCTCCTGTCAGATGGAAAATTGCATACTGTACGTACTCATCTGGGGAGATGTGTCGTGGTTGGAGGAGGCGTTGCATCTCAGAAACCCATGGTGTTGGGTTGGTGGCGCCATCATATGTTGGTGGTGTTAGGTGTGCCATGAACTGTTGGTAGGTTAGAGATGGAGTCAGGTCCGGCGCCAGCTCAAGTGGCGACAGTCTGATACATGGGCGAGGTGCTAAGGAGGGCGCTGATTGCGCCAGGGATCCTTTCCGCAGGGTGGCCTGCTCGAACGGGTGGGGCCAATGTTGACCGTACCTGTGTCGAGGCGTCTGCCGGGTGTAGAGGTGTTGCAAACAGATCTGTTGTTGCCTTCACAAAGGTGGTGACACCCTCGGTGGTGAGGACATTGTTGGTGCTCCTGGTGGTGACGGGGTTGACACCGTCATCTAGGTTGACACTAGTGTCGACGTCGGGTGACGTCATTGTGTTGCTCATGATGGTGATGTCGTTGGCGCTCCCGGTATTCCCGGTGTCAGTGTCACAAACCGGATCGATCCTAGCATGACACGTGGCCGGCACGCCATATGGAGGGAGGAAAATTGATCTTTGTTGCTTGCCCCCAAAGAGATTACAGACTCCCTATTTATGTGACCCTCCTATGGGTCTTGTATTCCAAGCAATCTCTAAAGGTTTACTTATAGATTGGAATACTTTTTACAAAAACAACCTTATTTATTTCCTAATAAGAGATTTCCTTATAGAGTTGGAATATCCCTTGCACACGAAAAAGTCCTAAGATAATCCCAACCAAACTCTTACTTTCTTTATCGCATTAATTGTCGAAGAAGTCGCGGAGGCGGCGGCGGTGATCGTTACCGCGACCGCCGAGTCCGGTGGTCCTCCCACCGTGGTCACCACGTGGGGGTCGACGTGGTTGTGCGTGGCGCCCGAGTCGACGGCGATGCTGACCCCCCTCGTGCTTGAGATCACACCAGCGAGGTAGAGAGAATGTGCACCACGTACCGGGGAGTTGGGGTCTCTGAATAGGACCCCGAGGTCGGCGCCGTCGGGGGCGTCCTCCAAGGTGGCGCCCTCCTTGTCGTCATCGTAGTCATTCCGCACGGTGATGTCGAGCAGTGCTTGCACTTGTGACCCCGTGAGAACGGCTCATCACAGTTGAAGCATAGACCAGCCTTTTACGTCGTTTGATCATCTCCTCCGGTGTCGGTATTTTAAGCGCCCGCCGACATCTCTTGGTCTTTGCCGTCGCTGTTGGGCGCGCCGGGTCGTGGGCGTTGGCGCCCGGGGTGCCTTGCCCGACTAACTGGCTGCGCCGTCTTGCCGGAGTTGTAGAGGATGGTGAGTTGACGCTCCTACGCCCCTGGCGGCGACATGGCCGTCTCCATGTCCTTTGGGTCTCAGAGCTCGGCGTCGGTCTTGGCCGGTTCCCAAGTCCCGATGTGTAGATGTTGACTTCTTTGGCGGGTCGCCCGGTGCCGGTGTGGCGGCGTGTGCGAGGGAATTTGCCCGTGTACTGCGTCAACGGTGACGGACTTCCATAGCGATGCGGTTCACCCGGCCCGATTATGTCGGGTTGCCGGGGCGAGCGCTCATGGACGCGGGCGGGCATGCCAAAATCTGTCCATGCCTTCTCTCGGGACAAAGCGCATGTACCCTGTTTCGCTCCTCTGTGAGATGGTAAGATGCATACCAGACTTGCTCCATGGGTAGCGTACCTTGTCCCCCGAAGAACGCTCACAGCGGTTGAGCCATGGGAGGGGATCATCCTTGCTACCGTCGTCGTCGGGAAGGGCGGCTTGTGCGGTGAGGTGCTAAGCCTAGGAAGTGATCCGAGGGAGGCGGAGGGGGGGGCGTGCGCCGTCGTGGGTCGGGCGTAGGACTTGGCGCCGGCTTTGGATCGAGGATGTTGGTCAGCCTCTTCTCCAGCTCGGCGGCCATCTCCTGTTGGACAGGAGACATCTTGCCCTTCTCAGTGTATGCCTAGATGAAGGCGCACCCGGACTTCTTCATCTCCTTCTCGACCTCCTAGTACTGCTTGATCTTGTGTTCCTCCACTGGATTGCTAACGGAGAGGATGGAGACTTGATCGGCGAGCGTGTCGAGGCGGGCGGTGAAGGTGGAGAACTGCTTCGTCAGGTCGGTGAGCATCTTCTTCGTCTCGGCGTCCATGGTGGTGGGTGGATCGTAGTGGCCTCCGGATACCAGCTGTCACAAACCGGATTGATCCCTTTTTACAGACTCCCTATTTATATGGCCCTCCTATGGGACTTGTAATCCAAGCAATCTCTAAAGGTTTCCTTATAGATTGGAATACCTTTTACAAGCAACCTTATTTATTTCCTAATAAGAGATTTTTCCTTATAGAATTGGAATATCCCTTGCACACAAAAATTCCTAAGATAATCCTAACCAAACTCTTACTATATTTATCGCATTAATTCCCGAAGAAGTCGCGGGGGCGGATGTGATGGTGGCGGCGGCCCGTCCTCCCCTAGTGGGGCCGCGGCTGCTCCTCGCGCCTCTTGGGCCCTATCTCCTAGCATGTAACGGTCAGAGATGATGTTGTTGGTGAAGTAGGAACTTATCTGAGCAATTTTTATAGCCACGAGACATTGGCCTAGTTGGGTAGGCTTTTCGTCGAATAGCTGGGGGACGTCGGTAGTGGCCTCCCAGTCCGATCTGATCTGGAGCGTGACAACAGGGGGCGTCCTTAGGGTAGACGTGCATGTTGCCGTGTCGATGATTGCGGTGGTGTTGGCGCCCGGTGTCGTTGGCATGGCGTCAGAGGCGCGCACTTTGGACAACATGGCCGCGTGCTGCGACACTGTTGTTGGCGTGGCCACCGGTTCGTCGTTGATGGGGATGACGACGTTGTCAGTGCCCGTGGGGGCAACATCGTTGTCGCTAGTGCCCGCACCCACGAAACGTCATCATTGTAGTCGGCAGCTCCCATGGCTATGGTGTCATTGATGAGGATGGTGTTGCAGGCGTTGTCCTTGGCCGACAAGGGCGTCTTTGCTCGGCCTCGGTATTTCTCAAGGCGTTGCGCCCACCTTCTTCTCATAGTTGTTGAACAGGATGTGGATCTCCGCCATGAACGCGGCGGTTCCGGGGGTGGCCATCAGATCTTGAAGGCAGTGGTGAGGGCCGAGGAATCGAGCGGTCTCCGAGTACCACATGTCACAGTCCGGACAGGCTCCGATAGTTGAGGGGCGGCAGGACGGTGATCGTCGTCATAGGAGGGGCAACGGTGGCGTGGGGAGAGGGAGAGACAAGCGGCGGCACTGAAGAGAGAAGGGAGAGGCGGCGGTGGCTGAGAGAAGGACAAAGATATGGGAAGGGGAACTTTATTTCTTTTCTTCTTAATCCAACATAGATACAATGACTATATTTATAGTCCCGAGCAGACATGCACGCTAAGCAATCTCTACTTTATTTCCTATTAATTATTTTATTTCCTAAATTATGACGATACAGCAGCGGCAGTGATGGCGGTGGTGGCACTAGGGCTTCTGCCCTCTCTCTTGTGTGCATGAACCCCGTTGAGGCCCGTTGGGATGTGACATGATATATGGAGGGGGTGGTCTTATCTTTTTAGGAAACAATCCCAAAATGTTTCCAGCAACAAAAACTATCCAAAACATCTAATTTGAGATTGGTTCGGGATACAGGCGTGAACCATCTCAGCTGGCTTGGGACCCGGCTTAGCTAGACGGTTTTTGTAGGCACGCTCGGCAGAGCCGGCTTAGCTAGCTTGAGACCCGGCTAAGCCAGGTGGGGCAAACCAGGCAACCTAGTATATGGCTAGGCCGCCTTGACGGGGAAAGCCGGCTAAGAAGGTTTGTGAACCGGCTAAGCCGCCTTGATCAGCCTGTTGTGGTTCTCCTGTCTTCTCCGCGCAATTTCATGCTTCTTGCGCAACGCCACTTGACCCCAATCACATCCATGGCCATTATAACTTTGCCCATCTTGCCAAAAATCATAGTGGAAATTTTTCAGTGTTAACACCATTTAAATTGTGCCATCCCATAAAAAAGAGAAGGCATCGCTACAAATGCTTTTTCTAGTAGTGCCCTCGCAGGATCCTTCCCATGGCAATAGGAATATTACTTGACCTATACAACCTTATTCTTATTGGACACAATTTTTGCAATATATTCTTTTTACAATCAGTGCCTTATGTGGATCTGATACCAAAAAAAATACATATTTATTCATTTTAAAAAACGTTGAAGAGCGCAGTCTTTCTAATGGACACGCCGGTTTTATTATTTCTGATTTTCTTTTTGCACGTGTGGCCAGACTCACGGGCGTCTTCATGTATCTTTTCTGGTCACATTTTCCATTTTTCTGGTCACATTGGCCAGACTCACTGGCATTTTGTTTCCTTCCTGTTAGTTGGTATGGGACATTTTTTTTTTTTCCTTCCCATGCACCCAGAACTAGGAACTAATTATATGATTACCCTTCTTCTCTACAAATGTTCTTATTTGTGTAAATTTGGTATAGGCTTATGCAAGAAAGTAATGACTAACAATAATGGGCCCCTTAAATTTAAAATATTTAGCAAATTCTTACTTCAGTTTGTGGTATAAATTAAAAGTTTATATAATTTGTTGCCTCTTTGCCTTCGAGTATGTATAACTTCATACTGAGAAACAAATGAAATTCGTACAGGTGCCTGGTATGCTCTCATGTCTACCCATTGCATGCAAGAAAATTAATGTGGCTAGTAGGATGAAGAGTATTAGAGAAGAACTGGGGAAAATCGGTAAAAAGATTTCATGATTTAAATTTTTCAAATGGTGGCACTACACTCTTCTGTTGAGCAGCTTGATGATGTTCGTGAAACATTCTCACGTATGCCTAACAAAACAATAATAGGAAGGAACAGAGAAAAGCAGGATATCATAAACCTGCTATCTGCGGGTAGCAATCATGAAGAGACAATGATTGTTGCTATCTATGGCCTTGGAGGTATAGGCAAGAGTACTTTGGCAAAACAAATTTACAATGACGAGGATTTCAAGAAATATGATAAAAGTATATGGGTTTATGTGTCCCGGGATTTTAGTTTAAGGAAAATTGGAAGGTCTATAATTTCTCTGCTGCCAGAAATAGGAGGCCAGCAAAACAGGGATACACTGGAAGAGATAAATCAGTGCCTTGATACCAAGCTCCATGGCATGAAGGTCTTGATTGTTTTAGATGACTTATGGGAGGAAGATGACACTGAGTTGGAGAACCTGAGAAGTATGCTTCACGTTGGCAAGAAGGACAGTATGATAGATGTAATAGTGACCACACGCAATGAACACATTGCAAGGAAAGTTTCCACTGGTGAACCATACAAGCTTCAGCCTTTGAAAGATGCTACATGCTGGGAAATAATTAAGAGAACCAGTAAGTTTGAACAAGAACATAACCAACAAGGATTCAAGCAGATAGGAATGGATATTGCAAAGAAATGTGGAGGTGTGCCATTAGCAGCTCAAGCAGTAGGCTACTTGCTACAATCCAAACAACTTTCTGAATGGAAAGAAATAAACAACAGTGATATCTGGAATGAATATTCCGAGGATAATGTTAGAGTTCTCCCATCATTGATGTTAACTTATGAAAGGATGCCACCACAACTAAAAATATGTTTTTCCTATTGTGCCATATTCAGTAAAGGCCACAACATCGCAGAGAATGATTTGATTCACCAGTGGATATCTCTCAACTTTATCAAGCCATCCATGGGGAAGAGATACATCAGGCAACTTTTTGGGGATGTCCTTCCTTCAAATTTCAAAGTTTCCCTCGGTATGTATAAGTATACATAACTGCCAAAATATTTATTTCTACTAAATATCTATTCCTGTACTATACTCACGTTTTTCCTAGTCACTCATAACTGAATAGCTCAATTGCTGATATTTTGAAAAGTAATTTTGAATAAGTATAGGATATTATTATGTTTATTAAGATTGTAATAATGTTTTATTAGTGGTAGTTATACAAAATTAATTTAAAACAAATATAAGTTACGGGGCGACCACTGCATGCACATTGTAGTTATCTAATTTTTTTTAAATGTATATGAACTAGTTCATCAACGATGCTCACTCTTGTCTTGCGTCAAATGAGACAGAAGCATTAGTTATTTTAAACTCCCTAAATAATAAAAAAATACATAAAATTGTATGGTTTTTCTCTTTTTCAGTTTTCTACAGTAGGAATATCAAATGTTGTGTAGTCACTATGTAGCTATGATAAAGTTGTAAATTGATGATATGTATGTTTTCATCTATATCCATAATTTTTTATATTTATGAGGCACCTTTGTGTGCATATCTTCAATATGCATTTAGTTCAACCCTTAAACTAGACTATTTTGGCTCTTATTGCTCAGCATACCTTATAACTTATGAATCTAAATTTTGATTTAAATATTAGTGCTATTGATTGTTGCAACTTAATGTTTTTTATTCTCAAGTTTGGTTGGAAGTCCTATGGTTATTATATCTTTTCGTTAACACTTCTTTTGTAACTTTAGAAATAAGGAATTTAGGTCATAAACTACGTACACTCTTAAATTTTATGAGGGTATAAGCAATCAATTAAAGCTTACGTCATGTTTCTTAAGATCATAGTGGTACAACTTGTTTGAATTAACTTGAAGCCTTTGTTGGAGTCACTAATTAGTAATACTATGATAATATGTTGGCAGTTCTTAATAGACTACTATTTTGTAGGAAATGCTTGTGATATAATGGTCCTAGTTGTTTTGTGTCACTAATGGAATATGTTAAACTTATAATTTCAGACTTTTGGAGGGACACAGTACAGCATGCACGACCTAGTGCATGACCTAGCAACACTAATCATGGCTGATGAGTTAATTGCTTCAGATATTCCATCGAAGAGCAATAATAAACATGGCATGAAATATTGTCGCTATTCATTGGTTACGAAGTATGACAAGGCAAAGGCAACAAAATTATCATATATTTTGCCCTCCAAGGTAAGAGCAGTTCATTTTTCAGATTGTAACAAGCTGGATCTCGCTAGTGGGGCATTTTCATTCGCAAAGTGTTTGCGCATTTTGGATTTCAGTGGATGCTCTACTATACAGTTGCCAGCCTCTATTGGTAAACTAAAGCAGCTGAAGTATCTCCTTGCTCCAAGAATGCAAAATGAAGTTCTTCCTGAGTATATCACTGAGCTAGCAAAACTGCAGTACCTAGACTTGAATGGATCTTCTGCCATTTCTGCACTACCAGAATCAATTGGCAAGCTTGCTGGGTGTCTGGAATTTCTGGATTTATCAGGCTGCTCAGGCATATCAGAACTGCCATCATCAGTTGGTGATTTAAAATGTCTGGAACATCTTAACATGTCAGGTTGTTCTGGGATAAATGAACTGCCAGACTCACTTGGAGATCTGACAAATTTGCAGCATCTTGAGTTATCTCAATGCTCTCGTCTGAAAGTGATACCTGAATCTTTATGTGCCCTCACACATCTCCAATACTTGAACTTGTCATCTTGTGAATGTATTAAACAGCTACCTGAAGCCATAGGCTCGCTGGTCGATCTACAACATTTAAACATGTCACATTGTCGTGTGAGGGAACTCCCAGAGTCATTTAAGAGCCTCGGTAATTTGTTGCATCTTGATTTAACTTGGTGCTTTATTGAGAAAGGGTTAGTGGGAGCACTGTGTGGACTAAGCGCTTTACAGCATCTGAGTTTGTCAAGTGGTATTGGTGGCGAGAACTTGGAGATGGATGATCTATCTGATGCTATGAGATACCTCATCAATCTGAAGCATCTGGACCTATCATCTTGCTGGCAAGGAAACTATATAGATTTCATTGGTGGCCTTACGAATCTGGAGTATCTGGACCTATCTATAAATGATATTGAGTATCTACCGGAAAGTATTGGTAACCTCAAAAGGTTGCATACCCTGAATCTACAGTATTGCGATAGACTCAAGTCCTTCCCACAGAGTATAGGTGGTGCAACTGGACTGAAGTCTTTACACCTGTATGGATGCTCACCCGGATTGTTGGACCAGGCCAATTCTCTGTTCCATTATTCACTAACATTACCAATCTTTAAGGTTCATGCTGATGACGTCAGTGGTGAAAGTAATCTACTCCTGCTCCAGGGTGAAAGCGACCTTGGTCAATTAAATATTGTTTCCCTTGAAAATGTCATATTTCTGGAAGAAGCACAACGACTTAAGCTGGTGACCAAACAAAATCTTGTGGACTTGACACTGACTTGGACCATGTATGCTGATCGACTCGTAGAGGACAAGGATTTGTTGGGAGAACTAGTGCCACCCATGAGTCTCAAGTCCTTCCGTCTTGATGGTTATAGCAGCCCGAGCTTTCCAAGCTGGATCATGGACATTTCTCACCATCTCCCTGCCCTCCGGGAATTGAGTTTCCATAGATGTACAAATCTGACAAGCTTGCCGGAGGGCATACGGCAACTCTCTTCCCTTCAATTCTGATGTTGGATAATTGTGACAGCATATCGACACTGCCAGAATGGCTCAGCGACATCTCCTTTCTTGAAGAACTCATCATCTGGACATGTGCGAGCATCAAGTCTTTGCCTTCATGTATACATCTCCAGAAGCTATTTATTCTTGGGAACGAGGAGTTACGGTTGTGGTGTAAGTCAGAAGAGAACAAGGCCAAGCTCGCACACATTAAAAACATAGTAAGTTCACAACTAAAATGCATTTATCTAGATTCTGCATTCATGCCTTCCTTATACAAATTACATACTTTCTCTATTTTAATTAATAAATTTTATTACATATATATAATATATTGTATAGTTTTTACTTGCTAGAAAATAATAGTTAAATAGGGTGGCAATCATTTGCTTACCTATGTGTCACATTAGTGACAACAGACTAGTCTAAGTAAGAACTCTTGTTGACAGAGACCACTTGTGTGTTTGCCAAAAGCAAAAAAATAATATTGATAATATATTATCAAAGTAAGAAAAGTAAAAGGATACATATATAATAGGTATAGAATGGAACTTGTACAATATTTTCTCTATGTTAGTACACATGATTCAAATATTCTGTTATATTACTGCCTTCATTTCAATTAGAGTATAAACCATAGCTAATCAGTACACACGTTTTTCATCTCTGCAGATTTGACAGTACTAAGTCCTATAAAAAATTGGAAGCAAAGTTAATGGTAACTGTTACAATCTGCTGGAGTCAATTTAGAAACTTCTGGGCACCAGAGTTAAAGGTTACTGTCACAGTCCGCTGGAGTTAATCTTGTCATTTTTTGCTACACTACTGTAGTTATTAAATTATCCAGACACCTCTCAGATGTATTTAGGACTGAATCTTGTCCTCTTGTAAGTTATTGCTACAAAAATATATCAAAATATATCTTCTAAAACAGCATTTTCATTCTACAACAGTTCTTAAAGACAACATTTCACGATAGTATATCTCTGTTGGTTCATAGTCCATGAAATAAAATTAGAGAAAATGTATGTGTCAGTATTGGCCATACATACATTAGTATCTAAACGTGTAACCAGGATAGAGAATGCTAAAGCCGGTCACTATACTAAGATGAATAATCACAGATTATTTAGTACAAAAGCGTGAACGTGGATTGTTATGATAACCCAAACCCTGACGTTGGTATGTCCAGCAATGCAGAGAATGGAAAAAGTAGCACTGGAAATTTACATGAGCAAAACAACAAATAGGTGCAGGGCATGGTCTGTGTGATCTCACCTTGGATTCAAGGGAATGCAAAGTGTTCACTCCGGCCTGCGGATGCTGCGAAGAAGAGGCGCCATCAGCATCTTGCTTGCGCCCACCCAGCCCCATGCCTTGCGCCCGCCCCGCCCGCTGCTCCGCCCGCCAGTAGTCGCCAGAAGCTTCACGACTTGGCGGAGCGGCGCTGTGATCTCAGGCCCCGCAACCCCGTCGATGAACTCTGTTGGTGTTGGGGGCCTGCTGGCCTGGGCCAATAGAGACTAAAATAGGCCAGCCGGACGAAAATGGATCATGTTTTTTTTTTTAATCCGACAGGTAAGATGAATTCATCTAATCATTATACAAAAATATTTTATTATTTTCTATTTTTTTCCTCGAACCAGCATGGTTTAGTTGATGATGACTTGTTAAGCATGTCCCTGCTTGAAAGTAAGAAACATATTTCATAGGTGAAAATGTATAAATTTAGAGTTATGGTCCAATTGTTAATTTATTTTATTCGATTGATGATTGATGCATCCTATAATATAATAATATTACTTTATTTTGATGGTAGTGCAAAACTTTCTTCCTCTATTTTACTTAACAGTAGTGCAAAACTAACTGTGCCTCCATCCATCAACGATAAAAGCATTGTCAAGGTATATAAACACATAAACATTGGAAGGGGAACAAGCGGCTCTGTAATGAAGCGCCAATGGGTCATAAGCACAATTGAAACCTCCCCACCCCCATCCCCAAAATTCAACTAAGAATGGCTTCCCCAAATTAAGACTTAAGAGGAAATTGGTAAACACCAATCACAGGGAAACAGTTAAAAATTGTTTAAACTACTATTTACTCAGACAATGCACACAATGGATCCCCATGATGGCTTAAATGCTATACCATTTTGGCACTGAATCAACACTGTTTATGCAACTAAGCCAGCATATTTACTCGACACAATCAGGACTGTCATCTGAATCAAAGGACAAAAAAAAGTATGAAAGCATACATATTACTAACCCAACTTCCTTTACTTTACTTTATTTAACAGTAGTGCAAACCTTACAGTGCCTCCATCCATCAACGATAAAAAAAACATTGTCAAGCTATATAAACACACAAGCATTGGAAAGGAAACAACCCGCTCTGGAGATAAGCACAATTCAAAACCCCCAATTCAACAAACAATGGCATCTCAGGACGACAAATTACGTCGGGGAAAAGAAATGTCACCTATCGGTTGGCAATTTAGTGGGCTTCGGGGAATCGGGACTGTCTCAACAGCCCCGCGGCCGGCGGCCTCCCGGAGCCAGAGCGGCAGCAGCAAACCCCCACCTGCAGCGATAAACCCTAAACCCTTGTAGTCGTGGAGCACCAACTGAATCCAATAGAAACACAAGGAGACGGAAATGGGGAAGGAACAAGGAGACGAAGCGGATGGGACCTCTTGTCGGCGGCGAGTGCCCGCGCCGGTGCCGCGGCCATGTCGTCCCCGCTCCTGCGGGATTCGGAGCTGCGCGCGGAAGGGAACCCCGGACGGCGCGGTAGACGGTGGTGGCGAGTCGCAGCAGGCACGGGAGGGGTTGTGGGTGCTGCCTGCTGGAGACGGAGGCGACGGCGCAGGAGGAGGAGCGTGGGTGTCGCCGGCGTCGGAGCAGAGGCGGAAACAGCAGGGGACGGGAAAAGTTGGGAGTGGAGAGCGGAGAAGGGGGATCTATGACAAGTGGGGCCCACTAAATAGTCGGAGACCAATGGCAGACCGCGAGAGACCGGGACACATTGTCAGTGAAGGAGAGTACTAGGTGTCCATGACAAGTGGGTTCCACTGAGTGGGCGGAGACGAAAGGGAGACAGCTTGAGACCGGGACACATTGTCAGTGACTGTAGAAACGAGTGACACGACCGCTGCAGAAGATCCTTTCAGATTTCGTGCAAAATTTAATCGTCTGTTGCTTTGAACACATGTTTGCGAATATTATTTTTCAACTCAAAAATTTGAATTTAGCTCGCGTATGCCATAAAAACGGTCAAACAAACAGAGCTTATATAGGATAATAATTAAATAAAAAACAATAGAACATGAAGCGACAATTCAGTTGACCCAGCAACAACAAATTTGAAAAGAAACTTTAAAAATATTCAAATTCTTTTTGCCATTAATTTTTGAACTATAAAGTTCTGTATTGGCCTCGTGTTCCGCTGAAAACCCATTAAACAGAAAGAATTTAGCTGGGTAACAAACAAAGAATAGTAATTATTCAAAAAATAAATAAGGAATAGAATCCAGGCAAGTGAGTGCAATATGCAAAATCCATTGAAACGAAGGAATATAGGCAAAACAACAAAGTTCTCAAAGAAACACAAAATTGTAAAACGAAAATAAACGCACAACAAAACAATGCCACTGACCACATCCATGTATCCAGCACAAGAACACACAAGATCCATACGTCAATTCACCACGAGATCATCAGGAACTGGAAAAGCTGATTTGAGTCATATCAACTACTACCCAAAAACTCTATTTCATTTCTCCTATTGTACACTAGATTTAATAGGGAGAAAAGGGGCAGTGCACTAGATATAGTTCAGCTCATTAATCATTATACATCAGGAGCGGCCTGCTGAACTGCTGCACCTGGAAATGGTTCGCCTGCTCCAGGAAAACTGGGGAATGCAGCCTCAGTCCCTTGGAAAGGTTGGCCAGACGGTGTGCCGCCAAAGAGGAAAAAAACGAAGGGTGTAAAGGGCCCCGAGCTGTCGCATCGGGAGAAACAGGGCGTCGGGTAGCCAAATCCTTCACGGTAAGACCGAAGAGAGTCAAACTCGACGGAACAGGAGTTGTCAGATGTAAAACGCGGCGAATAGAAAGAAGGTTGTGAAACATAGAGGGGGGCAACAAGAACGTCGGAAGACGCAAGGAGCCATGAGCGCCGGCGGCACCTACGGACGCGTGACAGAAGACACGAGCCATTGGCAACCATGATAGACGAAGGATGAGAAGAAGAAGGAGGGTGAACGGAGGAGAGTATACCCGGGTCGGGAGTGGTGTGGTAAGTGGCCCCCGAGTCGGCGATCCAAGCAGGACCGACAGGAGGTGTCGAGGCCGCCAAGGCCGCCGGGTCCCAACCGACATGCCTGGCGCGGCGCCCGGGATGTAGCCCATGGAGACGTGGTGTGGGATCCCCCGGTGGAGCACCGGCCGAGCATGGCTGCTGCTGGGCGAGGCTCACCGCCAAGAGCCTAGAAGGGCCACACGTCCTCCTCGACCACGGGTGGTGGAAGGGGCCCAAGCCGCCGGGTCCGAATCGACAGGCCCGAGCGAACCCAAAGCACCGAGAGGAGGAGCCCACGGAGACGAGTGGTGAGCCCTGGTGGAGCACCGGCAAGAGTCCGGCCACCACCGCCGCCACCTTGTTGACCCTTGGCGGGGCTGCCACGCCCCCCACCCCCGCTCGGCCCGGAGGGGGAGGAGGACCCAGGAGGAGGCAATGGCGGAGGAGGAAGGCGGGTCACGGGTGCCGCTAGCCGGAGGCAGCCTCCACGCCGCCTTTCGCGCGCCAAGGAAAGGCGACCGCAGGAGGTGGGGTGGGGAAGAGCGAGGCACCAGCGTCCGTGCCAAGGGGCCGGCCCGGCGGGGTCGCGGCCGGTCGCACCGCCCTCGCTCCCAAAAAGAGTGGCCACACGAAGATGGAGCTGGCCGGCCTGATGGCGGCCGGGCGGGCGCTAAGAAAACGTCGATGTCGTGAGGCACGGCCGCCCGATGGCGCATCCCTCGGGGCATGCCAGGCGGCGGCGCGCCATGTGCGCCATCAGCGGTGGTGGCACCGCTGCGGGCGGCCTTGGGAAGAATCGCGGCGTGCTCGAGAAGGCGGGTGGGTAGCGGGGAGGGAGCGAGCATGAAGTGCTCTGCCTCGACGACGCACGATGGCGAAGGGCGCCTGCCCGGATAGGGATGGCAACGGTCGGGGCACATCTTGAGGTGGCATCCCCAGCGGTGGAGCACTTCCCAGGCCAGCAGCGGTTGTAGAGCAGCCCAGGCCAGTGAAAAATCCCAGGCCAGCAGCGACAGGGGCGTCCTCTGCTCCTATGCCCGTGCGGAGAGACCGCGAAGGGGAGCACGCGGACTAGCGCCCAGGCCAGCAAGCGTCCCCTGCTCCCGCGCCCGCGCGAGAGGTCGTGAGGGCGCGCGATCCAACGCCCGAGCCGGGCGGCGCCACCGCACCTTAGGCACGGCCCACTGCCCACTCGCGCGCGGAAGGCGCCCGGCGCCCGCACTTGCGGCCCCGTAGCGGCCGCATCGAGAGGGATCACGCCTGCAGCGAGGACCGCGCTGGGGGCCATACCGCGCCCGCGATGGGTCTGGGGCCCGCGCCGCACCGCAACGGGCGCCGTCGCGCCCGCACCAAGGCGGCGAGTTCCCGCGGCTGCGGCGGCGCGTGCAAACCATGGGGCCGCCGCGTAGGTGCGCGCTGGCCAGTCGGGTCGCGACGGCGGCAGCTTGCGTAGGAGGGAAGGGAGAGAGGTAGGGAAGGGGAGAGAGGTGGCGCGCTAGGGAAGGCGGCGCCGCGGTGGCCGGCCCGACCATGGGCGGTGGCGGGAGGAAGGGTGACAGGGAGGAAGGTCCTAGAACCTAGGCGATACCATGTTAGAATTGCTTTCTCAATTTAGCTAACCCTAGACAGGTAGCAATATAGTCTATACATGGGCCTCATGGGCCAAGCCTCATGGGCCTAGGATACTCATACTCCAACAAGAGTGATCTTTCCATCCACGTCCAGCCATGCTAAATGAAATATCCTCAGCAGAACTACTATGCCTGTTTCTTGATGCATTCAATCTGGCATATACATGGTAATCAGCAGTTTCACCAGGTGCGTCATTTGATTTCAGACTATGAACAATTGTACTCGTGCTCAAGACTTTTGGTTTGACAATAAATGTTGTCTTATGTTCGATATTTTCATTCTCCATCTGTAAGAATACAATTTTTTGTTGGGCAAAATTATGATGGATATGTAACTGTGAATAAACAACTATAATCAGACTTTAGGAAAGATAATCTGATGGTAAATGTAGGCACCTTGTTGAACATTTGACTGAGAGTTCTTGGAATGAAGTAATGGGAAATAATCTGCACATATGGTAAACCCTTTCTGTAGGCCTCTGCATTGGCAAAATATATTATTGGATTATTACATGACTTCTACATGTGTTCAGTAAGCTGATAACCTGAATAGCATACAGAATGCATACTTTTTTGGCAATAGTCCTTAATGGGGCTTTCAGAACATCCAGGAATGAAATTTGAGAATGTGCAAATTTCCAGCTTCCTGATCTTAACTCTGTGATTTGAGGACGACTTATCGCAGATACAGAATCAAGTGAAGTTCGACCACAAGCAACAGCTTGCCCCATGCATTTGGTGCTGGAGCCATTGGCCTGTTGCCCCATGGTAGAGCACCCCTGCATCCATTCCAACATCCCATCAAATAGGAAAATATCAGCAACAGGGTACAGGGAAACAGTAAAAAATTATCTAGATCAGAAAATAAACACATAAGGGATCCTGAAGACTGCATATTATCAAGACCGCTTTAACACTGAATCAATACTATTCACGCATCAAAGCTAACATGACTACTGGGCACAGTTCAGACTTAAGGGGGAAATTGCTAAACAGCAATCACAGGAAACAGTCAAACATTGTTCAAACTAGTATTTACTCGGACAATACACATAACAATACATAGATCCCCATGACGGCTTAAAGACTACCATTTTGACACTGAATCAACACTGTTTATGCATCCAATTCTAAGACAGCGTAGACAGCGTAGTTACTTGACAAAATCAGGACCATTATTTCAAGGGACAAAAAAATATGAAAGCATATATAAGATTGACCCAACTTCCTTCCTCTCTTTTACTTAACAGTTGTGCAAAACTAACTGTGCCTCCATCGATCAATGCTAAAAGCATTGTCAAGTTATATGAACACGTAAACATTGGAAAGGGAACAAGCGGCTCTGTAATGAAGCCCCAATGGGTCATAAGCACAATTAAAAGCCCCCAAATTCAACTAAGAATGGCTTCCCCAAATTCAGACTTAAGAGGAAATTGCTAAACACCAATCACAGGGAAACAGATAAAAACTACTATATATTCAGGCTTAAATGCTACCATTTTGGCACTGAATCAACAATGTTTATGCAACTAAGCCAGCATAATTACTTGACACAATCAGGACTGTCATGTGATTCAAGGGACAAAAAAGTACGCAACATACATATGACTAACCCGACTTCCTTCCTTTATACTTAACAGTAGTGCAAACCTAACAGTGCCTCTATCCATCAATGATAAAAATCATTGTCAAGTCAAGCTACGTGACACACCCTTTCAAGTTGGCGGTGCCGGTGCGGGCTGTCCGTGAAGAAGTTGGACGCGGGCGGAGTCGAGTCGTAAACGGGTGATCCGACGTTGTTGTGGGGCGTAGTTGGGCCGGGCCGGGCCGGTGCAAGCGAAGTCGGCTCGGCGAACGTGACTTGAATTTGTGCGCATGGGCTCTGAAAAAGTGAGAAGGCCAGGCCTGGCAGATCTTGGTAGCATAAGGGCCTGCTCAAAAAACGTATTAATAATAAGAGTATATATGCGTATATCCTACTTCCCTACAGAAAAATGGTACCAGACGGATTATTTAAGAGCCCTAAACAGGCATAAAAAGAAGGAGGCGCTAACCCTTGTCTTGCCAGGTCCGGTAGCGTAGGCCTATGACCCTAGCTTTGGGGGGCAGGAGTTAGCAGGCTTGGGCCGTTCTGATTCCTCGAATGATGGACTCTCTCGGTTGTTCTTGCACTAGCACATCATGTGTTTGGTCTTCGGCCATCATGATGTGTGAGGCCTTGGGCCGCTGTCTAGATGGAGGACCGACCTACATCTAGATGGTCCCTCGCAATGTAACCAAGAGAACCCCTCCTGCTAACTTCCTTTTTATATTATCTTATTATAAGTCAAAATGTTTTTTTACTAGAATTTTAATAAATATTGCCAATGGTTGCGGATGTGGGATGGATCTAAAAGTTAAGAACTAAGAGAGCGTTCTTGTAAGTGTTGTTGAACCCCTCCTACTAACTCCTATTCTATATTATTTTATTAAGTCAATGTTATTTTTACTATAATTTTTTGAAACTATTTTTATTAGAATTTTCAATAAAGAGTTAAATGTCAATTGTCAATGTTATTTTTTTACGAGAATTTTAATAAATATTGCCAATGGTTGCGGATGTGGGATGGATCTAAAAGTTGAGAACTAAGAGAGCTCTCTTATAAGTTGTCAAGCCCCTCCTGCCAACTCCTTTTTATATTATTTTGTTATGAGTCAATGTTATTTTTACTAGAATTTTAATAAAGAGTTAAATGCACCGGCGACCCTCGAACTTGAAAGGGTGTGTCACTTAGGTTCATGAACTTGGAAAACACATTTTTGGATCCTTAAACTTGTCAAGCGATGCATTGGAAAGGGAACAACCCGCTCTGGAGATAAGCACAATTCAAATCCCCCAATTCAACAAACAATGGCATCTCAAGATGACAAATTACGTCGGGGAAAAGAAATGTCACCTATCGGTTGGCAATTTACTGGGCTTCGGGACCGTCTCAACAGCACCCATGGCCGGCGGCCTCCCGGAGCAGCAGCGACAGCAGCAAACCCCCACCTGCAGCAATAAACGCTAAACCCTTGTAGTCGTGGAGCACCAACTGAATCAATACAAACACAAGGAGATAGAAATGGGGAGCGAATAAGGAAACGAAGCGGATGGGACCTCTTGTCGGCGGCGAGTGCCCGCGCCGGTGCCGCGGCCATGTCGTCCCCGCTCCTGCGGGATCCGGAGCTGCGCGCGGAAGGGAACCCGGGACAGCTCGGGAGACGGTGGTGGCGAGTCGCAGCAGGCACGGGAGGGGTAGTGGGTGCTGGAGACGGAGGCGACGGCGCAGGAGGAGGAGCGTGGGTGTCGCCGGCGTCGGGGCAGAGGCGGAAACAGCAGGGGACGGGAAAGAGCGGAGTGGGGGGGATCTATGACAAGTGGGGCCCACTAAATAGTCGGAGACCAATGGCAGATCGCGGGAGACCGGGACACATCGTCAGAGAGTACTAGGTCCATGACAAGTGGGTTCCACTGAGTGGGCGGAGACGAAAGGGACACAGCTTGAGACCGGGACACATTGTCAGTGACTGACTATAGAAACGAGTGACACGACCGCTTCAGAAGATCCTTTCAGATTTTGTGCAAAATTTAATCGTCTGTTTGCTTTGAACACATGTTTGGGATTATTATTTTTCAAATCCTAAATATTTGAATTTAGCTCGCGTATACCATAAAAAACGGTCAAACAAACAGCTTATATAGAATAATAATTAAATAAAAAACAATAGAACATGAAGTGACAATGCAGTTGACCTAGCAACAACAAATTTTGAAAAAAACTTAAAAATATTCAAATGCTTTTGCCATTAATTTTTGAACTACAAAATTCGGTATGGCCTCATGTTCCGCTGAAAACCCGTTAAACAGAGAGAATTTAGCTGGGTAATAAACAAAAAATAGTAATTATTCAAAAAAAAAAAAGAATAGAATCCAGACAAGAGGTGCAATTCTATGCAAAATCCATTGAAACGAAGGAATATAGGCGAAACAACAAAATTCTCAAAGAAACACAAAATTGTAAAACCAAAAGAAACGCACAACAAAACAATGCCATTGACCACATCCATATATCCAGCACAAGAACACACTAGATCCATACGTCAATTCACCACGAGATCATCAGGAACTGTGGAAAAGCTGATTCTGAGTCATATCAACTACTACCCAAAACCTCATTTCATTTCTCCTATTGTACACTAGATTTAATAGGGAGAAAGGGGGCAGTGCACTAGATATAGTTCAGCTCAATAATCATTATACATCAGGAGCGGCCTGCTGAACTGCTGCACCTGGAAATGGTTCGCCTGCTCCAGGAAAACTGGGGAATGCAGCGTCAGTCCCTTGGAAAGGTTGGCCAGGCGGTGTGCCGCCAAAGTTGTTATCATTCCCAACACTTATCAATGGTGCGGCAGCTGGCTGGACTAGGCCACCAGGGGACATTGGTGACATTGAGGATGTATCGGCCAGCGATTGTTGAAATGCGAGAGCAGGCACAGGTGGTGCTGCAGGTCCAGGGACAGCGGCAGGGACAGGTGCAGGTCCGGCTGCTCCAGTTGCAGGAGGCAGGACATCGAAACCAGATCTTGCTCGGGGCCTGTGTTCCGGTGCTGCCCCATGGTCACGGCTCCTGCTCCTGCTGCTGCTGCGGCTCCGACTTCGGCTCCAGCTCCTGCTGCGGCTTCTGCTGCGTGACCAGCTCCTGCTCCTACTCCTGCTCCTGCTATCACTTCTTCTGTCATAACCCGTGATCTGCCTCTATCTGGGCTGCGGCTGTAGCTCCGATCCCTGCCCTTGTCTCCAAATCCTCGTCGGTTATCATATCGCCCCCGTCTATCTGAGATAAATCGGTCATGTGGGCCTCGGTCAGAACGTCCCCTCCCGCCAAATCCACGCCCCCTGCCACCGCGTCCACCAGAAAAATCTCCCCTACCTCGTCCACCAAAACCGGGAGAATCACCCCTGCCACGCCCACCAAAACCGGAAAAATCACCCCTGCCACGCCCACCAAAACCAGGAGAATCGCCCCTGCCACCACGTCCACCATAGCCCCCAGGGCTTGCGCCACCTCTATTGCCAAAACCACCAGATCCACGCTCCCCTCTACCACCAAAACCACCTGACCCAGGGCCATCTCGTCCACCAAAGCCACCTGAGCCCTTTCTTCCACCAAAGCCACCAGGACCCTCCTGTTTTCCTGCCCACCAAAGCCAGCAGGGCCCTCAGGGCCACCGTAGCCACCAGGGCCTTCCCGCCACGAAGCCACCAGGGCCACCCCGGCCACCGAAGCCACCAGGTCCTTCCCGACCACCAAACATGGCTGGGCTTTCTCCAACACCAAATCCACCCGGGCCCTCACGACCACCAAAACCTCCAGGACCCTCCCTAACACCACCATAACCAACAGGGCCACCAGGACCAGGTTCAAAACGGCGACCACCAGGCCCATCCCAGCGACTCATCCCAACAGCCTGGTTTCTTGGACCTCCAGAACCACTGCGTGCAGCCATGTCTTGCAGCTGTGGAGGGACATGCTGGTTGGCACCTTGCAAGAGTTTCACCAAATCACCAGCATATTTCAAATCTTGTTCAGAGAAAACGTGTATGCGACACCAGTAGCGCCAGCTCTTCCTGTACGCCCTATCGTGCACATAGTCCTCTATCCCAGTTGGAAAGTCAAAATTGATTACCACTCTGGAAAAAAAAAAAAACACATGGTGCAGTAGAAATGAGCAATAGAAATTTGTCAGTGTTCAGTAAGGTAATATTGGACACTGAAATATTTTAAGGATTTAATATCCCACTATCAAATAAGCCTCACCTGATATCTTTGATATCAAGTCCACGAGCAGCGACATCTGTGGCTACTAATATTGGAGCCCTGCCAGTTCGAAACTGATTGAGAACATTATCTCTTTCAGCCTGCGATTTATCACCATGAATGCTTACAGCATTAAAATTACGACCGATGCCACGTGCAAGCTGGTCACACATCTTCTTAGTCGCGCAAAATATGATGATTTTTGAGCCCCTTTCTTGATCTCTAAGAATCTGCTCTAGGCGTCGCTGCTTGTCCATAGGTGGAACCACCTCTACATACTGCAAACAAATAGGAGCCTTAGAAATAGATCATCCTAGAAAGGACCACATAATATATTACAGATGAAGGCTGGCACATAGAAATTAGGTGCCAAATAATGCTTTTCCAAACTACTCCATACATAACAATAATAGAAATTCTGACACCAGTCATTAATGGCACTTCAAGGACTCTGCATCCTAAAGAAAGGCAAAGCATATAAAAAGAAACAATCATAATTTCACTAGAATACCTGAGTGATAGATTTGTTGGCAACAAGTTCATCGATGCTGCCAATGTTAACCTGGACAGGATCTCTTAGCAAATCCGCAGCTATTTTTTGTAACCTCCTTCGGCCAAGTGGCGGTGTACATTAGAGTCTGTCTAGTATTAGGAATCTCATCCACAACCTTCCGTATTTGTGGCTCAAACCCCATGTCAAGCATACGGTCTGCTTCATCAAGTACAAGTAATGAAACCTGATGGAGGCTAATCTTCTTCATCTCCAGAATATCGTTAAGACGTCCTGGTGTTGCTACTACAATATCTGCTCCACGCTCAAGTTCTCTTAGCTGAGGGCCCTTTGGAGCTCCACCATATAGGCACTGAAAAGAATGCATCAAAAATTATTTCAATGTAAGAATGTGACATGTCATTAGTAAACATAGTGCCAGAAACAATGCACATATTCTACAAGGCACTTAGGTACAGAAATCTTGAATGATCGATGCACAGCAATATTGTTCAGAACCACATGAGTTCATTTTCTACGGTATAAGTACTATCAAAACCACATTAGGCCTATCTACCGCTTCAGCTGCATCAACCTTTCTAAAGGCAAAGCAATCATAAACTTTCGAAGAACAATAACATTTGATATCCAATAACTTAATTACTATGCATTGTCTTACAAAACAGAAAAATGTGCACATAGTTTCAGGACTACAATTGGTTGTGATCAATGCTTTATTATTCTATGCAAGAAAATATAAGGCCATAATAAAAGATATCAGGTCAGAACTTACTGTGCAGGAAACTCTAGATGATTGACCAAACTTAACTACTTCGTCTTGTATTTGTGAAGCAAGCTCGCGAGTAGGGGCCAAAACCAATACCGTAGGACCCAACATCGGATTATTGTGGCATCTCCTCAGATGTATAAAAGCAGGAATTAGGTACCCCAGTGTCTTTCCAGACCCCGTCTTGGCAATAGCTACTATGTCCCGGTTTTGCAATGCAACAGGCCATGTCTGAGCTTGAATTGGAGTGGGATTTGAAAAGCCTGCTGCATGGATCTGAAATAAAAAAATGAATAAGCATCATAAGAGCATGCCCACCTGCAGCAGATAATTGGTATTTTCCATAGCGAGCAAAAATGGTTGCAAACAATGAGAAAGTGGTTAAATCTATCCTAGGTGAATATGGCTGCTTACTTAAGCAACTCAAGGCATGAAGAAGCTCTTTGTTGAGTCAGTGGCAGAGACAAGAAGCAGGAAGCTTCAGCCAAATTTTATAATCTGAAACATTAATCGTTCCAATACTTGTCAGCAGAAAGTAGCCCACAAGTATTTCACTAAAGTGCCCGGAAATTGAAAACTAATCGTTGTATTAGGACACTCAGCATTACCGCAAATCCATTGTGCTACATCAGTGAGCCATACCATACGATGTGCTCACTATGAGAGAAGATAATTTTCCATTTCAAAAATACCATTTTCAGTGGCCCACATTGTCAAGAATTTCTAGATCAAGTTAAATTTGTAAACAATGCATCCATGGATCCATACGTAGCAAAGCCCAAATAAAGAAGACATACCTCCCTCAGAATCTCTGGAGGGAATCCAGTAGCCTCAAATGTCATAAATGGAGCAGGGACGTTCTCACCCTGGATATTAAAAAAAAAAAAAATAGCAGTCAAAATATAAATAATCAACAAGTGAGAGAATAAAAGAATAATAAACAGGTTGCAGCCTAACTAAACAAGAAAATGAACCTGTACACCAAGAGAAATATTCTGAAATACAAATACCCTGTTACCAAGCTATACATAAGGAAAAAAGGCATAGTAAAATATGTCCAACTGCAGAATTGCCCCTCTCAGGCTTTATGAGCTTTTGGTAATACTATACCTCTGTCCAGTTTTCTTGAGTGGAAATTGGCTAGAGATGCATACATCATGCTTGAAATGTCAGATATGTGTGCCACAAAAATAGTTTTTTAGTCATGTAAATGTCAGATATAAACCAGTACCTCTATTAGGCAAACGGGTTATTAAATATTCAGAGATATGGAGCACATTAAAAACCACATGTGGAACAGCATTTCCAAAATGTTTAAGTACAATGGCAAACAGCCTCTGGAAAAATTTGAAGTTGTAAACTGTGTCTTAGTTTTGCAACAAAATATACAATCAACACCTTACCATGGCAGTGACTTCATGGTGTTGACGGTATGCATCAGCTGAAGATACACTTGGAAAATCTGGAGGAGCAAACATACTCGACGGTGGCCTCAATGAAGTCCCAATAGGCAATGGACCAAGATTATGTGGATTTGGTACAGAATGTGGAGGTGCCATGTTATAACCACCAAAATTGTCTGGACGAGGATAAGGTAGTCCATTATGCATGCCATGCTGCAAAGTTTGCACAAATCAGAGTGAATGGTTAGAACTTTAGAATGGAGGTTAGCATGGGCATAATATATAGAAAGTACTGGATATATCAGAAAGCTAATGGGCATTGTTGCCGACATTTTTACAACTAGTTCCATTGATATGGTGCGGAAATATCATCAGACTTTACAATTTATATACAAGAAAATTGATAGCTTATTGGTAGGACATAAATTTAGGCAGTACAAGGGGTGAGTTTTGTCTTCACTAAGATTCAACATTACTGTACCAAAGATTATTACCATAGGATTTTGTGGAGTAGGGAGAGGAGCCAGCTTTGGCTGCTGCAGCAGAGCCTTTGTTCCATCAAACCTTCCATAAGAGTGAGGGTCATCTCTTTCAAAGTGACCATCACTATTACCCATATCAAAACCCATTGGAGGTCGAATTGGTGATGGACCAACATGATTTGGAACTGCAGGGCCACTAACTGGTTTTTGCTGGTAGTTTGTTTCAGCTCCACCTTGATGCATTTGAGCAGGAGAGTTCATAAAACCCATGTTATTAGTCTCAGCAGAGGATGATCCACCAGGAAGATGCTTGGCAGGATACAATTGCCCACCGACTCCTGGTATATTTGGCTGGCTACTAAGGGCTCCAGGATGTTGATGGCTAGAAGTTAACTGCTGATTTGGGAGAGGAACTTGGCCACGCTGCTGAGTAATTGGTAATGAAAAGCCAGTCCGCTTGCCTTCATGGACTCCATCATCATCCTTCAACAATGGACTTTGTTGCCCATGTGACAGTGGCGGTTTTCCATGCTGAGTGAACGGCATTCCATGCTGCAGTTGACCTTGTTGAGATGGCATTTTAAGTCCTTGAGGTTGAGAAACCTGCGGCGACTGCAAAGCTTGGGCAGGGTGGTGAAAGCTCATAGATTGTTGAGGATGTTGCCCTTGACTCTGAGGAATCCTAACTCCCTGCGGCTGCTGGCTTTGATTATAAGCACCATGTGGAATTTGAGGTTGCGGAGCTTGATTGTAGGCAGACTGCGGTATCATGGATTGCTGACCTTGATTGTAGGAAGGTTGTGGTATTGGTGGCTGCTGAACTTGACCTTGATTGTAGGAAGGTTGCGGCATCGGTGGCTGCTGAACTTGACCTTTATTGTAGGAAGTTTGTGGCATCGGTGGCTGCTGAACTTGACCTTGATTGTAGGAAGGTTGCGGCATCGGTGGCTGCTGACCCTGACCTTGATTGTAGGCAGCTTGAGGCATCGGTGGCTGCTGACCCTGACCTTGATTGTAGGCAGCTTGAGGCATCGGTGGCTGCTGAGCTTGATTATAGGCAGTTTGCGGCATCTGCGGCTGCTGGTCAGCCTGATATGAATACGGTGGAGCCTGCTGTTGCTGCTGAGGTTGCAAGTAAGGACCGTGCTGATACGGCATGTGCTGAGGATGCGCGCTGTGGTACTGATGCGGCTGATTTGGCATGTGCGGCTGCTGTTGCTGATATGGCACTTGCTGAAACGAAGCCTGCTGTTGAGCCGGGACATGCTGCTGAATCGGTTGCTGCTGAACTGGCTGTTGAGTATGCTGCTGCTGCTGCTGCTGCTGCTGCTGCCCAATTTGGCCAGCCTGAGGATAACCTGCCTGGCCAGCTTGCCCAAACTGCAGGTTCGGCTGCGAAAAAAACGTCCCAGGTGCAGGTTCCGGAGCCTGCGCGCAGTGTCGGCGGGCGGAGGACCTGCCGGGCAAGGGCGGCACCCCTGCAGCTGCAGCCGGCTTCTCATACTGCGTCACATTCGTCTCCGGGTTCCAATAGTACAGCGTCGCGCCATCAATCAGCGCTTTCCAAGGCGCAGGAAGCGTCGGGTCATCCGGAGCGAACCGAGGGCCCGAAGAATCCGCTGCGCCGGCCGCCACTGCCTCCTGCGCCGCCATGCCCAGCAACTCTTCTTGCCCCTCTCTTCTCCTTCTAATGCCTCCTCCTTCCCACCTACGCTGCTGCGACCATAACGCAAACAAACACCCTACAAACCAGTAAAATTCAGGGGGCGGAACCAATCAATGAAACTCAATCATATATTGCACGGAAAATCGAAGTTCGGAAGCGTTATAGATGCGTATACTTGCAATTACAACAGATCGGGAGATAAATTGCCGGATAGCTTTGGTTAGGGTTTGGGCGCCCGGTCCCGTGCGGCAGAAAAGGAAGAGGAGGGATGGCGTACTTGGCGGGTGCTTCGTCGACGGCGAGGGATTACGGAGACCTGATGAAGGGCGCTACGACGACCTCGGCACCTGGCGTCGCGCTGCGGCGGCGGCGGCGGCGGCGGTGCGCTACCCAATCGTCGCCGAGAGGGAGAGGGAGGGAGAGCGTACGCGGGGTGAAACGGGGATGACTTGATACGGATACTGAAGTGTTGCCGGTGGGCCGCCCTGGGCCGGTCCTCAATCCGAAAGCCTTTAAGATAACTTTCCTTTTTCACACTTTGTGTCTCGTCCCGTTTTTTTTTTTTTTTTTTCCTAATGTAATAAAAACTTTTGTCTTGCTCAAAAACAATTACTGTAAAAAGATTTTTTTAATATTCTGTAGAAATCTTTTGTCTCTATAAAAAATACAAAAAATATAGTTTTGTCAAAAAAATTATACAATGCATGTAGTTCTGTTATGTATTTTAGGGTTTTCTATTTTATATTTAAAGTTTGTTCCTTATTTCTCTATACAAATTTTGAAGGGATATCAACTATTAGGAACACTGTCAATGAACATTTTTTTTTCTCATGAAGCTAACGGCTTTCTTTTGAACCTAGAAATATTCATATGAAATTGGGATAGTTTTCTAATAAACCTAGGACACTATTCTCTCGTACTTGTATTGTTTTTTTTTCTATTAAACATTGTTTTCCTACAAAAAAAAAAAATGTTGTTTGGAAAACTATATGACTTTAATGTTCCAAGATTTGTATCTTCTTCACCTTAGAGAATTATACTCGTAAATAAATGAGAATGACCTTTCAAGGTTGAAACCAATGCAACCTTCAAAGTATCTCCGACATTAGGCATAAATTAGGACTCCTACTCTGTTTCAAGTCAAAGAAAAAAATCACAGCCCAACGTATAGAGAGCTCCCTACTTCTTAGTATTTTTTTCGATTGTACATATCAACTCCCTCCCATGCACTTTTTTTTTTTTGTCCAGACTCTTCTTTACCACGGTCTATTGGTGTTTGATGAGCGGCAACACTGGTGGGTGCCTTATGGGAGACACCACTGTAAATACAGTTTCACTGGTGGTTCCTCTGTCGGACCCACTGTTTCTTCTCAACTGGCGCTGCCTCCTACTCGACCACAAGTGAATTTATGGGCATGGCGCCATGAAAAACCTTGAGTGTACTAGTGTGAATAGTGTAGTACCCCTAATCTAGGTTGTCCCATACACGTTGAGGAGCGGGCCCAAACAGCACCAGTATAATTGAATGGACTATATATATTTAGGTCCATTATAGTATATTTTATTTAGCCCTATATAGCATTAATCGAGGGCAACGTATGCTATGGAAACCAGCTTAGATGTGAAAACCTTGTGTAAACCACGATAAAAAGTCATCTAAATTTATGAAATAAATTATACATGTAGATGATATGATGATGCCACTACTAGAAAAAACGTTGTTTTGTCCCGGATGCGTTTTACACTACAAAGCGAGCTTCTCATTTTGAACGGGATTAAAATTCCTATTAGTCCCGTTGATACTACCAACCGGGAGTAAAGCTCTTGGAGGAACAATGTCCGAGGCAAGCTCATCCGGAGTAAACCTTTAGTCCCAGTTCTAGCCAACAACCCGGACTAAAATAAGACATTTAGTCCCGGTTTGAACTCTCAAGTTTTTAATCCCGGTTTGAGAGTAGGACTGATGAAAGGTTTTGGGTTGGGTCCAAACCAAAGCCCAAATCAGCGACTTTAGTCCCGTTGGAATATACAACCGACTAAATCTATTTTTTTAGGCAACATCACTTTTGCACAAAAGGACCCCCGAGATTTTATTATATTATGACCAACATCGTTAGCGCAATATAGAATTACGTTTTCGAACTTGAATTCGTAGTTTTGGTTTTCTCTTATTCAAAATACGCTTTTCTTTATAAACACATTTGTGTATTCCATGATATTCCAAAGTGTGGTTTTGGCCTTAAACTTTTTCCCACGCTTTCACATGCCCCGTGTGTAGGAACCGCCAAGTTTGAGAATTTTTTGAATTGGTTTGGTATTTTTTCGCTTTAATCAATTTCCGCGAAGTTCTTCCTCGGTAATTATAAGTTGAACTGAGTCCACCTCCAAAAAGATCTGAAACGGTGCCAAACTTTATGAGAAGGTCTCTTGTGCCCTAGGAGACGAAGTTTTTGGGAGGTGGGTGCAAAATCCTCGTTGTTTTCCATACGAAACTTCGCCATGGTTTGTCGCACACCTACGCCGAGAAAATGCAAGAATTCAAATAATCATGAAAAAAAACCTAAGATTTTGCGTGGGATCATATTTTTGGGTGTATGCGCAAAAAAAAAAAAAATTCAAACAATTTTAACACCGGTAGACCCAACATTCTTCACAGAGGTATACACAACCTTTCACCAACCACGCCTTTGCGCTTAGGTTCTCCATGATTCCGAGGTCCACGCCAGTATTTCAAAGTGTGGTTTTGGCATCAAACTTTTTCCCACGCTTTCACATGCCCCGTGTGCGTGGAACCGCCAAGTATGAGAATTTTTGAATTGGTTTGATATTTTTTCCAGTTTAATCGAATTTCATGCGAGCTCTCCCTTAACTGCAAGTTTGAAAATACTAGGTTACATATTTTATATGTGTGCAGTAACGAAAATGTAGTAGAATATGATTTTTTAAAAAATTTCCATGTATATAATTTACTTGGTATATAATAGAGATTTAGAATGTAATATATAGAATATATAAATAAGTACGAAATAACTGTGGGCGGGAAATGAAATTCCCCCGCCCCCATGTCCCTTTAGTCCCAGCTTGTCCATGTAGGCCGGGACTAAAGGTCCAAAATTTCGTCCCGCGGACGAAGGCCCACGCCAAAAATAATCTTTATTTCCGGGTTCTAGATGAGCACTGGGATTAATATCTCTAAATATTAATCCCAGGCGTAGCCTAAACCGGGGTTAATAGAATTTTACTCCCGGACGTCCCCAGGAACCGGGATTAATAGGTGGGTGTATATTACCGCGTGACGCCCGGGCTTCTCGTCTTCCCCGTCGATCTCGTCTCACAGTACGACTCCGCCGCCGCGCAGCGGCGTCGACGCCACCGCGCCGTCCCGGCCCGCCGCTGCCGCCCCTCCTCCCGCGCGCGTCGGCTCGTCGCTCCCCGGCACGGCCCGCCAACGCCCGTCGCGGCCGGCTCGTCGCTCCCCGGCGGCGCCGCCCCTCGTCCGTCGTCCGGCCGCCGGCGCTCGTCGCTCCCCGGCTGCAGCGGGTAGGTACTGACCACCGTCCGACGGCTGTCATGCTTGGCCGCTGCTGCTCACGTCCTTTGTCTACCACGCACGAGCCGCCGCCCGGCCGCCGAGTTCAAGCATCTCCCGCAGGCCGCGATTCGAACTTTCTTGACGCAGGTCTGCAGCGGCGTCCTTGCAGTTCGAGCTACAATTTCTTCTCAGGACAGAAAGGATAGGGATGAATCAATATTTAGCTATTAGATTCAGACAACTCTTTTGTGCCCTGCATCCTTGAACTGTTGGATTCAGAGATCATCGTTTTTTTTGTGAATCTGCACAAAATTTGAGTATGTTCATTTCTTTGGCCGGTTGCTACGTAAAAAAAAAGTGGTATGAAAACTGAATTGTAGTCTCTTTAGTTCTGAAGAGAAGTCGTATGATTTCAGTTCTGTTTCAATTCAGAAAATAGAAGTTCTGAAAATAGCGAGGAATTATCGGTGTCCATATTTAAGCTTGGTTTGTTTTTTTTCTATCAAGTAGCAACATAGTGGGTTCAGAAAATGGCATGCTATCTGTTTGCTAATTATAGGTGAAATTTGTTCGAGGACAGCGCAAATGCTTTGTGCTCTTTGTCGGTAGTGATAGTACAAAATGAAGCCTTTCTCACTTGTCTATGATCTTTTTTTGGATGGCTTGGAATTTGGTTGCTAATGAAGGTTTCATTTCTTCTTGCAGTTTCCAATTGACTTGGAACAATATGACCAAAGAGAGCAGCTCAAGAAAAGTGGCCTGGTAATAAGGACCAATAGGCAGTGTAAGTTTGATGCCTCATCTCATTTCTTCCTCACTAGTGATAGGGACCATAATGTGAATTTCTGATGCTATAATTTCTACTGTGGGTATGGCTATTTTGGCCTACTCAAGTCCCTCATTTCTGCTACTAAGTTGTCACCTTTACAAATTATAGCTACGGTCTCTGTCTTTGTTGATCCTGCAATTATCACAATTATTTCCTGGAGCAGTAAAATAGATGAAGGTAGTAGTAACAGTTATGAATTTTGTTCAATGTAGCTAGCAATCACACTAGCCGCAAAACCATGAGTTGTCTTTTTTTTGAACTTATTTTTTATAAACGTTACCTTAGCAATGACACAATGCAAATAGTTCATTGCCTATCCTAGCTTGACTTAGTAGTTCTTTCAATGATATACACTGTGTCTCAGCTACATTCAGTACTTTGGTTTTATATAGAGAGAGCTTGTGCTTGATACTTTTTGTGAGATGGATACTTTCTTTGAGCAGTGCTTAATATTTTCTCAGAATGGTTGCCTTCAGCATATGTTTCTAGTTTTAACACTTCTTCTTTTTTTCCTTAATTATTAAGCTGCAGCAGGTTATTATTATTACATACCTATTTATATACTAATACTTTTTCTTTTTCTCAAATTGAAGACAAATTATTTGAAGAGCGTAAATCAAGAGAGAAAAACTCATCTCCATGCAATGCAAGAGACTCTGGCAGGATTTATCAATGACGAAATCTTAACAAAAGGCGCCAAGTTCTATGACCCCAATGAAAATTGGGTTCCAAATCATTAGAGTTCTAGATGATTTGAACTTTTGTAATCGGGTGATTTGGCATCATGTATGACCATGAACTTGTAATCGGCTCCAAATATATGTGGCATCATAACGCTGAAAAACAATATATGCGCCGCTTTGATATATAATATAGACATATATTAATGTATGTACTTTAGTTTCATACTAAACTTCCCTGAACGTGTATCATTAGTAGTGTAGAATCATATTCGAAAACCAAATTTAAAAGCAAAATATATCATGAAATTAAAAGAAATAGAAAAAGGAAAAAAAAACAGAGAGATTTAATCCCGGTTGGTAACACCAACCGGGACTAAATCTGCTGGTCTGGGCCTGGGCCTGGGCCTCGGGGGCATCCTAGTTGGTGTTACTGAACCGGGACTAAAGGTTATTATTAATCCCGGTTCGTATTTTCACCACCCGATTTTTAGTCCCAGATCGTAATCCCGGTTCAATTTACACTATGGAGAACCGGGACAAAACAAATGTTTAGTGTACTAGTGTGCACAATTAATCCTGTAAAATATATTGTCCAAACTCAACTTCGTTTGTGAGATATAAAAATAACAAATTTCATCCAAACTCAACTTCGTTTGTGAGATATAAAAATTTGAAATTTGTTATTTTTATATCTCACAAACGGTTGAGTTTGGACAATATATTTTACAGGATTGTGCACAATCATATCATCTACATGTATGATTTTTTTTCATAAATTTAGATGACTTTTTTGTCGTGATTTGCACAGGTTTTCACACGAAACTGGTTTCCATAGCATACGTTGCCTTAATCAGATGTTGCTCAAAATATAGTGAAGATCGTTATTACAACTCTTTCTCGTGGACAAGTGAACATGGAAAACAGCAGCACCATGCTTTTCTTTTGATGAAACAGTAGGGGTGTAAGCCCCTACTGGAATTTTATTGAAAATAAATGCAACAGCTTACAAAGAGCTGAATCAAGAAACGAAAAAGGGAATAACAAAGGACGAAATCAAAATAAAAAATAAAGTAGTTGACGACGACATTATTCCTTAGTATTGGTTGTTGCCATGCAGATCCATATCTGGATGGATCCATGGCTGGATATGCATATCTCTCCATCACTTGATGTACTCCATGGCCCAGAAGTTTGCAAAGATGTAGGTGGACTTGAATCCGGTAAACCCAGCACGCTTTGCGAGCTGACGAAACTCGCTGTCGTACCTCTCCTTGCCGTCAGGGCTGTAGGTGAGCAGGGCCAGATCAACAGAGATAAGCCCCTGCGCCTTCTTCGTGGCCTCCGGCTGCACCGGCAGGATGCACTCGACGTTGATGACCTTGCCGTTCGCCGGCAGCGCCTCGTAGCAGTTTTTCAGCAGCGTGGCACAGTGGCCGTCGCCAAAGCAGTTGAAGATCCACTTGATGAGGATGGCGTCGGCGCCGGAAGGCACCTTCTGGAACATGTCGCCGCCGACGTGCTGCACGCGGGGTACGCCGGCGCCTCGGCGATGACGTGGGGAGGTCGAAGTTGACGCCCTTCATGTCTGGGTACCTGGAAGTGATGGCGTGGATGGTGGAGCCGACACCGCCGCCGACGTCGATCAGTGTTCGCACGCCGTCGAAGCCCTTGTAGAGCTCTAAGAGTTTCTTGGTGAGGATGACGGAGTGGTCTCTCATGGCGTCATTGAACACGCGGTTGAACCGTGGGTCGGTGCCGGCGTAGTCGAACCACGACGTCGTCGAGAAGGCACGGTTGAACGGGCTGCTGCCGTCGCCGGCGAGCACGGCGTCCTTGAGGTTGAACCAGGCCTCCATGAAGAGCTTGTCGTTGGCGAGGAGGTGGAAGTTGGCGAGCGACACGCCGTCCTCGTTCGGGGTCAGCCACCGGCACACCGGCGCCGCGCGGTAACGCCGGGACAGGCTGCCGTCGTCGGAGCATTCCTCCACCTCGCACGAGACCACCTCGTACGAGGCCAGCAGACGCAGCATGCGGTCCACCATGGACGCCGACGCGTCGGAGTTGCTGGCGGCGTTGCTTGGTAGTTTCGCGGTGATCTCCTTGGGACTCAGCGCCTTGTCGCCGGAGTTCACCAGTGTCTCCAGCAGACCCAGCTCGATGGCGGCCCTCAGCGTCAACGGAAGGTTCACACAGTTGATTATCTCCAGCGCGTGCAAGCATGTCTCCTCGTCGTTGCCGGAGCCGGTCATGTTGGCTGGTGTGTGTGTTCTGTAGGTGTTGTTGTCGAGAGCTATGGGTCTGAGACGCGGTGCCTTGAACAAGGGTGTGGGAAGGGTGTTATATAGGGAGAGAATCTAGGCGGCCAGCTTCATCGTCACAACCTGAAAGCTCAGTCCACGTAACAACCTTATATATTGTAACATATCGTGTGGTCCCACGTGTCCCCCTGTGGCCCATAGTTAATACACCTATGTCCTCCATTTTGCAATGTTGGCCACAATTAAATTAGAACGATGGTGTTCCACATATATGCAGGTAGAGTCTGTTAACCATCTCAAGCAGACAACTTGTTTTGAAAAAAAAAAAGTCTGAATCGAAATTAATGGACGAATTTCATAAATTTTCGGATCAATTTTGTACTCAATTCGGAAAGCATAAAATTCATTTCGGACGAAGCTTGCTTGTTGGTGGACAGTGGAGCATTTTGTTGGACAGCGGAGCAATTTGTGAACTTGATGCCATATTCGTATTAAAACTTGGTGAAACTGGTGATGGCGTTGGCGATGAGCTGATCAACTGTGTTGAAGCAGGGACCCTAAGCATCGATGGTTTAATAGTCATTATAACATATAAGTTGTAGCCTCGGATATACCCAATGCCGGAAGGTACCTCGTTAACCGTTTCAAGCCATCGCATGTGAGGGCTACGTCAATGGCGTGCTAGTTGACAACATGTTGATGGATAGAGGAGTCAATGTGAACTTGATGGGTTTTTTTTGACAACAATTGTGAACTTGATGTTATATTCGTTTTACAAGACTCTTCGTGGCATTAATGATGAGTTGATTAAGACCAATATGAGCTAACTTGGTGGAAATTTGATACGTACCGATCTGCTATCGGTACAAGGATGGCCTCATATTCACGGTAGCAGGTTTTGAACAAGGAAAGCTTGCTATGGAAACAGTGGAAATAATTAATAGGATAACTTGCCGAAGAAGAGTGGGTAAGCTTTATACCTGGTCAAGGTTGGATGCGACCAAGCGATGAGGATCAGTCTCCAAACGACCGCAGAACCACAACCGGAGCTAATCTAAACAGGATGGGGCAGCTGTACTGGAACCCATAAAGAACGAGTTAGTGGATCTCAAAGAGATCTCCTCACAAGTCAAAGAAGAAGGAAGAATAGAGATTGGAGTAGGGCACAGTAGCTCGGTTGTGAAAACAGTTGGATTATCTCAATTCATCAAAAGTTGTTAATAGCTTACACATATGTGAGTATTTATACTAGGAACAACCCTCCTAGATAGGTGAAAACTTGAAAATAAAGTGAATATATCGCTAGTTTGAACAGGCCTCCATGAGAAGAGCTTCGAGTTCTTTCTTCGTGGCTTCTGGAATTCTGAGAAGCCTTCAATATTTTGTGAATAACCCCTTCTAGAAAGCTCCAAATGACGTGTGACTGGATGCATTTGAAAGTTAACTATGATAAGCTTTCACACCATATGCCTCTTACTTCACAAAGTGTTGTGGATTGGTACAGTTTTGTACAAACATTTAGACTTCAAGCAGACTGTTGAACTTTATACCAGTCGACACTAAAAGAGGTTGGTAGGAATAACGAAAACTCCAAACAGGTCGGAAGAGGTCGCATTTGAAAGTAGACTTCAAGAGCTTTCCAACAGGTCTTCACGAGCCTTCATAGCTTTTGAGAATCAAAAGATATGCGTGTTTCTTGTTGATGCTTCTATCATGCCGAGCTGTTTTGACTTTGTTCTTTTTGTAGTTCATTCTTGTTGTGTTCTTGTCATCCTCTATGCTGAACCTAAGCAACAGAAATGCACACAAATTAGGTAGTATATAATTCTCATTAATGTTCTAAATGGATTTGAAAGTAGCGCTTTCATCTTATGTTGTACTAGTTTTGTAATCGGTCTATCGAAGACTTTGGTTGATGTAGTGGTCGGAGAGGTCGCTGGTGAGATCAAAGAGGTCGGTGAAGTAGATGGAGAGGTTCGAGGTTGGTGTGGTCATATCAAAATTAGTGGCATTAATGAATGTCACATGGCTTGTTTTCTCACATGGACAACATTACATATGTCACGCTATCAAGGGGTGAATCAAGACAAACGGAAGTAATTTTGGACAAACAAGTAGATGATGCAGGAAAGAGCACCAAAAATATTGTGTATAAAGATGTTATTGTGCTAATAAGTAAATATATAGTCCAGAATTAAAAACCTGTTTCTTTATGTGACATTGTAGCCTGAAGTTTATTAAATGATATGGGCATTGAGAAAGTCTGTCGGTAGGTGAATCCAGTGATGTCCTCGTCTCCTCATCAAAGGACAAGCCGGTATGTGACATTCATTATATGAAAAAAAAATATATTTTTTTGTTACATACACAATATAGTAGAAAGAAAATATTCAAGATAATTTTACAACACCTGTCAGATCAGCTTTTTATTCCTCACGCGGTAAGCGTGATGGACGAGAATGCGACATGCAATCCAAGGAGCATTATTTGATTGGGAAAATCCGCTTTCCAGTACGTTCTAGATCGTTTAGTTTCTCTTGGACAGCGACATGATAGGCGGAAAATGGTAGTGGTGGCTGCTATCGGCGAGTCCATTTTGGGAAAAAAGTTATAACTTATTAGTCCAATTTATCAGTCAGCTTATCGGCCGCAAAAACCATTAACTGTCGTGATGAACTTTGCTGATATATCTCACTACAGTTAAAATGAGCTCCATCTGAAACCCATCATATAACCATTGTTCGTCAAATTGTAATATTAGGGCATTTTAAACAATTGCGTGCTTACATAAAAAGTAGGCATGATATGATATGATGGGACACGTATATTATTACTTTTTAGAAAGGCTATATATATATATATATATATATATATATATATATATATATATATATATATATATATATATATATATATATATATATATATATATTATATATTATGTACTTAGCTGGAAAGAATTCGATCGAGCTATTCTACACCTAGCAGTTCAGATCAGCTTTTTTTAGTCCTCACGTGGTAAGCATGCATGATGGGCGAGGAAGAGCATTCACGTGAGCATCACAACCACTTCCACCTCGTTTCATTTCTCTTACTGTAGAAGATAAACTCAAGGCCACACCAAAATATTGTTTTGAAATTTTATCTGTATTCGTACATATATAATAAAAAACATTACCGAAAACAAACAGTATGATTTTTCCATGTTTGTAGCACGTTGACATATGACCATGCAAAGAGAAAGAGGAGCTATAGAAGTGAGATTATATGCCATGCTGGAGCCCTGATAAATTTATGGGCAGGCTTGTACTTTGAAGATGACAAAGCTGAAATTGCAAAAGGCCTGATGCTCAAAATGGCGCGAATCCTTGCTGCGAAAAAGACCGAGCCAACCATGGAGGATCCGAGGATGACCGCGCCCGACAGGACTTGACTTGCTTCTTCCTGTGCTTTCTGATGGATGTCGGCTGGGATTTTGCTTTGGTTATGCTGTTTGCGGATTATGTTTGTTACATATAGTAGCTCTCCTCTTGCGCTGGAGGTCAAGCGCAGTCGTCTGATAGGGTATTGCAACAACAATTAATACAGGGCCCAAAGCGTAGGTCTCACTAACCAGAAGAAAAGTTCAGAGGCGGAAGGCGATCTCTCGGCTCCGGCTTCGATTCGCCCGCTTCCCCCTCCTCTCCGGCGACCTCATCGGTGTCGGAGAGGGTGGGGAAGCCGAATCGGATGGGGACTGTATAGTTTAGGCCTAGGTAGGATCAAGTTTTCGGGTTCTAAATAAGTTTCCCATGGGCCGCCGCCGATGATGATGGCGTGTTCTTCCTCATCGCCGGAGTCATCCGAGATGGCGACACATTGGTGAGACTTGGGTTTGTCGACCGAGTCCGGCTAGGTTCGTCTGCACCGCTGTGACCAGTGTAGGCTCCTCGGTTTCCTCCTCACCGCCAGCGGTGGGAATGGCCACGCCCTCGTGCGAGGTCGGCCCGGTTGCGTGGTGTAGCTCTAGGGCAACATCCGTTGGCGGCACGTCCCGCACATGCGAGGATCGGACTTGGCAAAACGCGGCGTCGATTCGGGCGGTTGCTTGGTCTTTTTCTCCTTGGCCCCTCGGCGTGGTGGTCTTCTCCGGCGATGAAGTCGATATCTGCAATTTTGGAGAAGCAAGGTCCGTTTGCTCGCCGTCTGCCGATGGTGGAGCTAGGCTGTGTTCGGGCGGCGTCGGTGACACGGAGGTGCTGGCGGCGCTGTGGAATAACGATTCACGACCTCTCTTTCATCCTGATGGTGTTCTTCTCCGGCGCCTACGGTGAGGTCGGCGAGCCCCGCACAGGAGTTTGGGGTCGTTGCTTCATCGTCTTTGTTGGATGGTGTTGTTGCTGGTCTCTCTTTTGTTCGGGGTTTGCATAGGAGTTCGCCGCCGCCGTGGCTTTTGTCCGGTTGTCCGGCTACTCTGACGATAAAAGGGTGGAGCTTCTATTTCGCTGCAAGGTTGTGGTTGCAGGTGGACCGAGGCTTCATATTTCTTCTCGCCATGGATGGAGATGCGAGGTTCCAGGTTCGGGGGTGTCTGGGGTTTTTCCCCGGCTGACATGCCACATAGTTTATGGCTTTTGCCACTGATGCGCGGTTCACAAAGCAGCAATGCTAGAGCTTTTAAAACTTGCGAGTCTGCGATGATGCATCCTTGAATCAGGATGAAGAGGATTGGTTTGGCTGTTGCGTCGGAACAGTGGTTCCTCCTGTATCCTTCTCGGCTGTAGTCGTATTTGTACTCGGTGCACTTGTATGTTTTCGTTACTTAATACAGGTATGGCTTGTCACCAAAAAAAAAAAAGGTCAAGCTCAGTCTATAGCTATGGCTGTTGTTGCTACACCCAAGGTGTGTGAGAGTTGGTTTTTGGTGTCTGGCTTAAACCTGTCTTGACCTGTCTTGTCCTTTCTTTTAATCTTCTTAAGAACCTTTGTATGACTATGTGTATTTCCGTTCTATGAATGGGAATTAGAGTCCCCAAGTTTTTTTAAAAAAATTATAAGTTCAATCTACCGTTCACGTTGGTTGTTAGTTAATGGAGTAAGAACGAAATTCAAATCGGCAGTGTCCATGGCGTTCAGCGGGTTAATATGTATTTTAATTAAAGATAAAGAATCAAATGTACAATCAATCAACTACTGATCCAAACTGGTCCAGCGTAGCCCTGCTAGACATGCCAGAAGATTCAAAAATAGTAAAGAAAAAATATCATTGGTCGACTATAGTTTTTTTTTTTTTTTTTGAGCAACATTGGTGGATTATAAATTTTTTCTTTTTTTTAAGAAAAATGGTGGATTATAGATGGACTGAATTCTCTCTTCCATTTCAAGCGGGCCGGTCCTGGGCCTATCAGGTAGGCTCCTCACACAATCGTTGGTGCGGCCCAACCAAACACCAAACAGCAATCCTCCTGCCACCACGTTTTGATCCGCGACCGCACTCCCGGCCCACTAACAGAGGCGCGACTGTGACCTGCCGGGAGCAGCAGCAGCAGCGGCGGCACCGCGCCGTCGCCGTCGCCGTCGCCGGCCCCGTGAGATTCCTCCCCGGCCGCCAGGATCTACTCCCCACCAAATCTGCCGACCCTCGCCGGTTGAAGTTCAGGTAACGCCTGCTATTTATATGTTTGCCCTTCATGCTGTCTTGTCATATGCCCTGCTTTTCTTCAACTCATCTGTCTTGCTTGCACTTGTTTCACACGAATCGAAACGAGAAAACCACATGCTGTTTTTCGTTTCTAGGATGAGCGGCATGATGTGTATTCCATTAGTTTTCTTATTGTATAGTATATTATGTATATGCATCCAGTGTAGCTGCTGCATCTTGTTTCACTTGTAGCTGCTGCATCCAGTCAGAGTAGCTGCTGCATTCAGACGACCAACATTTCCTCACAGATCACTTCCTAAAACCTCCTGAGATTTATATAATACATGTACTACAAAATAATAAAACACCAATGGACCCAAGGATGAAGCAAAAACAGAGGTTTCTTTAGTGAAGGTATAATGTCATTAGAACAAACAATGTTTCACCTTAATAGCACACCATCCAAACATAAAGAAGAAAACCAAATAAATGACAATAACAGTACAATACCATGGGATGTGAATGCATAGTTCGCCACCCCTATTTATTTATCAAATATGAACATCAATAATACATGACTTGAAACAAACACACAATATGTGGCAGTGAACTGTGAATTGGAAAGAGCTCTCGGCGACACCAATATCTTGCCACTTCAAGCAGTGATGACATGATCCACAATTACCTTCAGTCCATGGGTATTATTCTTCAGATCATCGACAAAGAACTTGGTTGTTTCATCTGCTTGGTGATTAACTCTGAGATGCACCTCTTTGAGATTTTCCAGGGTGTCAATACCGAGCAAACCTTCAAAGGCGCTAAACCTCATCTCAATCATCTCCAGTGATGGCATTGCATTGTCGCTGAAACCAATCTTTGGCACAAGAGGGGCGAACAAGCGGAGAAGCTTCAGACTTGTGAATCCACCGGGGACAAATACCTCACCATCAGACTGTTCTTTGTTATTCTCGAGGATCTCCTGTGTGTTCTTTGCAATCCACAGCTGCCAAGGTACTCAATGGAGGAGCGTAGCTCTTTGAATGTTTCACCATCCTTATTTATTCTGAGCTTATAAATGGCAAACTTTCTTAATCCAGTCAACTGATGAAGGCCTGCTACAGCAGTTGATTCCCCAATGATCTCAATTCCTGAGAGTACACGTAGTGCTTTCATGCCATCCTTACTTTTTTCCGGTGCCAACATACTTTTCCTTGGGTCCTTACTTTTGTCTTGAGGCAACCTCAACCCCTTCCTTGGGGTTTTATTTCCCCAAGTATGCTGCTGATTCGTTTTAACTGACCAACAGCCTTAGGAAGCTCCCCAACATTTGTCTCCCTTATGTCAAGAGTTTCCAAATACTCAAGCTTCTCAATCCTTGAGGGAATCTTGGCGATCTCTGTCCGTCGGAGTCCCAAATACTTCAGGACAAGCATGTTACATATGTCCTTCAGATGTTTCTCTTTCAACCCTTTCCAGCCCTCAAGGTCGAGCACTTGTATTATTGCATTATTGAATGAATGGAATGGCAGTTGGTTCAGGCTCCCAAAAATGGTCAGTGATCGAACCTGAGACAAGTTCATACCTTTTGTTGAATTTCCATACTTGGAACCACTGCTCTGCATTGAAAGTCGACGGACTTTATTGCTAGGTGCTGACATCATCCAGTGGCCACCTACTACAGTAATAAAGTTCTCTTCACTCGATTTGGACACAATGTATTCAAGAACCATGTCATGAACTTGAAAGGCTTTTACTTTCCCATTGCTGCTGTGCTCCACAGGACGTATTATCTTTCTTCTTGTGAGTTGATTAAAGTATGTCTCTGCAACTTCCTCTTCTGTCAACCCCTGCTTCACACTAACAAAACCTTCAGCTATCCATCGCCGGGTCAACCGTTTCCTGCTAATTTTCCAACCCTTTGGAAATATGCTCAAGTACAATGAACAGGTCTTGAGATCTGCAGGCAAATCATTGTAGCAACAGTCAAGTATCCTCGTGACCCCATCTAAAGTAAGAGAAGTCACGGGTTCTGGAAATAATGATTTGCAGACTTTTTGCCAATCACCATTGTGTTTGCTTGGGTTGCAGGCAACTAGGCCAGCCATGGTGACTATGGCCAAAGGCAAGCCCCCACAAATTTTCCAAATCTCTTCAGGGACATGGTTCTGAACTATCTCATAATTTTTGCTGCTTCTGGATTCAGAAACACCTTGAACAAATAACCTCTTGGATTCATCACCGTGAGAAAATCAACTGTATGCAGAAGGTCAATTTTATCATTTGGGGAGCAAGTAGCACCAACAGCTTGAAACCTTGAAGTCACTATTATTCTACTGCCTCTGTTATTCTCAGGCAAACAAATTCTGATGTTGTCCCATGTTTTTGTAGACCATATGTCATCAATTAAGAGGAGATACCTGGGAAACAAATAAAAAGAGGAAACACATGAGGAAAAATAGGCACACTTATTGATTATAGCATTAGGAAAATAACTTTTCTAGGTGATGCTCCTTGGATGTGTTTTACATCCAGATAAGAAAGAATGGAGGTTTGAGCATTTTCAATTTTGTAACAAAATCAATGTCTATGTAATTGAGGAATAATCAACCCAAATTATGATACTTTATAATCCAAAATCACGAAAAAAAAATCCATATTGCATATGGATTTCAGCCTTGTTTGTCAAAGCTCCAGCTTTGGATTTCTGGGGCTCAGTATTTCTTGCTCCAAAAATCTACAGAGATCTTGTCATGTTATGGAAACATCTGAGTTGTTTGGTTGAACTGTTTCCTATTCTAGACAAATAAAAATAGAGTATCAACGTTCTTGATTTTGTCACACCAATTTCAGATATAATGCGAAAGTCAGACATGGAGTCGTGCTAAATAGGGCCACTATTTTTTTTGTTGTATTGGTACTTTGAGTTTGAATTAAATCATTGCTCAAAATTTCATTCGAATGTAGCTATAGAATATTATTAAACTATATTCAATTTGAATTTAGCTGTACTGTGTTCAATCAAATATTGATAGAAATTGATAGTAAAAGTTTGGTTATGTTTCCTGCACACAACCTTAAAAATGAAGAGATTAACTAAAAATATTTTTTCTATTTTTGAACTGGAGAATAAAGTATATAAATTTTTTTTTCCTATTTCATTCAGAAATATAAGCTGTGCAGGCATACAAAATGTATGCCAAAATATAAAAGAATTCTATGTGAAGTAACCCTCAAACTAAGTTTAAAAATAGAAATTCATGTGAATATCTATCGCTAACCCAAATATAGTAATCACAATATCTTGCCAACACCAAGGAAGGGTTCCATGCTTTGATCTATATATATTATGTCCTGGATGGAGAGAATAGTAAGCTATTGATAAAGCAATGCCATGTTATATGCCATTGATAATTTTTTAATTAGGGAGTTCATTATATGAAATTAATATATTATACAATCAACAACATCAACTAACAGTTGGTGACAAATTGGGCTAAATCGTCTGAATACCCATGATTAGAATAATGGAGCAGAATAAATATGCACATTGTTGACTCAGCGACAGCTATTATGATCATGCTTCAGTAGGCTAACTGAAATGGTGATAGCTTAGATAGGGTTCCGAGGAGCTTGAAAGTATGTATTTTTTATCAAACTGAAAGTATGAAACTGAAACAAAGATAGTTCTTGTGTGTATACACTTAATATGGTAAATCACAAGAGTGGGCAGATCAAGTAGTACTTTATGATAAAGATGCAAATAAATGATTTAAGGGTACCTCTTATGAGCCAGTTGCTTTTTCAGTTCGTTGACAAGTTGATCATGGTCCATTGTCTCAACCTTGATCCGCTTTACATCAGAGCTCCCATTGTTGCCTTGCTGCCTGTGAATTTGGATTAATGGCACAACTCCACTCAATTTCTTTCTGATCTGTGACACCAGTTTCTTGTCCTCCTGGGTTCTTGGCCCACTGCCTTGCTGTTTTTCATCTCTGTCTTGTGGCATTACTTGATTCAGAATGCTCCTCATGACTGCGTCTTGGTCATAGTTCTGGGACACAGTGACTGACGCCCGGCACTCAAACTGGAAGCGATTTTACTGTACCCCGGGTTCACGTGTACCCCATGGACGAACGGCTCAGATCAGGTGTGTATCCCATGGGGGAACGGCTTCAGATTAGGCGTACATAACTGCACGAATCTTGAAGCACAGACTGACGGCGGATATCAGGGGGGTACATGTGTGCCCGGGGTACACTGAAACATTCGGCCACTCAAACTCATTCCTGACTTTCCGGTACAATGCTGTGGCAATGGTGGTCTTTCCCACACCCCCAAATCCCACTATGGACAAAACAGCTCTCTCTGGATCAGTTCTGGTTAGCCATTTCTCAAGTTTCTCCATGTCAGTAGCGACCCCCACAGGCTCCATCATACCAATGAGCTGACGGGTCGCGACCTGATGTTCAGCAATGTCATATGTAGCTGCACGAACACCAGGTCTATTGCTAGTGCCGTGGCCTGGGTTGTTCACTCCATATCTGCTGCGGCGTTCAGCAATCTGTTGCGCCCGGATCTTGAGGTCACCAATTTTGGAAGCAATTTCACGGCGGGGCCACCATGTCCAGAGCTCGTAGATTCCAATGACTATCCATGAGCATGTGAAATCACTGACGGGCTCATTGGGGAGGCGGTGGGCAAAGTCATCTATGCAGTCCTCGCAGTCATAGGCCATGTCACGTATCTGCTTCATCCAGTCCTTCATCCTGTTGTCTTGCCCATCGGGTGCAGAGCTCAGGTCACGGAGGAACGCCTGCATGCTGGCGAGCTCATCATTGATGTACTGGATGTCTCCACGAACCCCCCTGATAAGAGAATACTCCTGGGCGAGAAGACCACCAAGTTTGCCCAGGAGAGATTTCATGGTTGCTTCTGAAGCACCTACCACCAACTCCATCTTCTTGATCTTTGTGTTTTTCTTTGCTACAAACTTCCACAAGAAAAGATCCCCACTGCTTCTGGTGTTGAAATATACAAGCAGCCGAGAGATGAAATCAAGCATGGACATTCATAACTTCACTGTGCAGATCATTGCCTGCGGTGGATCAATAATTTTTCGAAAGCGTGCATTAGCACGTACTGCATTAAGAGAAGTGGATCAATATATAATTGGGAAGGAAAAAAAAACATAAGGTCGTCAACAATGAACAATACATATATGTACACAATAAGAAGCAAATAAATTGACAAACTATGTAAATATTTTCTTATATGATTCTATTTCATGCAACAAATAACAATGAATCATCTGTGTTGAACTGTCGATGAGCATATTTGTAATATGCTAATTTTTTTTCTCTTCAGTATAGAGTATTCTAAAGTTTTATTTTTGATCATGTGTGCATGCAGTGAATATTTGTGCGGACAGATCTTTTCCTTTGCTAGTGGTAGTGTTTGGCATCACGAGTGAAATGGCATGCAGTAAGTGTGATACGAGAAGTTGATCTGTTAGATGCGGCTGAACAAAGGCGCTGGCTTCTGTGCAACAAAAGTTCAGTTCCTCAACGGAGAAGGTTGTTTGGGCAGTAGTAGAATTTACTCTTTGCTGAAATCAGGATATACATATGTCTAGATAGATTATTAGATGCACAAGCCAATATCATCTATGTGCAACCTGGCCACCACAACATTGTGGTAGCTCGTGCATTGCTAATAATAGATGTTGTATATACTCCTTCATAGGCCAGCAGGATGCGCAAGCAGTAGCTGTAAATATTTTTTTTCCGAAACCGTGTCCATTGACACGTCATCGCATTAAGGAAAAATAGAGTTTTACACGCCGCACACTTTAGCCAAAATAATTGGCCGCAAATGCACAAAAAGCACACGCATGACAAGAATCACCGGCTTAAGCGGGGCGGTGCGGTGCGGTTGTACTTAAAAGGTAAACTATTGCGCGGACGAGAGGGGGTGAAGAGGCGTAAGCAGCTACAGAGGCACTCGTCTTCTTCTGGTGTCGCCAACGCCCCGGCCGCATCAAGGGAAGAGCTCACGTAGGTGCCGACCCATGCCGGACGATCTGCCATCGGCGAAGTGATTCTCGGACCTTACTCGCTGGCTCGGGGGACTGTAGTGTCTCACGCCGCGTCGACCGGGCGTCCCTCAAGCTTGCTAAGCAACACCAACAACGCCGTCCGCTCTGGTTGTGGATCGCGCTGCTCATGTTTCACCGCGAGGCGGGACCATTTTATGGTCCATTCCTCATCGGTGATTTTGGACGAGTGGAGGGTGGGGCGGCCACCGAGGACGGGCTCGTCGAGGGGCAGGGTAACCGCCGATAGGAAGTCTTGGATGGAAGCAACAGTGGGCGTGGCGGCGTGCTCCCCAAGTGACCCCCGGTTCCGGGGGCTGGTGAGGAATAGATCGGCAGGTCGTGCCGGTGTCAACTCCGTGCCGGCATCACCCAACTCCTCCTCCGCAAAGCAAACACCGAGCGGGGGAAGGATCTTGCGCACGTTCTCCCTCCTAGAGGACGACACAACATCTCTGAAAGCTTCATGGAACCTCACGGCGATCGTGGGGTCTGGGGTAGGCTCCGCGTCCACTGTTCACTTGGCCCACTTGTTCGACTAGACATGTCGCGCCTGCTTTTTCGTGCGGCGATCACAGAAAGTAGATTTGGTGGCTAGCCGGGCGCTGTGATGTGGGACCCAGTCATCATTGACCACCCTTGACCTTCGCTTGCGAGGTGGCTTGGTAGGCTCCGCCAACGGCAGTGTGAACGAGTCGATGAAGGCTGGTACCGAAGGTGCTGAAGGTGCGGGGGCGGAGGCCGGCGGAATGGCTGCAGGAGCAGCCGAAGGAGGGGTGCGGGTAGCCACAGAGCTCACACCTACCGCCAACGACACGTTGGCGCTTGGGGGGCTGAGACGAGCCAAGCGAGGAGGCGACGCGGTGGACGCCAGCGTTTCCTGGGCCTCGGACCCCTCCGACGCTGGCCTGGATTGTGAGGGGCTGGGCTGGGCGGTGCGAGGTGGCGGGAGAGGATCTAGCAGCACCGTATGATCCACTGAGTCCTCTGCCACTGCGAAGCAGAGCGCGACCATGTGCAGAGGCGAAGGTGGCTCCGAGAGCACGGGAATGGATGACCAATGAGGGAGGCCACGACGTCATCAAGCATCGGGTCCACCTGAGCGGGGGCACCGTAACCAACCACGGCGCTAGCCCGAGCGGGTCTGAAGAGGCAGCGACTATGTCGACGGAGGTTAGTAGCCACGATGAACTCGACGAACGCGCTGCATACGACTAGCTTGCAAGCCGAGTTGCTAGCAACCGGTGGAGGCCACATGCCGGAAGGTGCCACACAAGACAACCAACGGAGGAAGGAGGCGTGGCGGCGTAGTCGACGACGCCCCACGCTGCAGCAAAGGCTCCTCCCGCGGTGGTGGCAGAGGTGGCAGGGAAGGGGTCAGCCGACGAACAGTGCCCCGCGTCCACTGGTGCGCGGTCGGGCCCGGTGGCCAGCGCCTCTTCAAAGGAGACAGCGTGACGGAAGACGGCATTGTGCTGCGATGACATGATCCTTTGTGAGGCGGTTGAAGCAAAGGCCCACGAGAAAGGCTGGGACAGGGCAGCGATGGCGTGAGATGAGGTTGGGCGTCGCGGACGGAGTTGAGCAGGGGCCGCGGCATGCTCCGGAGTGGTGGAGGACGCTTGTTGCAAGCCCGCAGCATCGGCATGGTTGCCGCGGCGGCCCCCTCGTTGGTTGGCGAAGCGGGCGCAGCACGGGGCGTAGGTGGCGAGCGCTCTGGTGCCGTTGGCACGGGAGGACCATCGCAAGCCCGCCAAGGGCCCGGTCGCCGCCTAGGGCGGCCCGCGCCCACGGCTCTTGCGCTGCGCGGGTGGGAGGCATGACGCCGGCGTCGATCACCATGATGACAACGGCCTATGTCGACTCGGCCCGTAAGCGAGTCAACGACACGACAACACTCTCGCCATGCCCGATTCTTTGAGGCTTGCGAAAGGGAGAGGCCTCGATGAGCCGCACAAAGGTAGAATGGGTCCTGCCTCCCTCACCCACATCGACGTCGTCATCACCCTCGGTTGGAGACGGCGCCCCTAGCCCACCATATCTTCTTGATCTGCCCAAGGAGGACTTGAAGAAGGGAGTGACGTCGGGAGAGAGAGACCTGCGGGAGTGGTCCACGAAGGGGTTGTGTCGAGGGAGAGGACCTTCCCCGAGGAGAGGAGGCAGATGGCGAAGAGCACGAAGCGGATGGCTGCAAAGAGGCGATGTTAGGCCCCAACCAGCCCAATGAGCAGGGAGATGGGGAGCTGCGGGGCAGTGATGGGGACCGGGGCCGGGTTGACGAAGATTACCAAGGTGGCCTTGCCGGTCCCGGCATGGCCTCGACCGCGGCCGACACTCGCGCGACGCACGACAACAAGGAGGGTGGCGACAATGAAGAGGATCCGGGTGCCGGTGAAGGGGTCCCTGCGGCGGCCGACGAACAAGGCGTGGTGGCCTCCAGCGCGGGTGTGCGGCCTCCCGCGCCAGCGTGGCGACTTCCAGCGGGCCACCGACGAACCCAGCGTGGCAGCCACCAGTCGCGGGCGCGGCCTCCGCTCAGAGCATACTACGCGCGGCGCCCAAGGTTGCCCGCTTGAGAGTCGACGGCGGCAGGATTGCTGGATCCGCCATGGCGCCGCGGATCCGTCCTCGCGGCGGCGGCGTCGGAGGAGCGGCAGCTGCTGGCGACGGATGGGTGGCGGCCGCGAGCGGCCACAACTTCGCGCCAAAAAGCGGCGGCGTTGGGGGCTGAGGCGGAGGAGCGGGTGCAGCGGCGGGCGCCGTGGCTGGGTTGGCCGCCGGCGCCGCGATGGTGGTGCGGGAGCCTCCTGGCACACAGATTGTAATAAGGGTTTTATCCAAGAAGAATAAAACCTTCCTTGACGGGTCGAACCTGGACTGGATAGATCGTCGTGTTCATCTTGCGTCACCGTCTACTTCTCGTCTCACGCACCTTCCTGACTCTACTACTGTGGGCATACCCTTCGGCTGATCTTTGGCCAACAACTAGATAGGGTGTGGTGGAAATGGCGGAGGCCGGCAGGGGCTTGGTGGCAGTGGCAGAGGGAAACAGAGCGGATGTGCAACAGGACAGGGTCACATTTCTGACTGAGCGGATGCGGACGGGAAGCGTATGCGATGTCTTTCTTCCTATTGCTAAATACTTTAGCTCCTAATAGCTGTAAACAACTAGTTGGGGCTAGCTGTGATCAAAGTTTAGCACACCTGTTTGGATCCCCAATGGTGCAACTTCAGCAAATAGTTTCTAGCCGATGAAACATGCCCTTATTATTGTTACAAAGTGATGGCACGATGAGCAGACCATCGCCAAACAAACTGTTGGAAAACATTCGTAGGGATCCGAGAAGAGATGGGCTTTCAAGAGCATGGAATGGATCCCGTGCATGCAATATTGCTATGCTAGGAATGAACAAGCACAAAATATAAAAAAGAAGTTCCAGATAGAGATGAGGATGAAGGGAGCTACGTACCACTAGAGCTGCTGACCGCTGCCGGCTCGGCGTCGAATCGGCCTCGGCGTCGAATGGAACAGCTAGCGGCCGGCTCCGCCGGCCAGGATGCGTGAGCTTTCGGTGGCCGGTCTGAGCCACATGCACCTTGGACATTGAGTTGGTTGTCGGCCAACAAGTTATGCCTCGGGTCTGGCTACGTGGAATCTATTCTATCTCTCGACAAGCACGAAAGCTAAAGGTGTTCCTTGATTGCATATAAAGGCAAGGAATGGAGCAATGTGCCAAAGGTAGTCGAATGTGTGTAAGACACGGGAACTAACTGCTAATAAAGCGTTAAAGGACCATATACATGTAGTCGAATGTGTAAAGACACGGGAACTAACTGCTAATAAAGCGTTAAAGGACCATATACATACTGCAATATGACATGTAGGAAACTTTGTTTTAATAATAAAATGTTGTTATATCGAGGAGACTTACCAAGGAGGCAAGGAATCATTTCTCAGAAATTTAACACATGTAGTAGGCCAAAAAAGGCAGAACGAGGGAACCACATTTGCATTCAAAATATATGTGGATAGGACCAAGTTTCTAGACTAATGGGTGGGTAGAGGTGTCATTGGGGGTCCATTTGGTAAAACTTTTGTGGTTACAAAAACGGTCAGTAAAACTACTCGTAGATGAAACAATGAAATGACCATTTTTTCTCTTTTGTTTTCATCCTTTATTTTTATGCCATTTTCTGCCAAACCAGATAAAATAAAATGGCAAACTAGAAGCCCCTTAGAATGTGGTAAGACAAAGGATAGATGAGGGGCAGTGCCAAAGTTATGGCTTCATGCGGCTTCAGATTGCCTACTTAGAACCAATGAGGATGAAAGCCCGAATTGCCGTCGCGATTGCTCCGCCAGTGTTCAGGCTATCGTTCCGTCAAAAAATATTGGACCCTACCGATTAAAGCAAAATTCGGGATTCTCAGTGATTTCAGCTGATATTTTGGCCAAAAGTTCTTAAATGTGTATAGAATTTTATAAAAAATTAAAAAAATCTGAAAGTGTCGAAAAACCGGCCCGAAACCGGTCAATATCGGTCAGGACTTCGCCAAATTTCGGCCGAAATACAAAACCCTGCTCCACCACCATGCAGGCAGAGAGGGGGCGCACAGGCCAGGGTGCTCGGCCATCAGGGCATACCGGCCGACATGGGAAGGGCGTGCAAGGAGAGGTACTTGACCTATTTTGAACATTTGTTAATCACCTAGCTAATAAAAAGTTTAAATTGATCCAAACAAAGACTCAGAGTCATGTCCATTGATCTCTAAAATTTGAAGCGTCATCAAACTCTAATTCACATTTTCACAAGAGCTGGTTAGAGGTACTTTCTGGTTACTCTTGGTTCCAAAGGTAGTCGAATGTGTGTAAGACACAGACACTAACAGCTAATAAAGCGTTAAAGGACGATATACATAATGCGATCAGCGTTAGGTGTTGACGATATGTAGGAACCTTTTTTTTTCTAAAAATTAAAAAATGTTATACCTAGGAGATCACCAAGGAAGCATTTCATCAGAAATTTAACACATATAGTAGTCCGGAAAACGCAGCACGAGGGAACCCACATTTGCATTCAAAATATATATGTGCATAGGAGCAAGTTTTTAGGCTTCTAGGCTGACGGGTGGGCAGAGGTGTCATTGGATCTCTTTGGTAGAGCTTTTGAGGTTACACAGGCTGATACTAAAACCACTTATCCTCGTAGATGAAAACAATGAAATGACCATAACACCCTTCTTTGTTCTTTTCTGTTTTCTTCCTTTGTATCTTCTCCCCTTCTCTTATCTCTCATTTTCCCTCCCTTGTCCGATCCTGTTGCCCACTACTCCACCAGCACCCACTCCTCCTTGATCTATCGCCGGCCGTGCCATCCTCCACCGCCCATCCCACAGCGCCTACTGCCGTGTCATCTCTGCTGCCTCTCCTCCGACCACCATCCTCACCCCTCAGCTGGGCATTCGGTTTTAACCGATAATTCGTTCGGTTTTTCGGTTCCTGAAAAAAATTCGGTTTTCTAAGAGACAACAACCGATCGGTTTTACGACAACTAGAAACCGATGACTTCGGTTTCGGTTTTATGGTTTTTCGGTTTAAACCGAAAAAAACCAAAAATCCTATCTGGCCTCACGCAGCGCGACGTCGTCGCTCGGGCCGCTCGGCGCCACCGCGCTCAGCGCCCGCCGCCCCGCGCCCTGCTCAGCGCTAGATCCGCCCGCCCGTCATCGCGCCCTGCCGCTCAGCGGATCCGCCCGCTGCCGCGGCGCTCTGCTCCGTGCCTGAACGCCCCGCCGCCCGCCGCGCTGCGCTGGGCCGGCCCCGCCGCCCGCCCAGCCCCTGCTCGAGCTGGAGCCGCCGCCGCCGTCGCTCCATGCTCCGCTGGAGCCGCCCCGCCGCCCGATGTGGGATCTCCCGATGTGGCCGCTATCGGGATGTGGTGTACGCGGTAGGGTTAGAAGGTGTGGTGTGTCTCCGTGTCTGGATGATTGAAGTGTTAGTGGGCTATCGCTGTATGGTGGTACTGGAATGTTGCGTGGGGCTGCTGTACGGTCAATTCTTTTTGGGCCGTGTTGTTTTGCGTGGGCCTCAAACATGAAAGCGTGGCGCTGTTGGTTGTCTTGCTGCAGCATAACATCGGTTTATCGGTGTCTCGGTTTTGTTCAGCTGTTGAAACCAAAACCGAAACCGATCACCGGTCTCAAAAACAAAATCGAAACCGAACCGAGAAACCAAAAACCGATATTTTGGTTCGGTTTTGGTTCAGTTCGGTTCGGTGATCGGTTTTTCGGTTAAAATGTGCCCAAGCTGACTCACCCCTCCTGCCTGGTCTGCAGCTCCTCCTCCGCATTAACTGCCTCCTATCGCCAGGTTGCCCCTCTCAAGGTGTGTGGCTCCTCTGTTGCCCTGCCTCTCATGTCCAATCGAGAGCATGCTGAGGCAGATGGAGCCAGATGAAGGTATTTTTTTACAGCTCCTTCAACTCCCTCAGGATTATGTCTGTTGCCCCATATATTATGTCACGTACTCATGCATATTTTATCTCTCATGTGACAAAATTAACTAACACTTATGATGACAAGGTTCCAAAAAATGTGGTGGTGTGATGGCAAATAAAGCTGCTAAAGGCTCTAGTTAAAGGCTCTAGTACTCTATCCACTCCAAACTACAAGATGTTTTGACGTGTTTAGGTATGTAATTTTTGCTATGCACTTAAATACATACTATTTCTGGACACGTAGCGACAACAATGCATGTAAAAAAGCTAATACATCTTAAAATTTTGAACGGAGCGAGTAATAACTTATAAGTATACTGTAGGGATTAGGGAACACCCTGTTGTTTGCTCTTTTGCCTAGAAAAGCTATATATGTGCATCGTGAATGCAAACTTGCTTCTTTTTATAAAAATAAATAAAAGCAAAAGTAGATACCTTGACTGCATTGGAATGCCAGTCACCAGATCGGAAGCAATCTTCTTCTGGTGAGAATCAAGTAGTAGCGTGCTGCTGACAAGCAAGGCATCATCCCAGTCCATTGTTTACAACTAATATATGTGCTCCGCCTCTGCATGCAGGCCATCACACATCAACCCGCTGACAACAACAAGAATCCAATCGAGAAGCAAACACCATGTGAGGATCGGAGATGAGAGTGCATGTGAGCTAGCTACTAGTAGATTGGAGATATGGAGGAGCAGCCGCCGGCTACTGTGACTGTAGCCACCGGCGCATTAGGGGCCGTCCTGGAGAAGCTCACCGCTTTGCTGGGCAATGAGCAGCACAGGTCTCGTCTGGGAACCGGCACCCGCAGCGACATCAAGTCCATCAGATCCATGCTGTCATCCCTGCACGCCCTTCTTCTCAGGATATGGGAGAGGGAGGATCTTGGCGCAGAGTGCAAGGAGTGGATGACTGACGCTCGGGCGCTGTCCTATGACATGGAGGACGACATCGACGACTACATGCTCGGGTTGGAGAGCAGCGACGTCGACATCGGTCACAGAGAATTGAACAAGCTCCTTCGGCATCTCAAGATGAGAGTAGAAGCCGTATCAAGGCGGTGCCACGAGGAGTGGAAGACTGCGGCTCCTGATGAAGCCATCTCCATCTCCAACAAGAGTAGCAAGCCATCTCGTGCAGACCCACGAGCTGACTTCCTCCACAAGGATGCGTCGGAGCTTGTGGGCATGGACGAACCATTCAAGAAACTCCTACGGCTGCTGCGATATGGAAATCACGAAATGGTATGCATCCATGGATTTGCAGGGACCGGCAAAACCACCCTTGCCGACTTGGTGTACCAGGAAATTGGAAATGAATTCGAGTGCCATGCCTTTGTTGCACCCTCCAAAAGCCCTGATATGATGGAGGTCCTGGGAGCTATCCTGACCCAAGTAACTGGAGGCGTAAGCTCTGTGGAAAGCACTGAGGCAACGTCAGAAGAAAATCTCATCCATGACATTTCCATGTTCCTCTCCGGCAAAAGGTATATATATGGAACTTACTAGTTACTACATTCCCCTGTTAATACACTTTTGGATTGCTTTCCGCATGTAATGTGTTAATGTACAATTTAAGCATCCTTGACGTACTTTGGATGACCCAGGACTAATTATTACCTGGCTAATAGGTAGAGCTAATTCTAACTAGCTAATAGCGACTAGTATGGGCGACGCCGGCCGCAAGCGGCCTCAATCCCCATCCTCGCCGCTGCCGGCTACCTCCCCAGCACTGACATCCATGCCCCCTCCTCTCCTCTCGCCTTACTCAAACTCCCCAGCACTGACACGGCCCCTCTCCTCGGCTGTGCGCGGACGCCCTGGAGATCGACCAAGCCCCGCCGCCGCCACCCTTCCTCCCCTCTTCCAACCACCTCGCCGTTGCGAGCGCAGGCTGCGGGAAGCCAGCGCGGCCGCGGAAAGGTGGCGATGGAGCCTTTTCCTCTGAACTCACCCGGGGAAGCGGATCGAGGAACGTCGCCACCCGTGATTCCGGTGGGCGGGGTCGATTCGATGGCGGCCGGCGGCCTCTTCCCTGCCCGGTGATCGGATCCGCGTGGTGCGTGCTCCAGCAGAGTCTCCTCTTCGGTGGATGCGCGGAGGAGAGGAGGTGGTGTCGGGGGGAGCGCTCTTCAGCAGCCGGCTACGACCTCGGCGCGCTGGGGGCCGGATCGAGCCTTTCGGTTCTGATCGGTGTCCTCACTTCCTCAGTGGTTCCGGCGCGAGGCCGTGGCGGCGGCGGCTGCTCCGTCCGTGATGCCCCCGTCCGGATCTGGTCGGAGGCTTTGATTTGGAGGCGATGCGGACGACGCGGCGGTGGTAGTGGAGCGCAGGGCTTTGGGCGGAGCAGGCGAATATTGGTTCGACCCCATGGTGGCGCAGTCGATCGCCCATATCTGGCGCCGGAGAACCCAGTGCGGGCTAATCCGGCGACCCGGGGACGATGGGCGTCGTGGTACGTCGACCATGGTGGTGGTGTTCTCGGATGGCGGTGACGGTAAAGCAATTGGGCCAGCCATGGTGGCTTCCACACCGTTCGTCAAGGTTGAGGAGTCGTGGAAAGGGACGGCGAGGATGGCGTGGACGTTGGCATTCGTTTTCCAGATCTGTATTTCGGCGATGGTGCACGTCGCTGGCGGTTGGCGTATCGGCGTGGTCCCGGCGACATGGCATTGGCCGCTCACTACTACGACGGGCGGTGGCGCTCGAGGGCGCCACTTTCCATGCTAGAGGAGCCGTCTTTGCAAGTGGATCTCTACGGTGAAAACCTACACCGGCTTGGGTCGGCGGCGATGGCGTCTTTGGATGGTATTTTCTCGTTGGAGACGTCGCTGGTGGAAGATCCCTTGGATGTCAGCTGGCGCCGGCATCAAGGAGGTGGGCATCGCACACGCTTATGGGGCCTTATGCCGGTGCCGGGTTACGGGATCTGAGTCTCCAATGGTGGATGAGTTTTAGTTGTTTTATTTTTAAAGTGCACCAGTGTTTTCGGGTGACTTTTGTCTTACCTGTAACACTGTTTTTAGTTGTAGTTTTGTTGGCCTGATGCATCCTTGGCTGAAGCCGGAATATAATTTCCTTTATCTAAAAAAAAGTCAGAAGACCAAGAAGGGCTGTCTGATCTCGATTCGACCAAGAGCTGCGTGGAGACCAATCTTGATTCGGCCAGCCCAGCCTTGATTCGTACATCAAAGGTTGATGTGGAGGAGGGTCACCTACCCTTGAGCCAGCCAAAGTCAGCGCGGAGGACAGCCGTTTGGCCGGGATCCAGCTAGCCTGACTAGTGAAGATCATGGCATTAGTAGGCATATCCTATTGGCGGCTGAATCCTAGGTGTTCAGGCGAAAGTGCTTATCCTCGGTGACAACGACGAGAGGCTACCCTAAGGGCGGCTGAGGTCTTGGAATCCAGCTGTTAGGATTCCTGGATCTCCCTTAGAGGGTGCGTAGGTTGTAGGGGTGATTGCTAGGGTTCCCGGCGGGAGGTTTAGGTCGTGGTTTGAGGGAATTGGGGAGACGGCGCGGGGCACCGTCTTGACGGCGGCTGCTGCTCGCGAACAGGGGAAGGGAGGTGGCTAGGTTAGAAATCTCGGCTCCCTAAGTAAGCCGGAAACAATAATATGTTTCTGCTTAATATTCCCCCTTGGGGCGATTACATATTTATAGTCCGGAGACTCTAATAATAATAATAACTCTCTAAAATAGATAGATAATAATAACTTGGGCCTTTAGCCCATCTAATGGCCGGTGGCCTTAGCCACGACCGGCTCTATGCCGACTACAGGTGTTGCCGGTCATAACATCTCTCCCCGCCTTCTCAAACAGCTCGTCCTCGAGCTGGAAGTCGGGGTACGCCTCCTAGAACTTGTCGAGCAGCTCCCAAGTCGCTTCCTCCTCCGGCAGCCCATGCCACTTGATCAACACGCGCCAAATGCCACGGCGCTGGGTGGCCGGAAGAGGACCAGGGGCAGCCGGTACGTCGCCCTTGTGCTCCTTGAGCAAGCTGACATGAAAGACGTCGTGGAGCCGAGCGCCGGCCGGAAGCTCAAAGCGGAAGGCCACGCTGTCGATCCGCTCGAGAACCTTGAATGGGCCAGCCACGAGGTCAAGCTTGTGCCCGGCGCGAGGATCCAAGGACTGCGCCGTGCGGTGAAGGAGACGGAGCTAGACCCATGCGCCCACCGGAAACTCCATGTCACGGTGGTGGGCGTCGTAGTACTTCTTGGCGGTTCTTTGCGCTGGATGAGCGCTGCGCGGCCTCCGCCAAGATCTCATCACGGTCCGTAGTAGAGCGCCGCCGCCGCCTTTGTGCGAGCCGGTCGGGCGGTAAGGCGGCATGGGCGGGGGCGGCCTGCCATAGACCACCTCGAATGGCGTGGGCGCGTAGGGGCGGAGTGGTGCGACATGTTGTAGCGATGCTCGCCCGGGCGAGCTAGTCCACCCAAGCTTGAGAGCGATCGCCCGGTGACCAGCGTACATGGCAATCACCTTGTTGACCACCTCCCCGCCCGTCCGTCGAGGGCGAAAAAGCCGCGTGCTCATCGTGGCTAGACACGGCCATCTTGAAGAGATCGCGCCCGTGGTGGCCGGTGAAGACGGGGTCCCGATCGCCGCGATGGAGGTCGGAAACCGTGGAGACGTCTGATGCCGTCGAAGAACGCGCGGGCCCTTTGAAGCCGCCGTGTCTGGGTGGCCCAAACGGAATGAAGTGTGCATATATACGGAGCGGTCCAGCGGCGGTGAGGATGACGGAGTTGCCGCCGACCTTGGGCAGCCCTTCGATGAAGTCCATGGAGATATCGGACCACACACGGATGGCACATCAAGTGGCCGGAGCGAGCCGGCCAGCAACATGGCTCTTTGTCTTGTTCTTGTTGCGGTGACGCACGCGCACCAAGTCGGCAACCGAGTGCGGTCCCCGAATGTAGAACTCCGCCCGCAAGTGATCGGGGGTCTTCCAGTGCCCTCATGCCCCTGCCGTGGGCAGGAGCAGCGCACCGTGGCGCGAGATTCCCCACGTCGGGGACGTGAGGCGCGTGCCGCGCGATGAGAACCACCCTCCGCCGCCGTGGAGCGTCCCCGCTCCGACTGCGGCCGCCTGGTGGAGGACAACGTCGGGAGCTGAAGCCGTGGCGCGGCGCACCTCGTCGGCGAAGGAGAGCGATGGCCCCGAGAGGTCCACCGCTGCGGCCGTGGCGGAGAGCGGGCGCTGTAGGTCCTCGGCGTCGCGAAGGGACAATGCATCCGCCACCGTGTTGAGTTGCCCGGGCTTGTACCCAACGGGCAAAATCAAAGCGAAAAGTTTACTCACCCGCGGTGCTAGGAGCACCGTCGGCGACCTCGATCCGGCATGTACTTGAGGCGAAGTGGCGCCCCGGAGGTAAAGCGCGCCCGGTGGTGGACGACTTGTACAAGGCCAATGAGCTCGCGCTCATAGGCAGCGAGCTTGCGGTGCCGTTGTGCGAACGACCGGCTGAAGAAGGCGATGGGGGCGGTGCCACTGGTGAAGGGCGGCACGAACCCGAGCTGAGGCATCGTTGTCGGCGACGAACTCCAGCCGTCGGTGGGCTGCGAGAACCGGCCCGGAGGTGAGGGCGGCCATGAGTGCCTCAAAGGCACCCTCGGCGGCCTCATCCCACAGGAACGCGTCACGCCGGAGCAGCCTGGTGAGGGGCGCCGCGATGAACCCGAAGTCCTTGATGTACTTGCAGTAGTAGCCCGCAAGCCCTAGAAAGCCTCGCAAGGCCCGCCCGCAGACCAGAGCACGCGGGCGGCGCGCGGACGGCGGCGACCTTGTCGGCATCCATAGCGACCCCGGCCGCCGAGATCACATGGCCGAGGTAGGCCACCGAGGGGGTCGCATAGGAGCACTTGGAGCGCTTCAAATGCGGCTGGTGGTCACGTGGCGCCTTGAGGACGGCGCAAGGTGCTGCAAGTGCTCCGCCCATGACGTCTTTGTAGATCAAAATGTCATCGAAAAATACCAGCACGAACTTACAAAGGAAAGGCCGCGAGAACATCGTTCATCAAGGCCTGGAACGTGGCTAGGGCGTTGGAAAGCCCGAACGAGATCACCAGGAATTCATAGTGGCACTCGTGCGTCACGGAAGGCCGTCTTCGGGATGTCCGCCCGGTGCATCCGGACTTGATGATAGACGGAGCGGAGGTCGAGCTTGGAGAAGAAACGAGCACCATGGAGTTCATCCAAGAGCTCGTCGACCATTTGGAATCGGGAACTTGTCCTTGGAGGTTACCGCGTTGAGGGCACCGGTAGTCGATCGGCGCGAATCTCCAGACTTGTCCGCCTTGCGGGCGAGGAGCACCGGCGCCGGTGAACGGGACGTGCTTGGCCGAATGACGCCTTGCTCCAACATAGCCGCGCCTTTGCCGCTCAAGCTCGTCCTTTGGAGCTACGGGTAGCGGTAGGGGACGCACCGCCACCGGGGCTGTGCCCGGCAGAGGTGGATGCGGTGGTCGTACGGTCGTCGAGGAGGCAGCCCCGTGGCTCGTCGAAGATAGCACCGAACCTGGTGCAGATGGACTCGGCGAGGAGCGGCTGGTCGGGTGCGGCGAGGGCGGTCGAAACCGCGGCGGCCGGGTGGGAGGGCGCACAAGCCCTTGCCACATGACACGCCGAGAGCCACGGTCGAATGCTAGGCTGCAGTTCTCAAGGTCCCAAAGAGTTGGGCCGAGGGTAGAAACTCTTAGCCCAAGATGATGTCGAAGGTGCCGAGCTGAAGGCGAGACACGTGACAGCAAACGAGTCACCGTAGATGGAGAGAGGCACATCGCGTGCCACGCCTTGGCACTGGAGCTCATCCCGTTGGCCACGGGCGTGAAGGCCGGGCCTGGGAGCGTAGGCAGCGCGGCGTGGCACACACCTCCGCCTTGATGAAATTGGTCGTGGACCCGATGTCAAGCGAGTGACCGGCCGCCCCCACGCACCATCACGGGTAGCGGCATGGCGTTTTTTTAGTGCGGATCCCGACGAGGCGTGGAGGGACACCTTGGGGACCGCCTCAACCCGCGATTCTTTGCTCCTCCTCTAGGTCGGTCCGGTATCGGTGAACCACGACCACCGCGGCCGGCGTCGGCGGGGATCTCCTCCGTCGATGTAGTCGTCGTTGAGGAGGTAGATGAGCGGCGGCGGTGTGGCCCGCACATAGGGCTCGTCGCGGTTGAAGCCGTGGCCACGGCCCACGGTGCTCCTGGCTGCTCAGCCGGCGGTCGGCGAAACCTGGACCCGCGCCCAGCGGGCGCGTGCGGTGGCCGCCGTGGTACGGAGCGGCGGCGTTCAGTGCCTTGGCCGGTGGTTGCCGCGCCCGCCGTGGTCTTGGGCGCGACCAGCGGGTGGGGCGCTGGAGGGCTGGTACGCAGCCCCGTTGCGCGGGCATAGTACATAACCGTCTGGAGGTCGGGGATGCGCATCTCCGCGTCCACCGTATGTGCTGCGGGAGGCCGCCCACGAACAGCCGCGCTTCTTCTTTGGGGCCCAGTGTCGTCGTCAGGTGTAACCTGGCGTTGTAGGGCTCGGCGAACTCTGGACCGTCGAGGTGAGCGGGAGACGAGCCAGCTCCGCCAAGCGCGTCCCAGGTTGGCGGCCCGAACTGCGGCACAAGTTGCGGAAACGTTCCCAAGGAGGCATGCCCTCGTTGCGCTCTAGGGGCGTAGTACCATGTTTGCGCCGCCCGTGAAGGTGGTACGTGCGGGCGAGCCATGTCCTGTCCGTTGCCCGGTGTGCGTGCGCTGCCCCCCTGAAAAACTATTCACAATGATTCAACCAGTTAAGGGGGTCGGCGGTGCGGTCGAAAGTTGGGAACTCCAACTTGTTGAACCGGCGCTGCTAGGGCACCGGCCATGGTGAGAGCAGCGGCGTCCTCCGGCATGTGCACGCCAGATGGCGGCGCCGCGGCGAGGAGGCGGGGCAACCGTCGGCACGCCCGCATCTGTAGAGGAGCGTGCCGTCGATGCCGCCATAGAACGTCGGCGCCCGGCGTCGGCTGGGTAGTAGAGCTCAATAATGGTGGGTTCCAAACCTATTTCTACTGGCATCTGCCGCCACCGGCCACCGCCAGTGCGAAAGGCCAATGGAAATCATGAATATTACATTTGGTTCCTTAAGAATCTCCAGTGTTAAAACATTTACACTAGTGTTAATGTCATTTACGCAGACGGTTCACCTAAAGCAACGTCCATTGTATATATGTAAACACTGGCTAAAATTATTTGTGAGGTTTGTTTATTTGGATACTGTCAGTGGGGGTGACCGCTAGTAGACAAGAGGAGAGATGCAAGGTTAGTGTTTAGCGGAGGGATTAGAAGAGCAATTTGAAAAGCATTAGCTTGCACAATGGGGTATAAACACAGGAGGATTTTATTTTCTTAATAACAAAGTCTCAACAAAATCATAAAGTATCGCGGCTAGACTTTACGTCGGCTTAAAAATAATGGAATCTTTTGTTAGCTTAACTAAAAATCTATAATAAATCATCTTTAATCTGATCTTTCTTTGCGCCTATGCTACTTGAGATGCAAGTCCATAATTAATCCCTCGTTAGTTTACTTGAGATGCAAATCCATATGGAACTATAAATATAGGGCTATTGTAACCAATATGTAACCTAAGAAAGAAATTGTTACGACTTAATGCCCCTATATCTCTCCCTCTCTCCTTGCCAAGGCCCTCACATCCCCCTCCTGAGCCGTCGCTGCCCCAGCCCCTGCCCTAGCCGCAAGCCACCCAGCCCCTCCCGGGAAATGACTCTTACAGAATCATATAATTAAGTTTATAGATATAAAGAATAGTAGCGCATACTTACAAGTGATTGTTTGGTGTAGTAGTACCAATGCTCTCATGTGTTCAGTTGTAAGAAACACATGCTAATGAAAAATCACGTGACCTATGCTCGTGATCAATATTAATAAAATTGGTACTTTACACCTGTTTATTGTTTCCTAAAATTTATTTACAAAGCCGTGCCACTTAAGCCTGTCGTCTATATATATATATATAAAATAGCATAAAGATATATAAAGTGATATCGAATGACTATGGATAGATAGATTAGCAGAGAAACCCCAGATAGCCGCGGTTCCTCAGGGACTATGTTAGGGTTCTTTTCTTGCTGGACTCTAATTGGTATATGATGGTCTCTTTTATAGAGACAACTTACTTGACCCCTAAGTAATATCCTAACCAAGTGAATCTAACTTATCTCTCTTCCTAACAAACCCAACCAATCTATACTATTCACGCGTTACAGTACCCGCGTGGGCCCCTTGGCCGGCTCCACTTGCCATAACATAAAGACAGTCTCTTATTTAGTTCCGATCCTTTGATAGGTACTTGGTGATAGTTGATGATATCTGGCTGTGGCAATCATGGGAAATCATCAGAAGGGCTCTTCCCAAGGGTAACCGGCTCTGTAGAATAATCACCACAACTCGTGTCCATGCTATAGCGTGTCTTCTCACCGAGGAAGGTGCAACCATCTATCGGCACAGTGGTATTGATGCTCAGGCTGTTTTTGATCTGTCAAGGAGAATACGAGAAGAAGAAAATGCCCGTTGGCGTAGACTCAGTTATATCATTGCAAATATGTGTGGCGGTATGACATTAGCAGTAAGGTGTTTATTGTCAGCAAGCAGCGATGACACATGGTTGAGGGATGTGCCTGACCGTAATCAAATGAGATATCTGCATCAGAAGTTATGGCACGTGCTGCTGGATGGGCTTCTGTGTAATAATCCGAAATTGAGACCACTGGTGGAGAGCTTGCGCCTTGGCTATGACGACCTTCCTGTTCATGTCAAGACTTGCTTGCTATACTGCAGCATATTCCCCCACGGCTACATGATTGAAAAAAAATGGCTTGGTGAGGAAATGGATAGCCCAAGGATTTTTTCCCAAAGGCCCAGAGCAAGAGAAGGAAGCAGCCGCAGAAGCTTGCCTTGACGAGTTAGTGTCCAGGGGTTTGCTGCAGCAGGAGGAGCTGGAGTGGTCGTCATCCTACTGCAGCGTCCACCCCATGATGCGAGCCTTCCTTTTGTGGAAATCCAGAGAGGCTAACTTTGCTACATGTTTTGAGACTCCAGCCTCTTATGCTTCTGCTCCTATGCCGTTCGTCGGCTTGGACGCAACGCACGACATGATGTCACCACTTCACCACATGATGTCAGCAATGGACGGATATCGTGCTCGCTGCCTTGTTGTCGTCATCGATCATTTGTTCAGCTTCATGTGGCATCTAATTCCCTGGCAAGATTTGAAACGTGTGCGAGTGCTGAGCATTGAAGGCGAGGGCATCGCTGTAAAAGATAGTAATCTGATGGCTATTTGTAGCCAGATGACCCGCCTGAGGTACCTGGGTCTACAGGCGACGCAGATCCGTGCACTTCCCCAGCAAATAGGGAGCCTGCAGAGCCTGAAGATCCTGGACGTCAGCAACACCCGTGTCAGGGAGCTGCCAAGAGAAATCGGAAATTTGCAGCACTTGAAGACCCTGGACGTAAGCAACACCAACGTCCAAGAGCTGCCATGGCTGTCTTCAAGATGGGTCTCTGTGCTTGTTGGTGACAAAGCAGCAGTGAAGCTTTCTGACGGAGTCTTGGCTGTAATGCAAGCTTGGAACAGCCATGCTATCTCGCCTTCGGTTTTAAATCCTGGAAAGGACCTGTCCATCATGTTGTATGACTATTTACGTCAGCCTCTACCTGTAGCAGGACTTAAAAGTCCGCAGTGGACATATGATGGGTGTCCCGGAGTGGCTGAAGCAACACTTGGCCAATGATTCCTACTTGGATATCAGGCTCTGCAAACTGAACCAGGATGACCTCAATTTCCTGCGTAATCAAATGCCCAACATGAAGCTTCTTACACTGAGACTTGAAGTCCTCCCAAGGACGCCTATTGTAGTCGCAGGCGAAGGGTTCTCAATGCTGGAGAGCTTCTGCCTCGATTGCCGCCTGCCCATGGTGACCTTCCAACGAGGTGCAATGCGGAACCTGGTGCATCTTGAGTTCAAGTTCTACACTGGTCGAGCATTAACAAGTGAAGACACTGTGGGGATCAGGCACCTCAAGAGTCTCAAAAGGGTTGTCTTCCAAAGTTCCCCGAGGTATAAAAGCGATTCTCCGGGTATCAGCACAGTGATTAATAAAGTAAGAGAAGAAGCCAAGGAGCACCCCAACAAGATAACCATTTCCATCAACGGCAAGCAAGAAGAGGTAATCCAGGAGAACAAGAAGGCCACCGTGACATCTGCATCATCAGATAAGATTTCTGAAGGGAACATTGTTACTAGTAATGGTGGCGCCGGTGGTGGCAGTGGAGCAAGTATGATTCAGACAAGGCCTCTCATTCCCTATAACACTGGCACTGATGATGAAAAGAGGGGAAACATTGTTCCGGTCAAGAGCTACTACCCATTTGGCGTCATCAACTGAATTCATCATTCACAGGTACTTCGATCCATCCACAAATATAACTGATCCTGACTTATTTTAGTTTCTTGCAATATATTGTATCCCCAGTCACACATCAGCTGTTAAGCAACACCATCTCTAACGCCTGCACGCTTTCATAATGTGGCAGGGGTTGTTGATCCATGACGGCGTAACGTTGCACTGTGGTGGTCTGTTCGTAGAGCTACATATATCATCTCGTCCCAGTTTCATGCTTTGTTTATCTAGTATTCAATAAAGATGTAGCGGGTGTTTCTGTTTCATCGCTACATGGAGAAGTGACTTGTCAATTTATCGATCCCCTCTGAACAGAAGGTGTGTATACTCAACTGCTGACACAAGCTGCATGCTTGTTGCCAGCGTTTGAACTTGTTGATTGTACTGTGTGCTATGTATTGTTGATGACATGTACAAAAGAATGCTCCTAAGTATTCCTGTATCCGGTATGTTGCCTGAAGAATCTGCTTGTAAAAATTGATGGGATTGTATATGTTTTAATTAGGGTGTGGTTTTCCAAACCTTCACAAATGAAACATTATATTCAAAAATCTGGTCTTTCCTGTGTGATAGTATATTCCTGCTGTGGTGATTGGAAATCTCTCGCTGCCTCCTGTTGTTTGTTCTCTCCTGAAAATGGGCCAGGCTGGGCCGACTTCACTTCCTGGGTCTGTGCGGGCGTAAGCCTTCCCATCTGAAATTAATGGCACGGGCCAGGTTGGGCCGACGCATGTCGCTCGGCCAGCCCAGCGTAGGAGACATGGAATGGAAGTACGCTTGCTGGTCTCACGATCTCTTACATTTGGGTCTGTTTGGATCGGCGTCTCCTAAAAATGGTTGTGGCTTCTCTCCAGAAATGAACTAAAATCCAATAAAGCTAGAAACACTGGCTTCTTTACTGGCTCCTACTCTTCCGGAAGAGCCAAAGGCCCTGGCCAACAAACCACAGTCTTGTACTGTCGTTCCACCTCACTTGAACCCAAGGACCAAATTTTTTAGTTTCAAAACTAAAAAAACAGTATTTAAAAATAGTTTGACAATCGATATTTAGTCAAGATAAATAAAATATAAAGTTATTACTATTTTGTTTAGTTTTTATTTTGAAAAATTACGTTTAATTTTATATAAAGTTATTACTATTTTATTTAGTATTTATTTTCAAAAACTAAGTTTAATTTATTGATTATTCATATTTTATTTTATTTGTTTGATTTTAATTGTCGATATATGGTCCAAGTGTCTCCACTGCATCCATCAGCACAATCTTCTGCTACCAGAAACGAAACTACCCGTGTTGATTTGTCTTAAACCGATAGGGAGATTATATTCTGTGGGGTCCCAAAATCGACAAAATAAATTAATTTCCCATCAATTATTATGCCGAGAATAGAAAAATAAATAATTTAACTGTATGTCTAGGTGATGCTAACAGAAAATTTCATTTTGATGAGCACCGGAGAACAAAACGCACTGCCAACTCAGGCCTCTACTGCGCTTCCATTTCAGCCGGCCCAAAAGTGAGCGGCTTTTTGCTGCTGAAGTAAGTTAATATATAAAATCAATTTACAAATTTTGACTCAAATTTTATGTTACATCAGTATTAGGAATTAATGCTACAATTTTGTGATATAACAAACTCGACATATCGGTATTTATATAAATTAAAATGACTATTTATGACATTTTAACTACTAAGGCGCTACCCTAAGACCTACAATCATTTTTTAATAAAATAATAAATAAGAATTCTATACAAAAGATACAATAAGCACTAGATTTAAACTTAAGCTGTGGGAAAAATATATGAAACAACTAGATTAAAAGTTGAAAGCTAATTACAGATTAGTGATGGTAGAGAAAAGGATTCAACAAGAGATTATATGACTTAATCTAAGATTTGACCTAAATACATATGAAATTTTTTTCAATAATTGGGGAAAAATTTGATGGCTCATATCGACCGAGAGCCGATCCGTCCGGCGGCAACAAAGGTAGGAGGCAATGGGACGGAGGCAACGGGAGGCAATTTCTATGTCTATGACGGTGTACCATATGAGCAAAAATTGCCTTCCATTGCCTCCGCAAATGTGAGGATTAGGACTCATGCGTTAATTGCATTTTCGTAGTTCCTTTTTTTTTTTTCAAGGTAAAACGGTAACTCCATAAATACAAAAATAATGTTTTGAGTAGTATAGTTATGGTGGATAATACAAGTACTAGATGAATATCTTATTATTTTCTTTTTAAAAAGAACTCCTCTATAGTGTTCTAGGGTTCGTCCGTCCAAATCGCCGCCGCGGTTGGTCGGGATCGCGCGAGCCTGGCCGCAGTCCGCCATCATCCTCGCCGTCAGGCTCCCCGACAAAGAACGGGCACATCGATGATTAGGGGAGGGATCAGCGGCGGCGGCGACCGGTATGATTCACCTGTTGTTCCTCATGATGTTCGCGGAGGGCGCGGTGGCGCTGCTCCTCATGGTGAAGATCGGCCCACTGCGGGGAGCTGGCGTGGGCGTGGACCAGGTGAAGACGGGCAAGGGCCCGGCTACCGTCAAGACGCTGGCGTGCACGCTCTCGGTCATCCTCATGTCCAACGTCGCCAGCATCCTCAAGATTCAAAATAGGGGGCTCAAGCTTGGCACCGTCAGCCCCATGCATGGACCAGGTGCTCTGGAGGACGCACCTCCTCGAGGCATCCCTCATCGGTGAGCATTCCACTCCGTCCGTCTTTGGTTATTCCTAACTGACGGCATAGTGTCAGTAGCTTAGCATTCACATAGCGACAGTGGCAAAGCAGAAGTCAATGTTCTCAAGAAAGTAAGTCATCTGCTAATATTTGTTTATTGTTCAGGTCATCTAAACCATCAGCTACTAGTTCCACTTTCAAGGCCAGGAATGATCACACAAATGATGAACATCGACCTGGAGCTGGAGACAACCCTTGAGGCAGACCTGAAGGGAACCCTGGAGACAACATGGCTGCTTGTTTGAACCAGCAGAGATGAAGGGAACGCTTAACGCTCACGGAATGAAGTCTTCTAAATCATTGCCTAGTAGTTGAGTCATGATTAGGATTGCAACATCTTACTGATCTTGGATATGTGCAACTGCATGTCGACTTTTTAAACTAGTTGTGAGGCTGCTAGGTGCTTTGCTTAAACTTGTGCATTCTCCATAGCTCATATTGTTCTAGTTCTTTGTTGGGTTAGTTAGACAATGTGGTCAGGGAAATTGAAAGAAAATAGCAACCTTTTTTGGATGAAAATCGAGCAAGCCAACCACCGGGACACAGATATTTTATGTTGTTTTGGATTATGTGATCATTTTAAATGATTCCTGGTTTTACCAAAAAGAAATAAGATAGCAAAACTTATGCAGCACATGACCACTATGTCGAATGAACACATGACCAAAATAAACTTCATAGATCTTGAGAAGTTATGAAATTTTGTAGTTGACAATTTTTTGATTTAAAATCATCTTGTGATGCAAAACTATGTTTGAATCTCTCAAATTTGAAATTCAAATTTTGTAAATGACCTCAGATGGAGAGATTCCCTAAATGAAAATTCTAGATCTCAAAAAAGTTATGAAACTTTATAGTTGACAACCTTTTGATTTGAATTAGTTTAGGGTCTCAAACAAGCAATTTACACTTGGTTTAGTATCATATATGGGCACGAAAGAGGAAATATAGCACAAGTCAAATTGTAGTGCAATGGTAGAGTAGGAAACATGTGGGTGAAGGAAGAGGTTGTAGGTTCAATTCCTGCCGGTTACATTAGCCGCTTGGGCCTACCTCCAAAAAAAAAAAAAAAAAATATATTTTTGCTATTTTTTTCTGTTTTTTTCAGATTGGTCAGTGTGAACACTACAACAAACCTCATCGAGATTATCCAAGCAAAAATGCATTGAAACACGCCCAGAGGGGTCACACTTGTCACAGAAACTAGACAGGCGCACAACACATGGACTGACTACGTCCTACGTCAGTTACGCTGCAATACTGAACTTAAGCTGGTCACTTGCAGGAATACAGACTGGTGGTGAGCTACCGGGTAGAGATCACCCAGCAACTGGTTTTAGATAGATAATGCAACCAGCTACAGTTTTCCATACATCATGGATTACAACTAAAGCTTAAATTAACCACCCAAAAGCTGCTTCCAGCTCTACACCCTAAACTTTACAAGCCTCGTGCGGTGATTAGTACCCAGCAGCGCTGACCACTGTCCTCCAACAATCCCCGGAGCTCCAAGCTGCAAGCATCACACGAATTAGCTACAACTCAAATTGAGAGTGTTTAGCTCTCAACGATGAAGTCAAGAAAACAACATTGTTTCGTGACCCGTGCTTCTAGAGTCTAGAAATGAGAATAATGGTTTCTGAAAAAAAAAAAATCAATCAATTGCCACGTTCAGGGAACAAGCACTAGTACCAATGATGGCCAATGGCAATCAAGCCCAATGCAGATGCAAAAAATGTTGATAGTACTACCACAAGTGAAACTCAATACTGTCTTGAAGTAAAAGAATCCATCTGAGTTGAGATATATTGAGTGTTGTCAGTCTTACAAGGTCTAGAGTTCTTATGCAAGCTCAAGAACAAGAGCTGATGCTCCACCTCCACCGTTGCAGACACTAGCAACTCCGATCTTGCCACTCTTCGCCTGAGAACCTGATGAAAAGAAACAAGGATTACGAGGGTCGAGCACCATATATTTGATGTCCCAAAATGATGGCAACAAATTATGCCCCAAGATTTTTCTTAAAGGAAATGAAGAGAAACTACTGATCTACAAAAAGTAAAAAAGGGATGGGGTGCCTCTCAGAATTTGAGTCACATATCAATGTGAAATTGTGAACTCTACATTTGCATGGTTATACAAGATCCTATTTGTAAATAATTTGCACACTGAAAATCACTAAGTTAGATCCAAAACTAATGCAGCAGCTAAAAGTAGTACTGGTCAGCACATTGAAAATCACTAGGCAGTACACTGGATAATACTGGTCAGCTAAAAGTAGACAATACTGGTCAGCTAAAATTACATATGTTAGATCAGACTACATTCCGGGGTACTACACAACAAACACCTTGAACACATTCTTAATGTCCTCCAGAATGTTGAAGAGCTCCATGCTCACCATCGAGTACTGCCCGAGCATGTCCTGCCTACAATTAACCCCGAGGCATACCACACCAGTCAGCAATTGCGCAGCAACACCACACGAGCAGAGGCGTCGTAATTAAACCTAGAACCCACTGCGGCCATCAACCTGTAGCCAATAAGAGGGGATATGGCTGGGACGAAGTTACCACTTAGGGGAGGCGCTGGGATTGGTGCGGGGATGACGTCGAAGTCCTCGAGGGTGCGGGAGATGGCCTTGTACAACCCCACCGTGCGCGCATCCCCTCCAGGTTCGGCATGAGGGAGGGCAGGGCGGTCGCCGAGACGCCGCGCGAGGCCGGCGGCGGCGGATAGAGCGAGCGAGAGAGCAGGGCGGCGGCGGCTGGGGCGAGGGAGAGAAGCAGCGTCGCTTGAGATGCGCGCTTGGGAGCCGACCGCTTCGGCAGACAGGCCCGACGGGGTAGGGCCAGATGGACAGGCCTGTGCGCAATGACCTTGTTACCCTAAATTAACAAAAATGCACCACCCAGTGATTTCATCATTCACAGGTACATTGATATAATCCATCCACATATAACTGATGCTGCCTTATTTCAGTATCTTGCTTTATATAATGTATCCCCATTCACACATCAGCTAAACAACAATATTTCTCTAATATTCGTGTGTGCTTCCACATATATTTGGCAGGGGTTGATCCTTCACAGCATAACTTTGCGCTGTGGTGGCCTGTTTGTGGAGCTATATATATCATCTCGTCCCAGTTTCATCCTTTAATCTATTCAATAAACATGTAGCAGCGTTTCTGTTTTATGACTACATGGAGAAGTGACTTGTCAATTTATCCATCCCCTCCGAACAAAAGGTGTGTGTATATACTCAACTACTGAAGCAAGCTGCATGCTTGTTGCCAGCGTTTGAACTTGTCGATTGTACTGTGTGCTATGCATTGGTGATGACATGTACATAAGAATGCTACTACGTATATCCTGTATCCGGTATGCATTGCCTGAACAATTTGTAATAATTGATGGGATTGTATACGTTTTATTAGGGTGTGGTTTGTGCCAAACCTGCAAAAAAAAAAAAGCATGATAATTAACTAATATATTTCCAACGCTGGTCTTTCGTGTGACAGTATGTACCTGCTGTGTGGTGATTGGAAGTATCGCTGCCAATGGAGTATTTTAGTCTTTCCTCTCTGAACAGAAAGGTTGCTGTTGGTTCTCTCCTCGAAATGGAGTATTTTGGTGGGAATGATTGGCGTCCCCCGCGAGGCAATAACTCTGGTGGCCGAAATGGCACAGGCCCGGTGATCTAGGCTGTGCCGACTTCATTTCCTGGGCCTGCGGGGGCATAAGCCTTCCCACGCTATCTATGGTGTTAGGTTCTCGCTGGGCCGGCCTAGCATAGAAGACATCTCTAGCGAATTGGTGGTGCAGATATAGAGTAAAAGTCATCCTATATACTATAAAGATAAACCCCAATAGATATTTCTCTTAACACGCAAAGCTATCCACATCAACAATACACTCAACAATCCCACTTCTGCTATTTGGCGCACGCGCGCCCGAACTTGTGCTGGCGCACACGCGCAATGCGGACGCGGCACACGCGGAATGGGGACGCGCGTGGTGGGGCCGTTGGTTTTTTTTTTTTTTGCTTCCCTTTAAAATGTAATAACTTTCGTCAAGCATCTATTTTCAATTCTGTTTACACCACCGCATTTATTATAACGAGATCTATAAAACTAGATCCATATTCGATATGTTTTGAGAAACTTTTTTTGTTTCCCTTTAAAATGTAATAACTTTCTCGTCGGACATCTGTTTTCAATTCCGTTTGCGCCATCGGCGTTTATTATAACGAGATCTATAAAACTAGATCCATGTTGGATATGTTTTGAGATAATTTTCATGATGACAAAAATTTACGTCTAAAGTACAAAGTTTTACATCTAAGAGTACAAAGTTTTTATTATTGGACTACAAAGTTTCAAAATTTGGAGTGTAAAGTTTTCTTGAGATTTGAGTTGATGGTGTTTGCTTGAGATTAGGGTAACGCCGCCGTATCTTGAGATTAGGGTTTATGGCGTTTGTGAGATTAGGGTTCATGACTTTTCTTTGAGATTAGATTTCATGGCGTTTGATGAGATTAGGGTGTTCATATCGTTTGATTATTAATTTCATATATCATATAATATAAGATAAAATATTTATGAATTTGGTAATTTTATTGTGATTAGGGTTTGGGGCGTCTGCTGAGATTAGGGTTGATATCGTGCGTTGAGATTAGTGTTATAAGCGTTCTTGAGATTAGGGTTCATTGCATTCTTTGAGATTAGGGTTAATAACTTTGCTGAAATTAGGGTTTATGGATTTACTTGAGATTATGGTTCATGGAGTTGCTTGAGATTAGGGTTCATGGCGTTGTTGAGATTAGGGTTCATATGGCTTTTGCTAAGATTAGGGTTCATGGATTTTGCTGAGATTAGGGTTCATTGACCTTGTTGAGATTAGGGATCATGGCGTTTGTTGAGATTAGGGTTCATGGCGTTCGAGATTAGGGTTCATGACGTTTGCTGAGATTAGGGTTCATGTCGTTTGCCGAGTCACTAACTGATTATTAAATTTAGGGTTTTGGGGCAAGTGTCCTTTTAAATACATGTCCCCCTACCAGGCAATGAGTTTGGGGTAAGTGTCTTTTGAAAAGCATGCCCCCTACTAGGCAATGGGTTTTGGGCCAAGTGTCTTTTGAAAATCATGCCGCCTACTTGGCAATGGGTTTTGGGCTAAGTGTCTTTTCAAAAGTATGCCTCCTACCGGGCAATGGTCTTGGCGCAATTGTCTTTTCAAAAGTATGCCCCCGTGTCGGGTTATGGGTTTTGGGCAAGTGTCTTTTCAAAATTAGTTAATTTTTTTTTAGGTTAGGAGTGTAAATTTTTTTGAACTATCCGGACAAATTTTATGATATAAGAGTCTAAAGTTTTTGAACATACTTGTTTAAAGTTTTGAATGTACCAAGTACAAACTTTTTTAAAGACCCTAGTCATACATAGTGTGTAATATAGAAATGAAAAGTTTTGAATGTTTATTTTTTTAATGTAGTATAAGTATTTTTATGGACATAAGGTTTATTGTTTTTAAAAACATTTTTTTTATTTTCACTTTCATATGGATGTGAAACCATTCCCCGCCCTTTTTTTACCTACAAATCCGATGTCCCTAAAGAGAAAATTTTAGCTTGTAAAAAAATAATTTTTGACCCATTGATGGTTGACAAGAGAAACTAGAAAATTTACCCATTGACAGTTGACAGTTGAAACCCATTAACGGTTGACAAGAGAAACTAGAAAATTGACCCATTGACGGTTGACAGGTAGAGACAAGTGTCGGTCAGTGGGTTAATTAATCTGGCGTCTTATTGCTAGCCGTACTAGTGCACGTGCGCTCCTACCTGTAGGAGTGCACGTGCGCCAAGCAGCACTGCCGCCAACACAATCCATTAGAAAGTTGCAATTATAACCAAATAGCACATGTAATTATGATAGTTTCTCTTTATCCACTAACATGCATTTAGTTGTCCACAATGATGTGTCAAACCATTCACCAAAATTAATTTAAGATAGTTTTATTCATATAACTATATATAAATAGTCTAATTTTTTTAAAATTATCTGGAATCCTTGCAGCAACGCGCGGGGGTATTCAGTATTCACCTAGTTCTAAAGTCTCTAATCATCTCCTGACATGGAAGGGAAGTCTGGTTGCTATCAGATCACCTCTTATACATTTATGTTTGCTTGACCAGTAGGTTCCCATAATTACATTCTCAGTGGACCGAGGTAGTAGAGCGAAAAACTTAGCCATCACTCTTGGTGGACCACCATTTTGTTCTTATTTGGCTGCATCAGCATGCACGCATGCAACCTATACACGGACACGCAAGACAGCAATATCTGAACGTACGCGTATATAATGTAGTAGGATGTAGATGAGTTGTAGCTCGCTACGTGCGCGGCGTGATGCGCGCCATGAACGGCGTCTTCATATGCTTGACGAAGCCATCCACTTCGGTGAAGTCAACAGGAGCACTTGTCGCCGTCGGTAGCTCCCACTGGAAGCCACGCACCAGTGCGGCGAGCAAGAGCCCGACGTGAACCAAACCCAGCCCCATGCCCGGGCAATGCCGGGTCCGGCACCGAACGGCAGCATCCTGATGTCCTTGGGCCCCGGCATCAGACCCACGGCCTCTCCCTCACCGCCGGCGAGGAACCGTTAGGGCCGGAACTCATCAGAGTCCGTCCACGCCCTGCTGTCCCTCTCGATGGCCCCCGGGACGATGGTGAAGCGCACCACCCCGCTGCTGCCGTCGTCCACCGGCGCCACGTGCACACCGATAACTGCCGCCGCTGTGCCATCAGTGTCAGCGCCGCCGCCCACCACGACGTCACGCTCTCCAGGATGACCGCGAGCAGGTACGGCGTGTCGACGGCGACCTCGTGCCGGTCGCTGACGTTGACGTCGCGGCGGAGCTTCTCCTGGGCCTCCGGTTGGTTGACGATGTGGGCAAGCGCCCACTCGACGCAGGACACGACTGTCTCGGTGCCCGCTCCGAGAAACTCCCACATGAGGTTGACCTTCTCGTCTTCCGTCAGAGCGCGCCTGACGCTCCCGTCGTCGTAGCTGGGAGCCTGCAGGTCGAGCAGGAGTCGACGTGTGGCCGGAAGCCGCCGCCGCCGTCATCGCCACTATTCGTGATGCGGCTGCGGACGCCAAGGAAGCGCCGCCACCGTTGCCAGTGCAGCAGCCGCGCCATCCTTGATGTGGCGAGCACGGGGTCGTCCACCATGCTGTCGAAGAAGTCCTTGAGCACATGCCGCACCGCGCGGACGTCGCGCGCGTCGAAACCGCCGTCGCCGTCGTGGACGACAACGACGACGACGACGTCGTTGTTGGTTTTAGAACGCACAAATCACAGCCCTATATGCAGTGGCTAACCTAAGAACGAGAGGAATCGAAGATCAAGAACATGCACACACTGGAATGCAGAATGACGAACAGCAACTGTCGGCTGACAGTGCTATTTTCACAGATGTTAATGACCAGCACATACATACAAGGTAGTTTTTTCGGCTTAACACACACCCTAGTGTCTCGGCTACTTATATCAGTAGCTCTATTACACAATGTCAAGCTAAGACAACTGCCTAACACACCGATACAATGAGACTGAAAATAAACTGCCAGGCGACGTCGTGGTCGTGGGCGCGCTCACTGCGTACTCAGTAACCGCCTGAGTTCAAACTGCTGCTTCCCGCTCTCAGCTTGGTCCAGGCGCTAACGTGGCTTCACCATGACAGAATTACACCTTCAATCTCCCCCTTAATTCTGGCATACACTGAGATCACGAACTCCAAGCAGATGCCTCATGCCTCATCACACCAAGCTTCACTGCTGGCAACATGCTTTGTCAGAGCATCAGCTCTCTGTTCATCAGTGCTCACTCTCTTCACCTGAAACTGACCCCTCTCAACACACTCTCTAATGAAATTATACTTGGTATCAATGTGCTTACTCCTTCCATGAAACACACTATTCTTCATCAGAGAGATTGCTGAGTTGTTGTCAACATACAACTTGACTGGTTGTGGTGGTAAACCTGTGATCTCTGCCAATAGATTTCTTAGCCACAGGCCTTGCATTGCTGTTGCTGTAGCTGCCATAAATTCAGCTTCACAAGAGGATAATGCTACTGTTTTCTCCTTATGTAAATTCCAAGTGATCAAACTGTCATTCAGATTGAAGGCCATCCCTCTTATGCTTCTTCTCCCAACAACATCACCTGCATGATCACTATCTTACAGTGGCGGAGCCACCACTATGGCAAGGTATGGCGGCCGCCATACCTGCCGCCGGCAGGGCCCCCCTGCCCCCGCCAACGAGGTGCCCGGCGCGGCGCTGATTCCTTGACGACGGACGCCGCGGCTTCCAGCCTCTAGTCTAGGAGGAAGAACTACAGAGATGGGCTTTCTTTCTTTTATCTCTGCGGGCTTTCTTAATTGGACCGGTGGAAGAAGGATGGCCCAGTGGAATAGAAGTTAGAAGATGGATCGGCCGACCAGAGAATAGAAGACCAATCGTTCGTTCGCCTCGTTCGCGTTCATCCCTTCGCCGCCTCCCGGCTACCGCGTCCCGCCGACGCCTGCCGCCTCCCGGCCACCGGCGCTCCTTGAACCTTGACGGCGATCCTTGAACCTTGATGGCGACTGATGGAGAAGGAGATCAAGGTCAGCAGCAAGACCGTCGCCGAGGCTCCGATGAGGTGGAAACTGATATGCTGCACCGAGAAAGAGATATTTAAAAGACTTGATAATGATAAAACCATGAAGCGCTTTCAAGCCTTAAACATCGAAGAATGAATCTTCCTCGGCCACCTCGCCGCACTTAGTGCTTGCACGGTATGTTCATTCAATTGTCCACATACCACTGTATGGCATTTTCAAATAATTGTGACTTCCAGATTGTCTCTAGTGAACTTATATATATACATATATCTATATTTATTAGCATGTATGTGTTTTTTTACAAATTAGTAATAACTAGTTCGCCATAGCTAGATTTTTATCCTGGCTCCGCCACTCCTATCTTAATACCCCACCAACACTTCTTGCTTTTTCTCCTGAGTATACACCAAGCCAAACTCAATTGTTCCCTTCAAATACCTCAGAGTTTGCTTCATAGCCTGCTGAAGCACAACAGTAGGCTTCTCCATGAACCTACTTGCCATCCCCACCCTAGTCACCGGGAACGCGGGACGAGGCAGCGACCGGCGTCCCGGGAACTTCGTCCCAAATCGCGGGACGGGGACGCGCCAGATGGTGGGCTGGGGCGCCGGGCGGAACTCGACTTCGAGGAAAGCGGAACGGTAGGGCAAGGCTTGGCGCCCGATGGCGGAGGGCTCGGTAGGGGAAAGGCTTGGCGCCGCCCCGGATGGCGACCCCAAGTTGATCCGCCGCCGCCATGGAATTTTGAAGGTCCGCCGCCCGCTGGCTGTGTGTCCGCAGATCCACACGAGGAAGACGATGACTAGTGTCCACCGGGCTGTGGCTGATTGAAGCGTTAAGTTTATTTACTTGCCTAGTTGGGCTTTGCCTTTTGGGCCTTGACGCCGGGCTGCCTTTGTGGTCTTGTGCTCGTGGGCCTGCCCGCAAGCACATAGCAGTTTCATTTTCTAGGGCAAGGACCAGACGTGAGACGCCCTTTGCTTTCGCCGCCGGCCGCCAGCGATCCAAATTCCAAATGCCGCCTCCGTCCGCCCCTCGTCCCGTTCCTCGACCCGGTCGACTTGGGGGCGTCTTGAAGCCGTATACTGTCGTTCCAAACAGTATTGAAAATCGGCGTACCACGTTCCTCGTTCCGTTCCTCGACCGGTCGATCCGGGAACGCGGTGACTAGGATCCCCACCGAAAAAGACAAATTTGGCCTAGTATGTAACAAGTATCTCAAACACCCAACGGCTTTCCTATACTCGGTTGCATTCACAAGCACACCCCGCTTGTCCTCATCAAGTTTTACAACTGGACTCATTGGAAATTTTGTTGGATTGCAATCTGCAATTCCAAACTGTGCTAGCACTTTCTTGGCATAGCTGGTCTGTTTGATTGTAATGTGATCCTCCCGCTGATCCACCTCTATCCTAAGGTAAAAAGAAAGCAGTCCCAAATCACTCATCTCAAACTCGGATGTCATTTGCTTCTTGAACACCGCAATTTCATCCGGGCTTTCACCGTCACAATCAAATCATCCACATATACCCCAAGTACCACTTGCACTTTTTCCAACTCCCCTTTTGTAAACAGTTTGCTTCACTTGCACATTTCCTGAAACCAAGCTTCTTCAAGCTTTTATCTAGCCTAACATTCCAAGCTCTTGGAGCCTGTCTCAAGCCATACAATGCTTTGCTTAGCTTGAGCACCATCTTTTCTTTTCCCTTTTGCACATAGCGCTCTGGTTGACTAACATAGACTTCTTCCTCAAGTTCACCATTCAGAAAGGCAGACATGACATCCAAATGGTGAACCTGCCATCCTCTATTTGCTGCCAAAGCCAACAACAATCTTATAGTATCAAGTCTAGCCACTGGAGCAAACACTTCTTCAAAATCTATCCCATGCTTTTGCACATACCCCTTAGCAACCAGTCTTGCCTTGTGCTTCACCACCTCACCTTTAGAGTTTCTCTTCAGCTTATACACCCACTTGAGACCAATGGGCTTATGACCAGGTGGAAGGGTAGAAAGCTCCCAAGTTCCATTCTTATTTTTGGACTGAATTTCACTATCCATTGCAGCCACCCAATCACTACCATCTGCAGCTTCTTGATACTTGGCTGGCTTCTCCATCAGGGCAAGCAAAGCACCCAGTTCAGAATCTGATTCCAACTCCACTTCATTAGAGTCATCATACACTTCATTTAGGCTTTTGAATCTGAGTGGCTCCTCATCATAGTCACTACTATCCACTTCATCACCCGGATTCTTGGTTCCAAAATCCCCCCTCGCGGCTGAATGCCCTAGAGATGTTGTTTCTGCATCTGTTGTCAGTTCATGAACAGTAATTGAATTACCTCCATTTGTTGCTTCCACTAAACCTGACACATCCGTGCCACACATCACCAATACTAGTTGAGCCACCACTCTCACTTACTGGTGGCAACACACTATTTCCACCAGCTGCATTTGCTACCCCCATCGAGATGAGTGACAAAATGAAAGTCATTTTCAACACTAAAATCTGCATTTTCATCAGAAACAGTGTCTACATTCCACTGCCAGCTCCTAGATTCCTCAAACACCACATCCCTACTTACTACAATTCTGTTGGTATGAGGATTGTACATCCTATGAGCTTTGCTACCTTCTTCAACTCCAAAATACACCATTGGAGTGCTTCTGTCATCTGACTTTTTTTACATATGGCACTATGTTCTTCACATGACCAACACTGCCAAACAATTTTAGATGACCTAAATGTGATTTTCTCCCATTCCACATCTCATATGGAGTTCTAGTTCCCAAAGCCTTTGTTGGTAGCCTATTCAATAAAAAAAAATTGAGTGCCCTAACAGCTTCTCCCCAAAACCTCCCTGGGCACTCTCATGCTTTTTAGTAGTGATCTAGCCATATTGATGACAGTTCTATTTTTCCTTTCTACTACACCATTCTGCTGTGGTGTATAGGGTGCTGTGAATTGCCTCTCAATCCCTGCCTTCTGACACACTTCCCTGAAAGAAACAGCTAGAAACTCTCCCCCTCTATCTGACCTCACTACTTTGATGTGTTGTCCCAAACTATTTTCTGCCATAGCCTTAAACTTTACAAATGCACTATATGCCTCATCTTTAGACTTAAGCATAAACATTGACATCCATCTGGAATATTCATCAACAACAAGCATGAAATATTTGTTACCTCCTGTAATTGCAGGTGTGATAGGACCACAAAGATCAATGTGGAGTAGCTTAAGGGGCCTAGCGACTTATCACGTCGCAAAAAAAAGGGCCTAGTAGCTTGCCACTGAGCCTTCTTTGGAAATGTCATCCTTGTTTGCTTCCCAGCCATGTAGGCCTCACACACTTCTTCAGGATGAGCAATTGCAGGCACACCTCCCACCGGACTTCTCTGACAGCAGCTTCAGAATTCTTCAGAGCCAAACATCTTCGATCACTTTTGTCGGCAAGCACAATGGGTCGAGAATTCTTAAGAGCAACTTGGTACAAACAATTTGTTTGCACGCTCAACTCTCATAACAAGCTTCTGACTCCCCTTCTCCACCACCTCTAGCCAGTTGTCATCCATGATAATCCTGTGCCCGGTTTCAGTGAGCTGACCCAGATTGATTAGATTGCTTCTCAATCTGGGAATGTAGTAGACATCTGGCAACAACCACTGGTCACCATTCTTGCACTAAAATCCCAAAGTTCCCCTCTGTTGGCATTTGTTAAGTGCTAAAAGAATATGAAGGATTCTGCAAGCGCACAGAACACTTACCATTGTAGCTTTTCCCTAGGATGAGTATTCTAGAGTATCGTATCCACAGAGAAGCTTTAGCTAGAGATTCTAATAAGTCACAATCATGCATCCACTAACTTAGCAAACCACTAGACTATAGTGAGGGGGTAAATGTTAGAGGATAAGTAACATAAAATAATAATAAACTACCTAAGATGTTAAGGAATATCTAAACTAATCAAGAGGTCAAAGAGAGTTCAAGGTTCCTATGCACTTCTCTATTACTTAGGTTCTATGATAGCAATCATACTATAACACTTCGGAACATCAGAACACTAGCCACAGAAAGAGATGAGAAGGGGGCTAGGAAGCTATGACTACGGTCCTACAAACACCAACCCGAACGTGGTGGAATACGTCGGCCATCAGGGCTGTCACCACCTGGGGCTACCACAAACTATCCGTGGGGTTGGGTGCAATCTCAGGTAACCTATAGCCTAGACACCAAGTCTATACTATAAATTACTACTCTAGCTACCATGAATAACTAGAGCCCTCAATACGAGCGGAGATCCCATGTAATAATATAACAACTATACTTAACCATATATGAAAGGTATAGAATTAAATAGAGAAGATAAATATATAAAACACAAGTCATCCAAAGATAAGATATGAAACATACACAACTCAGACATCTCCGGAACCAAAGTGTAGTTCAACTCTCCTTTAGTCTTGATTAGATCTAAGTTAGATCTAATCTACTTCTAATTACATGGCTAATCTAGTTCTAATTACATAGCTAATCCTCTTCTAATCTTTTTTTAATTCACTAATCCCTTAGAGAGAGGTTATCCTTACTTTGGGATACCTCTACAAAATGAGAGATAATGAAGTAGAATGAATTAGAATGAGTTAGGGGTTTCACCCCGGGGTCGGGGGTCTTCTTATATAGGCCTTGGCGATGAACGATGACCATTGGATCAAACCGACCTTGGCAACGGTGTAGATACAACCTCAATGTCGGTGGTAAACCGACATACAAAAGCCGAGCTTTGATTGGCTATTTGTAGCTGGCGGCCGCCCGGACCGGTTTAGGCCGGCCGCTAGGCCCCTCGTGGGCCTCTCGGTCTCCCATTTGTTACGGTGTCTTCTCGGTACCTTCTAGAGTGTTTTAGTCCACTTTTCGGGTCGAGTTGCTTCACGGTCAAGTTTGGTCTTCATATGCCTTGTATATTCCGAACCTTCTCCATTATTCTCTGCAATTATCTATTAAGTCCCCGGAAAGTCATAAATCACCAAAGCTCGTGGAATTATGTTAGTTAAACCCCTAGTCTATGTTGATATTCAAATTATGCCCTTTTTTTCCATGTTTAGTTGACTAGTAATATTATGCTATAACAGGTGTCAACAAGTTCCCCAAGCTTACCTCTTGCTAGTCTCTTAGCAAGACACATGATATTATTTTAAACTACTTACTTGGATCGGGAGTTGCTACAACGCTATCACACCTTTAAAGTACACATGCTTTCAAACAAAATTTCTCTCCGGATAAAGATAAACTTTTTAAAGCTTCAACTTATTCAAATACCTCTTACCTTTTGGTTCTTATATCTTTTTCTTCATTCTTGGGTAATTGAAAGATAGAACAATCAAGTCAAGCACCATGTCTCAAACTCTTTGTTCAACTGTCCTTTCCGAGTTTTTTTGCAAGTTTTCAAAATAAAACTCAAAGTTCCTTGTATGACTCTCTCAAGTCTCTTATTCGTAATATTTGTGGATCCTCACTAAGGCAACAAGGTTGTTTTGCCTCTCTCTCTCATAATATGTGGTATTTTTGGACTAAGGCAAGAAGACATTATGCCTTCTTCTCTCTCACCCTATATCTAAGGCTTATATGTGGAGCTCATAGGTGGGAGAAAACTATATCTACTTACTAAGCATATATTGTAAGTTCAAGCAATGGATCCAAAGTAACAAATCACACTGATCAAGTGGTGCATGTGTATGGTGGATAAAATATAGAGAATATAATAAAGTAGAATAAATAGATGAGAAATATCTTACTTATGCTCCTTAAGGAATTATCTCTCTTTTTGAATTTTTGTAAAGAATCTGGGCTGTAGCTTTTTCTTTATTTTAGAGAGGTGGACTCTGCTGGTCCTAGACTTTTGTCTGTTATTTCCTCTCTATAAAGATGTGGGTTCTACTCACCCTCGGACACTTGTCCATTTTTCATCTTTATTTTAGAGATGTGGGCTCTACTAAGCCCTCGAACACTTGTTCATTTTCATCTCTATTTTCTCTTTTTCTTTTTTTTTTTTCTTTTCTTAGGGAGGTAGGCTCTACTCGCCCGTAGGACTTTTGTCCATTTTTCATCTCCCTTCTTCTTTTTTTTTTATAAAGAATAGTCTACAACCCAAATCTCTTTTTTGCAATATTTGTGAGAGATAAATAAATGCAATGGAGCTTTTTGTAAGATATTAGCTAGCAATGAATGGGTAGGAAATATTTTTAGTTGCTCTATCCCGAATAGGAATAGAACATTTTTGTTGGCTAGAGTGAAGTGAAAGTGATATATATATGGTGGATAAGTAGAGTGGATATAGCGGAATAAAGTGGAGTGTACATGATCGAGAATGATAAGTTTCTAAGGGTCAACAAAGATTGAACAAACTCAATGCAAAGCAAGCAGCCTATATATGTCAAAAGGTTTTCTTAATCTAGGAAACATGTATATATGGCTGTGATAGGAGGTTCAACACTTTGTCACACAGAAAAAACTTATCATGTGCACTTTTAAATTTTCAAAATAAATCTCCGTAAATCTAGTATAACTAGGAGTAAGATCAATAGCAGCTCGGACTCTCATATATCATATCCGTCAATTACCTAGACCTTAGAGCAAGCAATTTGCAACCCATAGGTTTCGGGTTTAAGGTAAATTAAGCTTGAAAGCTAGGTAATTGAAAAGGAATTACGGCGGAGCAACTATTCATCATCTCCATGCATGAGATTTATCTTCGAGATTATTTCATGTTGATGGAAAAGAAAACTTCTTGCATACTCTTATTTATTTATTTATTTATTTATATTCATACTTCAAAGATCACACTCTACTAAAAACTCTTTAAACAATTTTATGAACTATACTCTTAGCAAACTAAGCAAACCAAAATATTAGCTAATAATAATAATAATATAAATATAGTAGTAGAGATACTTATCGTGATAACCGGGGTGCTCTCCCCAAGCCGGATTGGAGTGTCGGGTTTGTGGAAGTTGAGGTAGGTAGTGACGATGAAGTCGGCCTATCATGTCTTTCTCCCTTTAAATCTGCTGAACTCAAATAGACAACAAAGCTAGTGGAACTTGATTAAGCGTTAGTGGTTTGCCACATAGGCTTCATGTGTCTAAAGATTTTCAAGATGAATCATGATTATTCCAGGATAGAACTTCAGCAAGATTTTGCTTCTAATTATTTTTGGAGTTTTATAATTTTGTATGTATGCAAAGAACTTATGATGCAAATGCAACTAGATGAATGCATAATTATTTTTGTGCCACCACGGTGAATATCCTTATGGGTTGTTATACGCCATAAGATTATTCACATGGGGCTTGAGAATTTTTCAATGCAATGCTAATGCAAAAATTTAAATATGATATGTAATTTGAGATATAATGCTAATAATTAAATATGGATAACTACCGAGTTACCTTTCGGCGAGGGTTCAATGTTTTAAGTCCTCCGAACAAGACTTCTTACCTTACTCACTCCTCAAGTATATCATCTAATCTTGGTGACTGCGTCTCCTGAGATGATGATCTCTAAGGATGGCAGCACTCATGTTGCTTGCTTGTCTCATGATTTGAAATGAAGCTTTAACAATGGAAGCGAGCAACATCTTGTTTAGTGTGCATGCTTTGTGGTTCAGGATATTTCCTTATAGAATTTTGAGAGAGTAAGCTACTCCTCCACGTTGTGCTCGAAGTATGTCCCGCTTGCAAAGACAAGGTAGAGATCAAGTGCATGGGCCCCGTTGGTGGGAAAACACCAAATGGAACCAAAAACTTTATTCATTCTTCTCTAACCATAAGCACATCAAACAAGATATAGTTCATTTATTATACACTTTTCTTAAACCTAACTTGGGTGTCAAGATCAGAAGATTGAGCATGGTTGTTTATGATTAAAACATTCAACAGATCAAATCATGCTCATTGACTCTTGGAAGGTTTTCTTATCTAAACACCAAAAAGCATGATTATGATTATGTTCTTCTAAAACAAGGTAAGCAACATTACGGCTTACAAGATTAGGACTATAAGCATAAGAGAGTGGTAGTAGGAACAACTAAAAGAAACAAAACATGTTGAGCTAAAAAAAGCTAGATCAAGTAAGGTTGTTATTCCAACATGTTTAGTTCTTTATTTATGAACAGACCATAATTAAGGTAAAGTTTAATTAGTGACAACTTACCTCAAAATGTTACCTTATTATTGGAGTGTGACAGCGTAACACCTTGTGGTGGTCCTTTTTCTTCTACGCTTCGAAGCTTTCCTTCTTTTGGCTTCTTATGTATCTTGCTCCTCACTTGTCTCCTTTATTGCATCGACCTTTCTTTCTTGTCATTAAATTGTGCTTAAACCTTTTTGCTCCTCTCATGATTTTATTCCTGCAATATTAGTTGACAACATATACCCGAAGGAATATACAAGTAATTGTAAACAAGGGTAGAACTGTCATGGAGCTAAAGGTTGCTTTTATCTTTGGTCAAAGTTTTGTTGAATATTTTAATTAACATAAATTCACTATTATTTTTTTTTCTAGTGGGAAATTTTATTATACCTTAAGTTTGATTTTGATGTATGACAATTATTAATTATTTAAACTTAGAGAGACAAAGTAATTGTGAGTAAAGGGATTGCAAACCAAAGATGTCGAAGTGGCGGGGCTTGAGTAGGGAAGGAGTGATGTTGGATGATCTTTAGAGGAGTCGATCTTCTTCCCGCATGCTTGAGCCTTCTGTCACTTAGCACTTCAAGCGTGAATGCTTTGAACCGTCCCTAATCGTGTGTTGCAATCACCATGTCCTTAGACGTTGTTCATCCTTTGTTCTGCAAGGTTAGTGACCAAGAATACCCGAAGGGAACTTGTCCTAGGAACATGTTTCTTTTAACACGAGTCTTTATGTGCTTTCGAAATATATATATATATATATATATTATTATTATTATTTATTTATTATTATTGTTTTGTAGAACATAAGACAAGAGTTGGATACAAATGTAAGATTTTTTATTCACTTACTTGTCTTTGATGTTCTTTTGGTCTCAAGCTTTTGTCTATCCACTTCTTGAGAGCTTTTCTTTTATACCATGTTGTATGACACTCTTCTTTATTGAATAGATATATCACGTATCATTTCTGCAAAAATATTAGTGGACACATACCCGAGGAAAATACAACATGGTTGAAACAGGGGTTATTGTCCAAGGTTTATATGATTTTATCTATGCCAATGAAAAGGTGGTTCTTTGTTTACTCTTAGCAATGATTTTATTTATTCATGTCTTATGCAAATTTTGTTTATGGCTGCACTCTAGCATGTGGATCAAGGCAAAGGTAACTTGTAGCAAAAGACTGAGTGAATGATTTAATACTTACAGTTCTTCCATTAATGATGAATGAGTCGTGTCTTTTTGCACAAGGTTGAGTTCATCATATGCCTTGCTTCATCTCGATCCGAGTTCATCTCTTGACTTTTCGAATTGGAATTGAGAATTTTACTGCAGGGGTTAGTCCAACAAAATATCCAATGTCTACACAAGCAATTTTTAGTTCAATAACCAAACTAGACTCCATGTCTAATTTAATTAAGGAAGGCATTTTAACCTAAGCACCATGCTTAATTTAAAAGCCTTTGGAAGCATGTACACTACTTCCAAACCAAAACATACCATAGCAAACCAAGGTAACATGAAAGTATTATAGAGATTTACTCATTTAGAAACGAAGAAGCATGATCATGGTGAGAGTTTTTTTTTTTTTTTTTTTTTTTTTTTTTTTTTTTTTTTAGATGCGAACTACATGAATGTATGCACGGAATTAAACATGCAATGGATCTACTTATGAGAAAAACATAAACTAAAAGCGGAGTGAATGCATGAGTTGATTAAGTAAACATGCAATGCAAGAAATTAAATGATAACTACTTAGTTAATTTATAGTCAAGATTATCTCACCTTTTAATCATACTTACCGGGGTGTGTGTTGGTATTTATTAACGCAAAAGCAAAAAAATCCGCAGCGCCGCGGATACCGATGTAGCTTTCACCCGGGAGTATTCCGTAGTATCGATTTCCACGGGAACGTGAAGTGTACTAGAAAGAGTTTAGAACGCCCTAAGAAAAATTATAATGATGTTGGGAGAGAGAGATTGTTTCTAAGGTCTCTAATTGATCTAGGAATCGAGATACTTTCGGGTTTATTTATATTGGGACATCGAACACTAGCCGCGGAAAAGGGATGAGAAGGGGGCTAGGAAGCTCCAACTACGGGCCCTACAAACACCAATCCGAACGTGGTGGAATACGCCGGCCGTCGGATCAACCACTACCCGGGGCTACCACAAACTATCCGTAGGATTGGGTGCAATTCCAAAAACCGCTAGACTAAGCACCACGCCTAATCTAAAGATTACTACTCTAGCGTTGCAAAAACTAGAGCACTTGATACAAGCGGGAATCTAATAAATAAACTTAAAGTAAATGCTGAATAAAAGTAAATAAATAGAGAACTTAGAATTAATAAATAAAGAACCTGGAGATTGCTGAAGAACGAACTAGTTGCTGTAGATGTACAATGTTGATGAAGATCCGACAGTCCGGATCTCCAGCTTTCTCCTTGCCTCTCTCCTTGATCTTACAACTAGATGAACTAGAAGAACTAGATCTAGAACTAGAACTAGAACTAGATGAACTAGACAACTAGAGGGACCTCTCTCTCTTTCTAATATGAAACCCCGGTTTATGCTCACGATAGCTAATGAGAAGATGATCTCGAGATGATTGAAACCGGGGGCCCGGGGGCTTGCTTATATAGTCGGGAGGAGGTGCCGGGTTTGACCTAGATTCATCTCAGACTCCCACCGCCGCCCTCGGATCAAACCGACATTAAACGAGCGGATTAGATTGCGTCTTAGAGGCGGTTGAAGAAGAAGCGAAGCAGGGCGACGTGGCGGAGGGGGAGGCCGCTCGCCCAAATAACAGGCCGAGCGGCCCAAATAGGCCCACCGTGGGTCTCGCGGACCGGTGCCTTCTCGAACCTTCGGACTCCTATTTCTTGGGTGTTAAGTCTTGATCACGTCGGGATTAGTCCGGAGCTTTCTAGGGTCTTTCTCGGAGTTGGATTGTGTTACGTCGCGTGGTCGTGACGGCTCGCGAATTCGTGTTTTCCCTGTTTAGTCCCCCGCAATTCACAACTTTACCGAAACCGGTGGAAATATGTTAGTGACACCCTATTCTAGGTTGTTATTATGATTTATACCCCTTTCTCATGTTTATTTAATTAATAAATTTGTATGATAACAAGTGTCAACAAACTCCCCCAAGCTTACCTTTTGCTAGTCCCTAGCAAAGCTATATGCTATAGTAGGATCGGGAGTTGCTACTACGCTTTCATACCTCGGAAGTCTTGTGTTTATCGAAATAAATTCTCCTCTTAACCAGATTGCTCTCTCATACCTATTTACCATGGGGCGTAGCCTTTTCACGAATCATAAGCAAGATAAAACAATCAAGTTAAGTACCATGTCTCATGTTCTTTGATCAACTATCATCCCGGGTTTTGCAATATTTTTCAAAAGAAACTTCGAGATTCCTATGTATGACCCTCTTAAGTAGATGATGGTAGTGGAGTTACACATGTGGTAGGACATACATAGTGGGATGATAGTGGTGAAGTGGATGAGGATGAAAGGTAGTAAATAGCCTTTAGCCTTTTCTAGTATTTTTTTCTCAAGCATCTTGGACTATATCTCTCTTTCTAAAAATTGCTTAAGACCTGGGGTGTCCATTCTTAGAGAGGTGGGCTTTGCCCCTGACTTGTGTCCATTTTTCTCTCTCCTTAGAGATGTGGGCCCTACTCACCCTCGGACACGTGTCCATTATTCATCTCTAAATATATTTAGGGAGGTAGGCCCTTCTCGCCTAGTATGACTTTTTGTCCGTTTCTCTCCCCTCTCTCGTCTCACTTTTCTCTCTAAATATTTATTTTTCTTTTTCTTTTTCTTTTTTTTTCTTTTTTTTTCGAATGTAGCCCAGCCTCTATTTAGCATAAACACTGAGAGAGACATATCCAAAAATTGCAAGAGTTTATTTTTATAATTATGGCTAGCGGCTTGATGGAATATGGGGAGGCGTATTTCCAGAAGTTAGAAGCAAATATTTAGTGGAGTGGGATGATCTTGATGCGAAACTCTTAAGGGTCATAGCTAAGGAACTCATCATGTAATATTTTATAACTTTCAAAGATAAAAACCGTGAATCGTGTATCTCTAGGAATATGATAAAACAAAGAGCTCAACTTTTCATGTATCTTTATCCTTTAATGCTAAGACTCGGATTAAGCATGTGCTTCCCATAGGTATTGGGTTTAGAGCAAATTAAGCAATTAAAGCTTTGGGAGAATCTAAGTCCAAAGTGTAAGTACTTTTAAGAGGAATTAAGGCGAGCAACTATTCATCATTTCCTTAGCATATATCATCAAGATCATAATTAAAAAGAGAAAGGCCAACTAGCAAACTCTAGCATTATTTAGACTCTAACAAACTAAGACTCTAATTAAGACTCATTATATATAGCAAGGCAAACATAAATAACTAGCTAATATTAAAATAGATAGGATAGTGATACTTATCGTGATAACCGGGGTGCTCTCCCCAAGCCGATTGTTGACATAGTCGAGTGGTGATGGCGAAGTGAGGTAGACAAGAGTGGTGGTGTTGACCTTCCTTGATAGGGCATTGATGATGTTGACGATTAAGATTGTGCTCGATCAAGTGGTCATACGCCTCCACACTCGTCTCTTACTCTTTCGTGTGCTCCAAATCCCGCTAAACTCAAATAGACAACAAAACTTGTGGAACAAAAGTTAAGCGTTAGCGGTTGGCTACTTAAGCCTTTGTTGCCTAGTTTTTTTTTTTTTTTTTTTTAAATAGAAGCTCTTTTAGAGTGGATCATTGACTTGAAAGAATTCAATCAAGTCAATTTCTTCTAACTTTTCAGGTTCTAAAAAGACTTTCAACCGATGACCATTTACCTTAAATGTGTTACCTAAATCATCTTGGATGGTGATGGCTCCATGTGTTGAAGTGTCGACGACATTATATGGTCCATCCCACTTACTTCGCAACTTACCATGTCCAAAGAGCTTAACCCTTGAATTGAATAGTAGGACTTTGTCTCCGGGCTTAAACTCCTTGTGCTTAATTCTCTTATCATGCCATCTTTTTGTTCTCTCTTTATAAATCTTAGAATTGTGATAGGCTTTTTCTCTCCATTCCTCTAGCTCGAGAGTTGCATTAGACGATTCTTGCCACTAGGTGGAGATCCATGTTCCATTTCTTGATTGCCCAATGAGCCTTGAACTCTAATTCAACAGGCAAGTGGCATGTTTTTCCATATACGAAGAGTTGATAGGGTGACATGCCTATCGGTGTTTTGAATGCGCCGGTAAGCCCAAAGTGCATCCGGAAGCTTGTCCTTCCATGCCTTCCCCATTTCATCTACGGTCTTTTGTAGAATATTTTTGATTTGTTTATTAGATGTTTCCGCTTGACCGCTAGTTTGGGGATGGTAAGGAGTAGCGATGTTGTGACGAATTCCATGGTCCGCTAGGTACTTTCGAAAGGTTTTATCGATGAAGTGAGGACCTCCATCACTTATGACCATCCGTGGTGTACCAAAACGTGGAAATATGATTTCATGGAACATTTTCTTGGCATGTTTGGAATCATTTGTTCGACATGGTAGTGCTTCTACCCATTTGGATACATAGTCTACAGCTACCAAGATGTATTCACAATTCCCGGAATTAGGGAATGGCCCCATAAAATCAATCCCCAAACATCAAAGAGTTCAATTTGGAGATTGTTTGTGAGAGGCATTGCATCTCGTGCATTAATGTTTCCATGTTTTTGGCATCGATGGCATCTCCTGACAAACTCCTTTGTATCTGCATACATCGTTGGCCAGAAAAAACCACTTTGCCATATCTTGGCATGTGTCCGGAATGCTCCATAATGTCCTCCATATGGCGAAGCATGACATCTTTCCATAATTTGAATTGCCTCAGCCATAGGGACACATCTTCTCAACAATCCATCGGCAAAAACTCGAAAAGGTATGGCTCATCCCATAGGTGCAAACGGCTTTCATGGATTAACTTTCTTTTGTCTGCGCACTGGTGGGACATAGCCCGTGACTATAAAGTTCCGCGATGTCCGCATACCATGGATCGAGTGTGTTATCTTGAGCAAAGTGTCATCCCTTAGGTAGTCATTTATGGGTAGGTCATGTTTTTCCTTGTATTGTAGCCTAGACAAGTGGTCGGCTAACGAGTTCTCTACTCCCTTTTATCTCGGATTTCAATATCAAACTCTTGGAGTAGAAGAATCCATCGAATTAGTCGATGCTTAGCATCTTTCTTAGTGAGGAGGTACTTAAGAGCAAAGATGATCTGTATAAACAATTACCTTTGCCCCCACTAAGTAAGATCTAAACTTGTCTATAGCAAAGACAACAGCCAATAGCTCTTTTTCGCCAGGCATAATTGAGCTGCGGTCCGCACAAGGTTTTGCTAGCGTAGGATATGGCATAATGCTTCTTATCCTTGGTTTGGCCTAAAACAAAGACCAACCGCAAAGTCGCTAGCATCACACATTATCTCAAAAGGAATATTCCAATCAGGTGGTTGAATGATTGGAGCTGAAATGAGTGCCTTCTTAAGGATTTGAAAAGATTCATGGCACTCATCGGTAAAGATGAAAGGTGCATCTTTAGCTAAGAGACTAGTCGTGGGTCTAGCGATTTGAGAAAAATCTTTGATAAAGCGCCCCGAACCCCCCGCATGTCCTAGAAAGTCTGCGGATTTCTTTCACATTCGTGGGAGGTGGGAGTTGTTCAATAACTTCAATCTTTGCTCTATCCACCTCTATACCACGTTCGGACACCTTGTGTCCTAGCACTATTCCTTCCCGAACCATAAAATGACATTTTTCCCCAGTTCAGACTAAGGAATTTTCTTCACACCGTTGTAAGACTTTATCTAAGTTCTCCAAGCAATCGTCGAAGGTTTTCCATAGATGGTGAAATCATCCATGAACACTTCAACGATTTTCTCAATCATATCGAGAAAATAGACATCATGCAATCGTTGGAAGGAAGCCGGAGCATTGCATAACCCGAACGACATTCGCCGGTATGCGTAAGTTCCATACGGGCATGTAAAAGTGGTCTTACTTTGGTCATCGTGGTGGATTGGGATTTGATGATACCTGTAATAACCATCAAGGAAACAAAAGAAAGAGTGCTTTGCAAGCCGCTCCAACATTTCATCAATAAAGGGTAACGGAAGTGATCTTTCTTTGTAGCCTTGTTGAGTTTTCTGTAATCAATGCACATACGCCACCCAGTGATAATTCGTTGAGGGATGAGTTCATTCTTATCATTCCTAACGACCGTCATTCCTCCCTTCTTTGGCACTACTTGGACAGACTTAACCCACACTCGCTATGTGGCACGGGATAAATAATCCCAGTGTAGGAGCTTAAGGACCTCTTTCTTAACAACGTCTCGCATAGCTTTGTTAAGTCTGCGTTGTGGCTCCCTTGAAGGTGTGCAATTAAGATCAATAGGGATGCGGTGAGTGCAGAGAGCAGGACTAATGCCCTTGAGGTCTTCGAGGGAGTAGCCTATAGATGATATATGTCTTTCAAGAACAGTGATAAGTTTTTGTGTTTCTTCGTTTGAAAGTTTATCACTAATGATTACTGGGGTTTGTCGATTATTGTGTAGGAAGACATATTTCAAACCAGGAGGAAGAGGTTTCAACTCTATTGAAGGAGGTGGAGGTTTCTCATTTTGGTCTAACTCAATGGGTTCTGCAAACTCGTCCTCTTCTTCAATGAAGTGTTCGATGTCGAAGGATGGTTGGGCCATTTCTTCTAAAGACGCCATTAAGACCTCCTCAATAGGGTCTTGCTTAGGTTTGGATTCCACCATTGTGTTTGTAGATCGGGCAAGAGGAATAGTCATAGTGGAGTTTCCAACTTTGAAGTCTAAGTGACCTCGTAGTGGCTTTTCCTGTAGAATCCTCATGATTGGTCTGCCAATCAAGAGAGGAACCTTCGAGATGTCATAAATGTGAAAATCTAGACATATCTCCAAGTTGTTGATTCAAACAGAACCGCCCTTAAAACTCCATGGCATTCAAGAATAAATCCCGATGGGCCTTGTAAAAGTTTTTGAGATGGAGTTAAGGACGTGTCGATAAAGAGCATCGCCTAACTCTTTTGAAATAATGTTTATCCCTAAATGTAAGGATTGTAGTGGACTTCTCTAGCGGACCCTCTAATTTGGCATAAGAGAATGGTTGAAGGGGAGTTGATTCGAGCTACCTCGGGTGATAACTCCGCTTCGGTCAACCATTCATAACTCATAATTGCCGAAAAGGCTTTTGATATGTTCTATGCTAACCATTTCTTCCCGTGGATCAGGTTGAGTGGTCTTTTCTAGAGGTCTCGCTTGAATAGGAAAAAATTCGAGGTATTTCCATAATCTTCAAAGATATCTTCCTCGAATTCAACGGAAATTCTAGAGGAGATGGTTCATCATCCTCTAGTTGGGTTTGTGTTCCCTTTTCGTAAGGTTTCTCAACAACCAAATTACTAGATGAGTCAATTGGAAATTCGCCGCCGCATGTTCCTCCTCTAATGGTTCGGGGCTTGGCTCGACTTCTTCTTCGGGAATTCATCGTAAACGCCCGTGTATGGGGTATTTTCAAGAATTTTGTCAAGGATAGCTTTTCCCTCACTAACGGTCTTATGTGAAAATGATCCTCCGTAAGATGTATCGAGGAACAGGGCTGCTTCTTTGCTAAGGCCATAATGAAAGTGTTGTAAAAGGACTTGGTCAGCAAAGATAAATCCGGGCGGATAAAGATTAAACTTGAAAATCTTGCCCAAGCCGCTCCTATAGTTTCTTTCTCTTTTTGTTTAAAATTAAGAATTTCAAGACGAAGAGTAATGATCTGAGAAATAGGGAAGAAAGCAAGACAAAATTTGTCTTGAAGTTCCTCCCAATTCCCCGCTCACACTTCGGAATTATGAGTATACCATTGTTTCGCTCTCTCGAAAAGAGAGAACGAAAATAATTTCCATTTTAGGGTCTCATGTTTCATGCCGAATATTCAAGCATGAGCATAGTTGCTCAAATTCTCGGATGTGCACATATGGATTTTCGTCTTCTTTTCCGGAGAAAGTTTGCTCCCCGAACCATAGCTATAAAAAGCGGGGCGAATCTCATAGCCATCCGTAAGAATAGGATGTGCCGATTGTGGTGGCTCTATCAATTCACCCTTTGGAGCGGAAAATTTATAGATAGGAGTGGAATCCATAATGGTAGTGGTATGAAAAAAAGGTGCGAAAAAAGAAAAGGATAAATGGACGAACTTGGTTCTAAACTAGCACAGCCTACCGTTCCCCGAACGGCGCCGAAAAGCTTGTTGGTATTTATTAACGCAAAGCGAAAAAAATCCGCAAGCGCACGGATACCGATGTAGCTTTCACCCGGGTATTCCGTAGTATCGATTTCCACGGGGGAACGTGAAGTGTACTAGAAAGAGTTTAGAACGTCCTAAGAAAAATTATAATGATGTTGGGAGAGAGAGATTGTTTCTAAGGTCTCTAATTGATCTAGGAATCGAGATACTTTTCGGTTTATTTATATTGGGACATCGTAACACTAGCCGCGGAAAGGGATGAGAAGGGGGCTAGGAAGCTCCAACTACGGTCCTACAAACACCAATCCGAACGTGGTGGAATACGTCGTCCGTCGGGATCGTCACTACACAGGGCTACCACAAACTATCCGTAGGATTGGGTGCAATTCCAAACCGCTAGACTAAGCACCACGCCTAATCTAAAGATTACTACTCTAGCGTTGCAAAAACTAGAGCACTTGATACAAGCGGGAATCTAATAAATAAACTTAAAGTAAATGCTGAATAAAAAGTAAATAAATAGAGAACTTAGAATTAATAAATAAAGAACCCGGAGATTCTTCAAGAACGAACTAGTTCTTTGTAGATGTACAATGTTGATGAAGATCCGACAGTCCGGATTCCTCTCCAAATTTCTCCTTGCCTCTCTCCTTGATCTTACAACTAGATGAACTAGAAGAACTAGATCTAGAACTAGAACTAGAACTAGATGAACTAGACAACTAGAGGGACCTCTCTCTCTCTTCTAATATGAAACCCGGTTTATGCTCGTCGATAGCTAATGAGAAGATGATCCGAGATGATTGAAACCAGGGGGCCCGGGGGCTTGCTTATATAGTCGGGAGGAGGTGCCGGGGGTTTGACCTAGATTCATCTCGTATCTCCCACCGTCGCCCTCGGATCAAACCGACATTAAACGAGCGGATTAGATTGCGTCTTAGAGGCGGTTGAAGAAGCTTCCGGAAGGGGCGACGTGGCGGAGGGGAGGCCGCCGCCCAAATAACAGGCCGAGCGGCCCGGCCCAGGGGCCCACTTCGTGGGTCTCGCGGATCGGTGCCTTCTCGAACCTTCGGACTCCTATTTCTTGGGTGTTAAGTCTTGATCACGCCGGGGATTAGTCCGGAGCTTTCTAGGTCTTTCTCGGAGTTGGATTGTGTTACGTCGCGTAGTCGCACGGCTCGCGAATTCTGGTGTTTTCCTGTTTAGTCCCCGCAATTCACAACTTTACCGAAACCGGTGGAAATATGTTAGTGACACCCTATTCTAGGTTGTTATTATGATTTATACCCCTTTCTCATGTTTATTTAATTAATAAATTTGTATGATAACAAGTGTCAACGATTAAAGATCTATGTATCGTCACTTGAGATGTATTCATTGAATTCTTGTGACAAATGACTTCTTCTTCATTCTATACATGGTTAAAATAATATATATTTAAATACATACCTTTGAGATGGCAGGGGTTCCAATGTATAATGAATCTTGAATGATTAGGCACCACGGGTTCTTCAATCTTTTATTTTCTCGTGGAATCTTGTCGGAAGATCGCTAAGCGACATCTTTTGTCCTGTCTATTCCACAACTCAACGTAACAAGAGTAATCCTACTAAAGCTAGTGATATACTAAATTAGCGAGACATCATGATCATCATTAGAATCTTTAGGCCAATTGCTTTCCGGAAGAATCTACGCCAAAAAGCTTGTTGGCATTTGTTAAGTGCTAAAAGAATATGAAGGATTCTCGCAGCGCATAGAACACCTACCATTGTAGCTTTTCCCTAGGATGAGTATTCTAGAGTATCGTATCCACGAGAGAAGCTTTAGCTAGAGATTCTAATAAGTCACAATCATGCATCCACTAACTTAGCAAACCACTAGACTATAGTGAGGGGGTAAATGTTAGAGGATAAGTAACATAAAATAATAATAAACTACCTAAGATGTTAAGGAATATCTAAACTAATCAAGAGGTCAAAGAGAGTTCAAGGTTCCTATGCACTTCTCTATTACTTAGGTTCTATGATAGCAATCATACTATAACACTTCGAACATCGAAACACTAGCCACGAGAAAGAGATGAGAAGGGGGCTAAGAAGCTCGACTACGGTCCTACAAACACCAACCCGAACGTCGTGGAATACGTCGGCCATCGTGGCCGCTCACCACACAGGGCTACCACAAACTATCCGTGGGGTTGGGTGCAATCTCGGGTAACCTATAGCCTAGACACCAAGTCTATACTATAAATTACTACTCTAGCTACCATGAATAACTAGAGCCCCTCAATACGAGCGGAGATCCCATGTAATAATATAACAACTATACTTAACCATATATGAAAGGTATAGAATTAAATAGAGAAGATAAATATATAAAACACAAGTCATCCAAAGATAAGATATGAAACATACCAAACTCAGAGACATCTCGAACCAAAGTGTAGTTCAACTCTCCTTTAGTCTTGATTAGATCTAAGTTAGATCTAATCTACTTCTAATTACATGGCTAATCTAGTTCTAATTACATAGCTAATCCTCTTCTAATCTTCTTCTAATTCACTAATCCCTTAGAGAGAGGTTATCCTTACTTTGGGATACCTCTACAGCTGAGAGATAATGAAGTAGAATGAATTAGAATGAGTTAGGGTTTCACCTTGGGGTCAGGGGGTCTTCTTATATAGGCCTTGGCGATGAACGATGACCATTGGATCAAACCGACCTTGGCAACGGTGTAGATACAACCTCAATGTCGGTGGTAAACCGACATACAAAGCCGAGCCCGATTGGCTCTTTGTAGCTGGCGGCCGCCGGATCCCGGTTTAGGCGGCCCCGGGCCCCCGTGGCCTCTCGGTCTCCCATTTGTTCTCGGTGTCTTCGGTACCTTCTAGAGTGTTTTAGTCCACTTTTTCGGTCGAGTTGCTTCACGGTCAAGTTTGGTCTTCATATGCCTTGTATATTCGGAACCTTCTCTATTATTCTCTGCAATTATCTATTAAGTCCCCGGAAAGTCATAAATCACCAAAGCTCATGGAATTATGTTAGTTAAACCCCTAGTCTATGTTGATATTCAAATTATGCCCTTTTTCCATGTTTAGTTGACTAGTAATATTATGCTATAACAGGTGTCAACACCCTCCCCTTTGATCTCCACCGCTGAACCATCTCCAAACCCGACCTTGCCTACAACACCAAAGATCAAGGTCCCGAAACATGTCGGCATCCCTAGACATGTGGTTACTCGTGCTATTGTCCACGTACCAGGCATCTCCTGCCTTCTTCTCTCCCTTGGTCAGATGAAGGTCGGGCATCACCTTCCCTTTGTCCAGGAACACAGCATTGCATTGCGCACCCATGATCACCATGGACGCGTGCTCGAGCGGCTCCGGCACCTCCGTGACTGCGAGCATTAGCACCGGCTCGGCGTCGACAACATGAGCATGATGAGCTTCATCCCCCTTCTTCTCTTCTTCGCCCTCGAACACCGATTGGCGTAGTGTCCATACTTATGACACTTAAAGCACTTGATGTGGCTTTTGTCACGCTTGCCACCACACTCGTTGTCGGATGCCTCCCCACGGCCGCCATGGCCACGGCCTTGCCAACCGCGGCTTCAGCCTCGGTCGCGACCCTCGTCGTCTGTGCTCTCCCCTTCCCCGAGGACTCCCCACCGGACTTCTTGTGTCGTGCCTCCCACTCGGCCTGCGTGAGCAATACCTGACCACCATCGCCCCTGGATCCTCTTGCTCCTTGCTGGATCTGCTCCTCGTAGGCCTTCGATCGCCCAACCGCCTCTTCAAACGCTAGTTTCTTCGGATCGAAGAATTGCTTGATCCCGCAACCACCGTGATGTACCGATCGGGCACGCGGCGTCGAAGAGCTTCTTCACAATCGCCGATCATCCAAGGTACCACCAAGATTCCCCGTACTTCACCGACATCACCAAGATCTTGCTGGCAAACTGGTCCACCTTCTCGTCATCCTTCATGTGCAGTGGCATCAAACTCGCACTTCAGCATCTGCAATCTCGCCTCCTTCATGCGATTTGCTCCCACAAACCACTCCTTGAGGCACTCCAAAACCTCCTTCCCCGTCTTCTTCTTCGCCACTTGCCTGAAACATAGTACCAGGCCTCGAGTGGTCACTACGGGTCTTGAGAGTGCTGGAGGATATGACCTAGATCCCTCACACTAACACCTACATCCTAGTAGTAATGGTATCGCCCTAGTTAGATCACATCCGTCCCCCACCTGACCGGAGGCGAGTGGTGTGTAAGAGGGTTCCTATGGACCGGTTCTCCCAACTCAATCCTTAGAAGGACGAGACAAGACATCTCCTCAAGTGAGAAGCTCTACCTCCCATTCCATCGATAGCACCACCTTCTGAGGGGCTCGCTCCGCGAGGAACCTCGAGAACTACTCAGCTCACATGTACTCATCATATGTGCGGTCATAGAGAGGCTCAGGTCACACTCTCCTGGCAAGACTTGTCCAAAGACTCATTGTACTACCCTATCTTGCTGACTTGACCCTCATCACACACCCAAGACACATGCTAGAATCTCTCATTCGTGGTATAAACCATATAGCAGTGGCACTAAGTGCCTAATCCACACACAAGCATGTCCACCCTATGCATCACATCGCCAGATATCATGCATAGTAGTAGAAGTAAATAGCAAGTGTATGTATAGCGGCGTCCTAACCTATCGCCGGGTATGCGGGGAGTAAGGTTGCGACAAGGTATAGGCTCAAGCAATTCTACCATGCAACCTATCATGAGAAGATTGCAGAAAGTAAAGCACTAAGATTCTAATGCATGCCTAATGGGACTCTATGAGGTTGGGTGGGACGTGGCACCTTCGAATGGGTCATCTCCAAGCTCCTTAGTGTACTCATGGTCCTCGTCGTCATGCTGGTGCTCCTCTAGTGTTGTTAAATGGAACAACATGTTGCGATAAGTGATTGCTATGGATATTCACAAAGAACCAAGAGAAATTCAAAAGATCCAATTGCACTCAAACACAAGCCTATGATGTAGAGTTTATTTTTAGAAAAATCTGGACACTAGTTTCATATTTTTCTAAGCTCATATGAATTTTCAAAGATTAATCTATTTTTTAAAAAAGAAAAAGGAGAGAGAAACACAGATCGAGCTGACACGTGGCTGTTGGTGTTTCTAAGCGAAAGCAGAAAAGTCCGCAAGCGCACGGAAATACCGTTGTAGCACTTCACCCAGAAGTATTCAGGGTATCATATTTTCCTCAGGGAATGGGTGTAAGAAGTCTCTTAGCTAGTTCTCCCCGAAAGATGAGATAAAGAGTAGCTTGGGTAGTGAGGTTTTCTAATGGTAGACATCCTAAGCAAAGGTAGCTTTGTCACTATAGATTCACTTCGGGCACTTTGGATAACACTTCGATGCGCCAAGCGTTGCCGGCCTATGGCTCTACGCCGCTCTCGGACGTGGGGATTATAAGGGACCGACAGACTATCGCCACCTGCTGCCTACCACCTCAACCGTACAAGAACGAGGCAAACGAAGGAAGATGGTAGCCTAGACACCACGCCTACGTGTTGGCATTTGTTAAGTGCTAAAAGAATATGAAGGATTCTGCAGCGCACGTAACACCTACCATTGTAGCTTTTACCTAGGATGAGTATTCTAGAGTATCGTATCCACAGGGAAACTTTGGCTAGAGATTCTAATAAGTCACAATCATGCATCTACTAACTTAGCAAACCACTAAACTATAGTGAGGGGGATAAATGTTAAAGGATAAGTATCATAAAATAATAGTAAACTACCTAAAATGTTAAGGAATAACTAAACTAATCAAGAGGTCAAAGAGAGTTCAAGGTTCCTATGTTCTTTTCTATTACTAAGGTTCTATGATAGCAATTACACTATTACACTTTGGAGCAAATGATCCTTTCCAACTCTCGAAAAAAGACTGGGAAGAAGGTAGTTGGGAGAAGGCTGCCAAAAGCTCTACGAAACACCAATCCGAACGTGGTGGATTACACAGTGCCTTACGTAGCTGTCACCCCTGGGGCTACCACAACTAAACGTGGGATTGGGCGCAATCTCAGGTAACCAATAGCCTAGACACCAAGTCTATTCTATTGATTACAACTCTAGCTACCGCGAATAACTAGAGCCCTCAATACGAGCGGAGATCCCATGCAATAACATAACAACTATGCTTAACCAAATATGAAAGGTATAGGATTAAATAGAGAAGATAAATATATAAATCACAAGTCATTCAAAGATAAGATATGAAACATACCAAACTCTATAAACGTCTCCAGAACCAAAGTGTAGTTCAACTCTCCTTTAGTCTTGATTAGATCTAAGTTAGATCTAATCTACTTCTAATTACATGGCTAATTTAGTTCTAATTACATATCTAATCTACTTCTAATTCACTAATCCCAGAGAGAGGTTATCCTTACATTGGGATACCTCTACAACTGAAAGACTAATGATTAGAATGAGAATAGAATGAGTTAGAGTTTCACCCTGGGGTCAGGGGGTCTTCTTATATAGGCCTTGGCGATGAACGATGACCATTGGATCAAACCGACCTTGGCAACGGTGTAGATACAACCTCAAGGTCGGTGGTAAACCGACATACAAAGCCGAGCCCGATTGGCTATCAGAGCCAGCTGGCGGCCGCCGCATCGCTTTAGGCCGGCCGCCAGGCTACGTGGCCTCTCGGTCTCCCGTTTGTTCCGGTGTCTTCTCCGGTACCTTCTAGAGTGTTTTAGTCCACTTTTCGGGTTGATTTACTTCACGGCCAAGTCTTGTCATCGTTTGGGATGTTTATTCGGAACTTTCTCCATTCTTCTCTCGCATTTATCCATTAAGTCCCCGAGAAGATATAAATCACCAAAGCTCGTGGAATTATGTTAGTAAAACCCCTAATCTATGTTGATATTCATTTTACGTCCTTATTTCATATTTAGTTGACTATTAATATTATGCTATAATAGGTGTCAACAAGTTCCCCAAGCTTACCCTTTGCTAGTCCCTAGCAAAGCTAAACTTAGCAATGGATCAGAGTTGCTACAACGCTTTCACACCTCAAAAGTACACATGCTTTCAAACAATTTCTCTCCGATAAATAAACTTTTCAAATCTTCAATTTACTCATATACCTCTTATCTTTTTGGAGCTTATAACTTTTTCTTCAATCATGAGCAATTGAAAGATAGAACAATCAAGTCGAACACTATATTTCAAACTCTTTTGATCAACTGTCCCTTCCGAGTTTTTGCCGATTTTCAAATAAAACTCAAAGTCCTCGAGTGTGACACTCTCTAGTCTCTCATTTGTGGTATTTGTGGATCCTCTCTTAGGTAATAAAGTAATGTTACCTGTCTCTCATAAGATGTAATATTTTTGACTTAGGCAATAGCACTCTATACTTTCTTTTCTCTCATCCTATATCTAAAGCTTATATATGGAGTTCATAGGTAGGAGAAAACTAAACTTACTTACTAAACATATATTGTAAATTCAAGCAATGGATCCAGAGTTACAAATCACACTGATCAAGTGGTGCATGTGTATGGTGGATAGAATATAGAGAATATAATAGAGTAGAATAGATGAGGAATATCTTACTTATGCTCCTTAAGGAATTATCTCTCTTTTTGAATTTTTGTAGAGAATCGGGGCCGTAGCTTTTTCTTTATTTTAGAGAAGTGGACTCTGCTGGTCCTAGACTTTTTTGTCTGTTATTTCCTCTCTATAAAGATGTGGGTTCTACTCACCCTCGGACACTTGTCCATTTTTCATCTTTATTTTAGAGATGTGGGCTCTACTAAGCCCTCGAACACTTGTTCATTTTTCATCTCTATTTTCTCTTTTCTTTTTTTTTTTTTTTTTTTTTTCTTTTCTTAGGGAAGTAGGCTCTACTAGCCCGTAGGACTTTTATCCATTTTTCATCTCCCTCTTTTTTTTTTTTAAAGAATAGTCTACAACCCAAATCTCTTTTTGCAATATTTGTGAGAGATAAATAAATGCAATGGAGCTTTTGTAAGATATTAGCTAGCAAATGAATGGGTAGGAAATATTTTTAGTTGCTCTCTCCCGAATAGGAATAGACATTTTTGTTGGCTAGAGTGAAGTGATAGTGATATATATATGGTGGATAAGTAGAGTGGATATAGCGGAATAAAGTGGAGTGTACATGATCGGCATGATAAGTTTCTAAGGGTCAACAAAGATTGAACAAACTCAATGCAAAGCAAGCAGCCTATATATGTCAAAAGGTTTTCTTAATTTAGGGAGCTTGTATATATGGCTGTGGTAGGAGGTTCACACTCTTGTCACACAGAACTTATCATGTGCACTTTTTAAATTTTCAAAATAAATCTCCGTAAATCTAGTATCACTAGGAGTAAGATAAATAGCAGCTCGGACTCTTATATATCATATCCGTCAATTACCTAGACCTTAGAGCAAGCAATTTGCAACCCATAGGTTTCGTGTTCAAGGTAAATTAAGCTTGAAAGCTAGGTAATCGAAAAGGAATTACGGCGGAGCAACTATTCATCATCTCCATGCATGAAATTTATCTTCGAGAGATTATTTTATGTTAATGGAAAAGAAAACTTCTTGTACACTCTTATTTATTTATTTATATTCACACTTTAAAGATCACACTCTACTAAAAACTCTTTAAATAATTTTTTATAAACTATACTCTTAGCAAACTAAGCAAACCAAAATATTAGCTAATAATAATAATAATATAAATATAGTAATAGAGATACTTATCGTGATAACTGGGGTGCTCTCCCCAAGCCGGATTGGAGTGTCGGGTTTGTGGAAGTTGAGATAGATAGTGACGATGAAGTCAGCCTATCGTATCTTTCTCCCTTTAAATCCTCGCTGAACTCAAATAGACAACAAAGCTAGTGGAACTTGATTAAGCGTTAGTGGTTTGCCACATAGGCTTCATGTGTCTAAAGATTTTCAAAATGAATCATGATTATTCCGCATAGAACTTCAGCAAAGATTTTTCTTCTAATTATTTTTTGAAGTTTTATAATTTTATATGTATGCAAAGAACTATGATGCAAATGCAACTAGATGAATGCATAAATATTTTTTGTGTTAACCACGGTGAATATCCTTATGGGTTGCATACGCCATAAGATTATTCACATGGGGCTTGAGAATTTTTCAATGCAATGCTAATGCAAAAATTTAAATATGCTAAAGGAAAATGATTATGCAATGTAAGGAAATAAATATGCTAATGCAAGATACAAAAAGATAAATATGATATGTAATTTGAGATGCAATGCTAATAATTAAATATGGATAACTACCGAAGTTACCTTTCGGCGAGGGTTTAATGTTTTAAGTCCTCTGAACAAGACTTCTTACCTTGTTGTTTCCTTGCACGAATCACCCGATCTTGATAGTTGTGCTCCATAAAATGTTGAAGGACAACGTCACCCATGTTCTTTGCCTTATGAGTTGAAGTGAAACATTAATGTAGGCAACGCCTTGTTTAGTGTGCATGCTTGTAAGACATTCACTTGTTGAATTTTGGAGAGACCGATAGGCTACTCCACCTTTTTGCTCAAAGTGTGTCCCGCTTGCAAAATCATAGTAGAGATCAAGTGCATGGGCTCTTTTGGTGGGAAAACACCAACAGAACCAAAACTTAATTCATTCTTCTCTAACCATAGGCACATCAAACAAGATAGAGTTGATTTATTATACACTTTTCTTAAACCTAACTTGGGTGACAAGATCGAAGATTTAGCATGATTGTTTGTGATTAAAACATTCGACGTATCAAATCAAGCTCATTGACTCTTGGAGGATTTTCTTATCTAAACACCAATAGAGCATGATTATGATTATGTTCTTTCAAAACTAGGTAAGCAAAATTCTGGCTTTATAAGATTAAGACTATAAGATCAAGAGGGTGGTGGTAGGAACAACTAAAGAAACAAAACATGCTCAGCTAATAAAGCTAAATCAAGCAAGGTTGTTGTTCCAACATGTTTAGTTCTTTTCTTTATGAACAAGCCATAATTAAAGTAAAGCTTAATTAATGACAACTTACCTCGATGTTACCTTATTATTGAAGTGTGACAACGAACACCTTGTGGTGATCCTTTTCTTCTGCTCAAAAGCTTTCCTTCTTGGCCTCTTGTATATCCTGTTCTTCACTTATCTTCTTTATTGCATCGTCCCTTCTTTCTTGTCATTATATTGTGCTTAGTCCTTTTGCTCCTCTCATGATTTTATTCCTATAATATTAGTTGACAACAAATACCCGAAGGAATACAAGTAATTATAAACAAGGGTAGAACTATCATGGAGCTTTAAGATTGCTTTTATGCCAAAAGAAGTTTTGATTGATATTTTATATGCTCACTATATCTTTCTCTCTAGTTGGAAATTTTATGAAATCTTAAGTTTGATTCTTATGCATGTCATTAATAACCAATCAAACTTAGAGAGATAAAGTAATTGTGAGTAAAGGGATTGCAAACCAAAGCATGTCGAGTGACGGGAGCTTGAGTAAGGAAGGAGTGATGTTGGATGATCTTTAGAGGAGTCGATCTTCTTCCCCATGCTTGAGCCTTCCCTGTCACTTAGCACTTCTAGTGTGAATGCTGAACCGTCCCCTAATCGTGTTTGCAATCACCATGTCCTTAGACATTGTTCATCCTTTGTTTCGCAAGGTTAGTGACCAAAAATACCCGAAGGGAACTTGTCCTAGGAACATGTTATTGTTGTTTTCTTTAGCATGAGCTTTCATCTGCTCAGATTTTTATTTTTATTTTTATTTTAAAAGAGAACATAAGACAAACTATATACAAGTATGAGATTTATATTCACTTACATGTCTTTGATGTTCTTATGACCCTTTGCTTTGTCCATCCACTTCTTTTGAGTGAGAGCTTTTTTCTTTTTATATCATGTTGTGTGACACTCTTCTTCATTGAATAGACATAGCATAGATTCTTTTCCTGCAAAATATTAGTGGACACATACCCGGGGAAAATACAACATGATTGAAGCAGGGGTTATTGTCCAAGGTTTATATGATTTTATCTATGCTAATGAAAAGGTAGTTCTTTGCTTACTCTTAGCATAGATTTTATTTATCATGTCTTATAACCAATTTTTGTTTATGGCTGCACTCTAGCATGTGGATCAAAGCAAAGATGACTTGTAGCAAAAGATAGAGTGAATGATATTTGATACTTACAATTATTCCATGAATACGCCATGTCTTTTTGCACAAGGTTGGAGTTATCATATGCCTTGCTTCATCCCTAAGTTCCTCTCTTGACTTTACCCGAATTGGATTTGAAAGTTTTCTGCAGGGGTTAGTCCAACAAAATATCCAATGTCTACACAAGCAATTCTTAGTTCAATAACCAAACTAGACTCCATGTCTAATTTAATTAAGGAAGGCATTTTAACCTAAGCACCACGCTTAATTTAAAAGCCTTTGGAAGTACCCAATTGAAGCACTTCCAAACCAAAGCATACTATAGCAAACAAGGGTAGCATGAAAACACTCTAGAGATTTACTCATTTAGAGACAAAGAAGCATGATCATGGTGAGAGTTTTTTTAGATGCAAACTACATGAATGTATGCAAGGAATTAAACATGCAATGGATCTACTTATGAGAAAACATAGACTAAGCGGAGTGAATGCATGAGTTAATCAAGTAAACATGCAATGCAAGAAATTGAATGATAACTACTTAGTTAATTTATAGTCAAGATTATCTCACCTTTTAATCATACTTACCATGGTGTGCAGCTTCTATGTACGTCACTTGAGATGTATGCATCGAATTCTTGTGACGGCGACTTCTTCTTCAATCTATACATGGTTAGAATAATATACATATAAATACGCACCTTTGAGATGGCAGGGTTCCAACGGTGATGAATCTTGAATGTTCAGGCACCCTGGGTTCTTCAATCTTTCTCTCATGTGGAATCTTGTCGGAAGGTCGCAACGACATCTTTTGTCCTGTCTATTCCACAACTCAATGTAACAAGGATAATCCTACTAAAGCTAGTGATAAACTAAATTAGCGCAGACATCATGATCATTACTAGAATCTTTAGGCCAATTGCTTCCCGCAAGAACGGCGCCAAAAAGCTTGTTGGCATTTGTTAAGTGCTAAAAGAATATGAAGGATTCTGCAAGCGCAAAGAACACCTACCATTGTAGCTTTTCCCTAGGATGAGTATTCTAGAGTATCGTATCCACAGGGAAACTTTGGCTAGAGATTCTAATAAGTCACAATCATGCATCTACTAACTTAGCAAACCACTAAACTATAGTGAGGGGGATAAATGTTAAAAGGATAAGTATCATAAAATAATAGTAAACTACCTAAAATGTTAAGGAATAACTAAACTAATCAAGAGGTCAAAGAGAGTTCAAGGTTCCTATGTTCTTTTCTATTACTAAGGTTCTATGATAGCAATTACACTATTACACTTTGGAGCAAATGATCCTTTCCAACTCTCGAAAAAAACCGGGAAGAAGGTAGTTGGGAGAAGGCTGCCAAAAGCTCTACGAAAACACCAATCCGAACGTGGTGGATTACACAGCCTTACAGAGCTGTCACCCCGGGCTACCACAACTAAACGTGGGATTGGGGCGCAATCTCGGGTAACCAATAGCCTAGACACCAAGTCTATTCTATTGATTACAACTCTAGCTACCGCGAATAACTAGAGCCCTCAATACGAAAGGAGATCCCATGCAATAACATAACAACTATGCTTAACCAAATATGAAAGGTATAGGATTAAATAGAGAAGATAAATATATAAATCACAAGTCATTCAAAGATAAGATATGAAACATACCAAACTCGTCAGACGCCTCCAACCAAAGTGTAGTTCAACTCTCCTTAGTCTTGATTAGATCTAAGTTAGATCTAATCTACTTCTAATTACATGGCTAATTTAGTTCTAATTACATATCTAATCTACTTCTAATTCACTAATCCCGGAGAGAGGTTATCCTTACATTGGGATACCTCTACAACTCGAAAGACTAATGATTAGAATGAGAATAGAATGAGTTAGAGTTTCACCCCGGGGGTCGTGGGGTCTTCTTATATAGGCCTTGGCGTTGAACGATGACCATTGGATCAAACCGACCTTGGCAACGGTGTAGATACAACCTCAAGGTCGGTGGTAAACCGACATACAAAGCCGAGCCTAATTGGCTCTCAGAGCTTTGGCGGCCGCCCGCATCCGCTTTAGGCCGGCCGCCGGGCCCCTGTGGCCTCTCGGTCTCCCGCTTGTTCCGGTGTCTTCTCGTACCTTCTAGAGTGTTTTAGTCCACTTTTCGGGTTGATTTACTTCACGGCCAAGTCTTGTCATCGTTTGGGATGTTTATTCGAACTTTCTCCATTCTTCTCTCTGCATTTATCCGTTAAGTCCCCGAGAAGATATAAATCACCAAAGCTCATGGAATTATGTTAGTAAAACCCCTAATCTATGTTGATATTCATTTTACGCCCTTATTTCATATTTAGTTGACTATTAATATTATGCTATAATAGGTGTCAACACTACGCTATCTTCTCCTACTCTAGTGTGAATTCAAGGGTTCCCCGACAGGCGAGGCCCATCCACTAGAGCAATCGTCACATGCACGAATGACGATCCCGCAAGTATATAATGAACAAAGATAACTTACTCAAGAGCTTAATACCAAAAGAATAACACGATAGTTCTTACTCCAAGTAGCAAAGACGATCGTAGAGGTACAAGTGGGGAGGGAGCCGACAGGTCCGATACTCCGTCCACCCGATGTATGAGGCTTGCCTAGTACAAGAAGTAGAGGAAGCTGGCACTCCGGGATTCCTTCCAACTCCTCCTCATACACCCCCTATACTAATCTAGCTAGAAGCTAGTGAGAAATGTGGCTTGCTCTTCCTCCCTTCTCTCTTGTGTATGCTGAATTGTTGTCTTGAGTGAGGAGGGAGGCTCTCCTATTTATAGGAGGAAGATGAGGAATCTCCCATGGCATATTCTCCCTCCATTATGTGGCAACTGACCATGAACCATCGGTTTGAAGGTTCATTGGACCTGCACACAAAGCTCCACCGACGTTCCAAGGAGTAATGTGACCGACCAACGAAAGATGGGCCCGATCGGTCGGGGTTGTCTCGCCGCATCGGGCAGCTCGGCACGCCAAGCCCGGCCCCGATGGCCACCCGGCTTTCATGGGCGGACCTTTGCTTCGGTCGGACCTCAGCCCATCTCGTTGCTCGGTCGGTTTTTGGCCTGTAGATGTACTTTTCTTCATCTTTTGCTTGTTTAGCTCCCCGGGCCAAATTCAAATATATATTTTTTTATATTTTCTTTTATAATTGGACCAATTTGTGTATTTTCTGTAATAGTCTCATAAAAACGCATAAACTCACCAAAGCTATGGAATTGGTTAGTGTAAACCCCTATTTCTATTGTGTTTGGTGGAGTTTATGCTAATGTTGGCGGTATTTTATATGCAGTTGGATACCGCCAACAAGCTCCCCACACTTAGTCCTTTTGCTCGTCCCTCGAGTGAAGGTATGAAGGACTAAGGTGGTTCAATCTGTATGATGTTAACCTCGCATACAGTTATTCTAGGCTTCACCGCTTTGTGAGCATTCAAGGTGGCTACCAAGTTATCTTGGATAATTGAACAATGGAATAGCTTGGAATTCTCTCATCTTACTTCTACCCATGCGCAAAGACCGTTGTTTTTATATTTTTGCAAAGAAAATAGCATTGCTCCTTAATTGATTCTCACATAAGTCTCTCATATATGTGGTTTGTTTCCTGTTGACGGTCATTAACGACATATTTTTACCGTGAACATTCTACCATTCAGGGGTGAAACTAAACCTTTCCATACTCATATACATTTATTATTAACATAATTCCACTTGTAGTGCAAGAATAATTGTTTTGCAGGATTTAAATAAATACAAGTGGAAAATCAGGGAGAAAAGGCGCCTTCCGAGAAAGCGTACTTTGCTAAATCATCAACCCAAGGAAGAAAAGCCCAAAACACGATGCAAGGTGGACCGACGACCGACACCCCGACACTTTTTCGGGCCCAAAGACCGCCAAGGGGCCAAAGCCCAGCCCGAACGGAGCTTTGGCCCGGCGCGCACGGACATTCAATGCCTAGGAGGGTGGTGCGGGTGGTCGGCACGCTGTACACTGCACCTAGACGCCGGTAGATGGTCGGTTTGGGGGTATACTTGCACTTCGCCCCCTCTCCACCTTGTATAAGTAGGACTCTCCCCCTCCTCTCTCAAACACACACCACCAAGGAGCACTATCTCACTCACTCTCCACTCTCCACCTCTCTCTAGCTAGTCCACTCTTCTTCTTCTTCTCCATCTTTGGTTAGAGCTTGGAGTAGAAGAGCTACAAGGAGGGCTTGTCTCCTAAGAAGAAGCTTTGGGTAATATATCTCTCTTATGGAGCATTCTTATTGTGACAAGTTCCTATTCTATTATCTTGGCCTAACTTATGAACTAGAGTATAGTCTTGGATATATGGTCATGATATATGAATTAGAATATAGTTTGTGTGTCATGTTCATCATATGTTCATACTTGTTCTTCACGTATCACAATGTTTACATGATTAGAGGTGGGATAACGGTTCGTCATTCCTTCGGGTTTGCTCGTGTTCTAGTCCGTCCATCCGTGGGGTGGGGATCCCGGGGGACACGAGTAGTCACCTTTTATGCGGGCATGGTTCCCGTGTGCCAGGGGGCCTTCGGATATGATGGCATGCCACGGTTGAGGGGGTAGGCGGCAGGGTCGTGACAGCTTTGTCCGTCCTTTGTAATCCCCCCATGTTCGTATGTTGTGTAGGAGTTCGTAAATGCCTTCCCTTTCGGTTTTACTCGAGGTGGTCTCCACTGTTATCCTAGACCTAACCATTCTTATATCATGTATTCATGTGACTCTAACTATATTCATTTGTATTGGCCAAGACTAGAAACAATAACCCACTCCATAGATTATTCTTTTATTCTTTCTCTATTTTCTTTATCCTTTGAGGTGTCTCTTTGAGTGTGTGTCACACTATCTATGAACCGATATGTTTACCCCCCTCGTGTGGTCAAGTTGGTCATCGTTATGCGTGTATTCTTGTATTTCGGATGCCATGCTAGCTTCTTACATACATGCCTTCCTTTGGGAAAATATAAATAATGATACCTGAATACTTCCGGTGAAATGCTACAATGATAGATCTATGCGCTGCGGATGAAAATCTATTATGGCAAGGTCTATCACCACCGATGTTTCTAGTGTGATCACCGACACGGTGGTTTAAACTTAGGAATGTCGGCGGCGCATTTCTCTGGCGCCGTTATTAGAGATGGGTTCTAAACCTGTTTCTAGTGATTATGCTAAGAAATGCCAACAAGCATTTCTTCGCCGTTGTTTGGGAAGGCATTGTATTAAGAAATCCTAGATGGCTATGAATATGAGATATGCATGCATGGTAGCCACTTGCATGCTCATACAAAGCTAATCTTTTATGTTTTCTCCTCGTTGTGGATGAAAACAGATAGTGTATTGTTGACATTTCTAACACGATCCAAAATAGGAAGGCGAAAAAGAAATGTATATGGTATCTATCGAACTTGTCAGCTTGGATGTGGAGTTAATCTCACAATCCCATGATGTGGACATTCTAAAATGTATTCTTGGAAACGCTCCCACGCTTAGGACGATTCATCATGTTGCTTGTTGGAAATTGGATATCTTCCCTCTTAAGGCATTCGTCTTGCCTATAGGAAAGAACTTGGCGAAAGGCCGTGGAGCATAGAGCCCAAGTTGTGTTCTTCTCCTTTGTAGCGTAGAACCATTGCTTTGCCTTCCACAAGAGTGAGAATGGGAAGAGGCGTAGCAAGATGGCGTCTCTTGGTACATCCTTCATGGTGAAAGTGCTGCAAATCTCTAGGAAATGTTGGAGATGAGCACTTTCGCGTCTTCATGAGCCTTTCCGCGAATTGGCTACCTTGCACCATGTTGATGAGTCCAGGCTTGAGTTCAAAACCATTGTCTCCAACCTCTACCTTTGGCCCGGTGAGAATATTGGCGTGGTAGGAGCTGAGAACTCACGAAGTATCTTGTCAGCCATAGCCTCAAAAGCAGTGATAGGCTTCGCCTGACTTGATCAACATCCGAATCGGAAGGTCTTGATGTCTGTGGCTTTGGTGTTTGTCCGAGTTTAGCTTTGGCCTTTCTCGATTATGTCTTCGGATTGTCAACGTAATTATCCGAACGGTTGTTCCAATTCATACATTTACCCCCGCATAAGATCAAAAACAAGTAGACAAACAAGGGTAAGCTTTGTTTGAGTATGTGATAATGGGTTCTCAATGCATTATGTGATGCAAGTGATCTCTCTTAATTCCATGTATGTGTGTTTAGGTTTTGGCTAGCACTCTTCCCCGGCAACGGCGCCAGAAATGCGTGTATGGTATCTATCAGAACTTGTCAGCTTGGATGTGGAGTTAATCTCACAATCCAACAAAGGCGGAGTTAGGCGGTGTTAGTTTGTGGGGTGTAATCTCAGCACCATTATCCATAGTGGAGTTAATCTCACTAGGATATGTACACGAGGTGTACCACTCATTTTTAGGCATTATCTACGTACTAGTCCCGTCACCCTAGCAATAACGCTCTAAGAAATGTGTGTATGGTATTCTTGATATGCCTTGATAAAAGATGATCATGATATCTCGCAAGCGCCTGCATAAAAATACCATTGTAGCACTTGACCGAGTCTATCCGGGTATCGTATTTATATTTTACCACAGGGAAGGGGTAGTCTATGGAAAGAAAGAGGGATAGGTATGTCTAATGATTTAAGAAATGCATTGATAGATTAACTTGAGATTCACTTGCAGTTGTATAATGCAGAGTAGCCATATGCATCTAACAATACTCATAACAGGATAAGTCTCATAATAAAGATAAATAATGAATAATAAATGATAATCGCCCAGGCTAAGATCATGGTATGCCACTAGTATCATATGAGCTAACATGGTATAGAGAGAGTAGAAAGAATATTCCTAAGTTACTCATAATCATATGTCAATGAATACTACAATTAGTGCAATTACATCTAGCTATCATGGCAAGGTTGCAATACATCTATGCATGGTGAACATTACCAATGAAGATCAAGGACTAAAACAGGATCATCACCGTAATTAAGGCTCAACTTGGCCTATCATTCGGGGTGGACTACAAAGGACTTAACAGATCGGTCACTCCCGCGATCTACCACATGACCCGAATGTAGGGTGCGGTCGCGGTGTAAACGTTGTATAAACACCACGTTTACACATTGCTCACCACCCACATAGTGATCATCTAAGTGGATGCTATACGACTCCATGCATAAAATATAAGACAAACTTACTAAACTAGACATATAATCTTAGCAAGCATGGATACATATCACTAAGAATATAATCATTAAGAGCAAAGTCATAGCAAATGTATTCCAACAAAAATACTTACAGATTGGATACAAGAGAGAAGCCACGAGAAGCTCGGCTCCCGCTACTTCTTGACTATCAGGAATCCAAGGCAAGCTTGACTTCCTCTAGATCTAACTAGGTAGCTAACTGCTTCTAATATGATAAACTAGGGCTTGGGATCTAGACTTGGGGTCTTGATGATGGGACTTGATGAATAATGAATAGGTATGAATTAGTATGAATTAGGGTTTTTCCCTGGGGTCAGGTGGTCTGCTTATATAGCCCTTGGCGATGAATAGGAACCCTTGGATCAAACCGACCTTCAGCAATGGCGCAGATACTACCTCAATGTCGGTGGTAAACCGCCATAGAAAGGAGAGGATGACAATTGGGACCCACTGGGCGGTCGCCAGAATGAGGGGGCGACCGCCGGGACTCTCGTGTCCCGGTGTCTTCTCCTTCCTCCCGGTGTCTTCGGTGTCTTCTAGAATGTTTTAGTCCACTTTTTGGATTGAGTTGCCTCACGGTCAAGTCTTGTCATCGTATGGGATGCAAACTCTTGGGCTTTTCAACGCTCTTATCTGCTTTTATCCATTTTAGTCCCCCGCAAAGTCATGAAATACCAAGACTCGTGAAAATATGTCAGTTAGACCCCTAGACTTGTGTTGATATTTATTTTAAGCCCTTATTTCATGTTTAGTTGGCTAGTAATATTATGCTATAAGGCATACCAACATGTATGTCTGGTTTTCAACTGCCGGATAACTTCATTGCGAGATCCCGAGGCTCTCCTAAGGAAGAACAGGTCTCTCGTACCTCTTCTTCTTTGGCCGTAACCCCGACAAATTTGAAACCGACACCCCTAGCGCTAATCGTACCGAACTCAATGGCTTAGCAGTCACTTCACGATTTCTCCGTCCCCGCTGTTGCCAACGTGCCCACTGGGCCGGTGGTTAACATCGGTGATAAGAATTTCGAACTGAGGACCGGGCCGATAACCATGGTGCAGGCCAGTCCATTCTGCGGACTGCCTAGTGAGGATGCCAACGCTCATCTCCAGCACTTCCTTGAGCTATGCGACACTATTGTCATCAAAGACGTCTCGCCAGACGCGATTAGGCTTCGTCTGTTTCCCTTCTCCCTTGTGGGGAAGGCGAAACAGTGGTTCTACAAGGACAAGGAAGCAGTTGACACGTGGACCAAGTGCTCCACGGCGTTCCTCGCTAAGTTCTTCCCCATGGGCAAAACCAATGCCCTGCGGGGAAGAATAGCCAACTTTCAGCAGAATATCAATGAGCCCATTCTGGAGGCGTGGGAGAGGCTGCAAGAGTACATTCTAGCATGCCCACACCATGGGATGGAGAGTTGGCTGGTGCTCTAGAACTTCTACAATGGTCTCACGACCATGTCGAAGGCACACTGATGCTTTGCCGCTAGAGGCGCATTCTTATCACTCACCATCGATCGAGGGCCCCACATTGACAAAATGGTGACCAATCGGAGCCGGGGAGGACAGAACCCTCGCTAAGCAACAAAAAGGCATGCACACCGTGAAGGAGACGGATATGCTTGCCGCAAAAATAGACTTGTTTATTAAAGCGGCCGGAAGAGCGCCGCGAAAAAGGAAGCAATGAGGCGACCAGTCCACGCCATGGACTCACACATGACGTGTGAGACCTATGGTGAAGTTGGCCACCGAGGGAATAATTGCCCCGAGACCCGTGAGGAGGCATCATACATCAACAACAACGGTATCGCCAACCCAAAGAAGGCAATAATGGGCTGGCACAATAATCGAGTCCGGCCATCATTCCAAGGTAACTCGGGCTATAACTCAAATTATGGTTCGGGTCAGCCTTCACTTAAGGATCTGGTGTTGGGCCAAGCCAAAATCAACGAAAATCTCAACAAAAAGATGAGCCAAAATGATAAAATCTTGGAAAGTGTGAATAACAAGCTAGAGAGTCTGTCCCTCGGCCGCGAAGAACCAGCTCGGCTTCAACAAGATGATAGAAACATAGCTGGCTCGGGATTGCCGCACAAGTGCCGCTTATCGACACAAGCGGGATCCTTGGGCAACCTGAGACCCCACATGAGTCTGTTAACATGATAGCTCTAAGACTCGGCCAGACTCTGGCAGTAGAACACGTCCCGGTGCATTCGCCGTTCATTGCCAAGAAGGGAGATCCTAGACGTCCTACTATCACGTGCACCATTGGTCCCCATGTGTTTGACAACGCATTCTGCGATCTTGGGGCCAGCATTAATGTGATGTCTAAGGTCACCTTCAACAAAATCCATGGAGGGACGCTTACTCCTGCAAGCTTTGTCCTCCAAATGGTAGACCAGACAACTCGGCGGCCCGAGGGCATACTCGAGGACGTATTGATCAAAGTGAAGGACGAATACATCCCCGCGGACTTCGTCGTTCTCGACATGGGCCGTAAAGAGGACGTGTCTCTCCTTCTAGGGAGGCCGTTTCTCAATACGGCTAGTGCCGACATATGCATGGGGAAGGGATTCGTCATCTTCCACGTCCAGGGTAAGTGTTGACGCTCTTTTATTACATGTTTTATGACCCTCAATATGCATATATAACATGACAAATAACGTACTTTTGCCACACAAACCTTTGCTATTAATCTAGTTCCACTTGTATTCGAAGAAAATATGTTTTGCATGTATAAACGTGGAAACAGGTAAAAGTACACCAAATAAAGCTGGAAAGCGCACATCAGAACTGCGTTTTGGACAAGGGGAGCACCACCAGGCCAAATCCGATGCAAACCAGGCCAAAGCACCCCCAAGACGTGACCTACAATGGGCCACAAGGCCACTGCAAAAGGCACAGCGTGAGGCGGCCAAACCCACGCCGAACGCCGCAAGTCTTGCGGCGGCCGGGCGACGAGCTCCGATCCCGCCCGCTTTTGCCTTGACCAGGTGTCCGTAGGAGGGAAGGCGGTTGCATGCGGTGCTTTTCGGGATGGCGCCAAGAACTCCGCCAAAACTCCCCAAACCTTCCTAGAATGAGGAGAGCCCTCCATTCTCCTCCTCCCTCCACTATAAATTAAGGGCACACTACACATTAGAACATAACACACTACACTTGAGTTCTTCACTTCCAAATTCCTTCACCATGTAGTGGTGTCCCTCTAGGTGTTCTTCACCTAGTTGTATAAGTTAGAAAAGAAAAGAGAGAGAGGCAACTTGTGCCGGGTGTGGTTGATCCGGCAAGGGCGGGGCGAGGAGGAGTCCATTGAATCCTCCTCGACTTGTACCTTGGCCGGTGCAAGCAACACCGAATATTACTTTGGTATTTCTCGCTCATCTATTCAATTAAGTTCAGCATTTATTTCAAGTTCATCTATTGGATTCCTGCGTGCGTTGAGTATTATGGAATTGCAACCAACCCTACTGACCGTTGTGGTACGGATCGTTGTGGTAGCCCCCAGTGGTGACAGCCCCGACGGTCTTTGTAGTCCACCACGTTTGGGTTGGAGTCAGGGACCGTAGTCGGAGCTTCCTAGCCCCCTTCTCACCCTAGTCCGTGGCTAGTGTTCGATGTCCCAAAATAAGTGAACTTAAGATAATCTGTTCATTGATTCTTAGTTTGCCCGCACAACACTAGGAAACTCCTCTTTTCACAAAAACACTTTTATCCTTGGGCGATCTTGATCCTTTCTAGTTCACTTCTCGCTCCCCGTGGAAATCGATACCTAGAAATACTCCGGGTGAAAGCTACAAATCCATTTCCGACGCCATGAATTCATTCTATTTATGCTTAAGAAACGCCAAAAAGCTTTACGGCGCCGCTGTCGGGAACGGTAGCTGTTCTCTAGAATCGAACCCAAGTCGTCCGGTATCCCTTTTTATTTTATTTTATACACCTCACCACCATTACCATCCCCGCCATATGAATTCCACTCCAATTTTTAATCTTTGGCTCCAAAGGGCTTATCTGCTGGAGCCTCCACCACCATTCACATCACATATTTATAAATGGCTATGAGCTTCACCCCGCTTTATAGCCATGGTTCGGGAGCAACCCTTCAGAAAAAAAATTCTTAAATTCCAAAAGAAAAAAAAAATATAGAAGGAGACTCTAGAAGTAGCTTGGGTTAGATTCACAAACCTTACAAAAATACTAGCCCAAACATTTCTTTGCCTGACCACATCCTAGTTAATCACTTCCATCTTGGTCTTAGCAAAGAAGCAGCCCTCGAACTTGATCAATCTTTGGGAGGCTCGTTCATATGTAAATTCATTAGTGAGGGGAAAGCTATTCTAAAGAAAATCCTCAAAATACCCCTTACTCTAGCAGTTTCCCACGTAAAACAATAGAGTCAAGCCCCGAACAATGAGAGGAGGCACCTACAACCGAATTTGAAATTCTTTTGAAATCATTTTGATAATTTGGTTGTTTAGGAACACCCCACAAAGGAAACATGCTATCACACTCCTATGGATGACGAGTCCTATCTTTTTGCATGTCCTTTTGAATTCAAGGATAACCTTTTTCTTGATGAAGATTTTTGGAATGCTTTAGAAATTCCTACATCAACATCATCATATGACTCAAATTTTTATATGAGACATCAAGAACACCGACAACACATAAAGGGAGAAATGCATTGATGAGAGAAAGAGACAAAGTACAGGTGTAGTTGATCCGGCAAGGGCAGAACGAGGAGGAGTCCGTTGAATCCTCCTCGACTTGTACCTTGGCAGGTGTAAGCTACATCTGGTTACTCCGTATTTCGGCTCATTTTTTTTTAAAAAACTCTCTCCCTCTATACCCACACATGATGTCTCATCAAAATGTATTCCAGACTCTAGGGTAGAGCTTATGCCAATATCCACAATAACCATTTCCTATCCTAATCTTATGGAGAACTTGCATTGGCATATGAAAAAAATAGGTGCTCCCCTAATAATGGAAGATTTTATCAATAAGCATGGAAGTTATACCTTAAATGTCCAACCAACTCCATGTTCATATGAAAACAATATCTCATGAGTCGATCTGTAACTCAGCCACCACTAACAAAATTTACAACCCCTATGTTCTCTTTGTTCATCAAAATTTTGAAGGGATTGTGGTAGATATTTTTGTGTAAATTCAAATTTTGCAAATCTTGTAGTGTTTGGGCATGAGTTTCACAGATCAACCCACAAAGGTTGGTGTTGGAGGGGAAACCACATCACCAACATTGGTTTCAATTTCAAAAGGTTTCCCAAGGATGAGCTTTCATCTTTAAACAAAGCACTTTCGGAGATAACCCGCTCTCCAATAATTTCCTCTAAAAAAATCATCTTTTTACTTTCACAAATAATTTCTTTAATAATAAGACTTTTGAAAATGAGATTAATGACATATTTGTGAATCTGCTCCTTCGGGATTTTTGTCCCTAACCTTTTAGGTTTTAACAAAAAAGACGAAGAAGGGTCGAAGCACAAGGTAAAACCAATATTCATTCAACAATGAAGCACATTCGACGAGTGTGTTACCATCCAAACTTGAATTTGTATCATGCAAAATTCAAGTGTGGGGGGGAACAACTCAAAACATCTCATGACATGCTTCATTCATTTTTCTCCTTGGTTTCTCTACCTTGTTTCACACCTATGCCATGTTCATTATTCTAAAGTCACAAAAAAATTATGATAAAAAGGGATTAAAAATATATAAAAAATAATATTATGAGCCTAGGGTGCCCGACAATTCTTGCATAATTAAACCATCACCCCGCCATCGCATAGATAGGAATATATATGTGCACACTAACTCTATGCAGATCGAGAGAGGTCGCCGTCAAAAGGAAACAAGACCACGATATGTGACGGAACGACTTCATTGCATCACTCACAGTTCAGTCATGAATTGTGAGAGGTAAGTCGATCAAGGTAAAAGAACCAACCAAAAATATTTATTTTCTTTTTGAAATTTATTTTCACCACTTTGCATACTTGATTGAATTGTCATTTATCTAGTGCTTTCATTGGGTGGATCCTAGTCTTTGAGCTGTATTCGGGCGCTATGCCTAGTCTAGGTAGATGACAATTTTATTGTTGTCTCCGTCTATTCGGTGCTCCCTAGTCCAAATTCGTAGTAGTCGGATGTTAAACGGTACCATCTCGACATCATATGTTGGCTCCGCCAATCGTATGATGATTTCGCTGATGGTCAATGCTACGAGCAAAAGCTAAAAGCCTAGATTGCATGCATATCGCCCATTTAATCTGTTCTTTCAAAACCATGGCATGTTTGTTTAAATTCATTCATCCACCCCAAAGCACTTTGCTTTGCATATAAAAAAATGGTTCTCGATTCATCATTCAATGCTTGTACATCCGTTTGAATCAATCTCATGTTTATCATATCAAAATCCATGTGGGTAAGACCTTGAGATGGATTCATAATGGGAGAAATCAATATTCATCCGGTGAACTTTAAATGAACCTTGATCACACATACACACATATATATATATATATATATATATATATATATATATATATATATATATAGAGAGAGAGAGAGAGAGAGAGAAGGAGGCCTCTTCTCTTATAAACCTTTGCTATAATCAAAGCTTATCATCCATGCACACCATAATCGTGTGTGGGGTCAAAGCCTTGATGATTGCCCGAGTTGGATCGTGTACAACAAATCAACCATTGCAGCAACTTCAAAACTCCATCCACATACTACTGGTAAAGTACACTCGGGTAATGCAAAGGTAATCTGAATCACCAACTCATTCACTCATAATTATCTCGGTGAGAATATAAAATTATGCTTCCCATGTTCATGATATAACCTCTGGTTTGAGTGTTGTCACATCGGCCGATGTGGCACATTCATAGGCTTTTGAATTAAGCGTGGAGCTTAGGTTAATATGGCCTTCTTTAATCAAAATTTGACATGGTGTTGAATCTTGGTTAATGAACGTAGAGTAATTATTTTCATGAACAATGAGAAGTAATCAATGCTAGAGATAAACCAAGACTATGTTTATATTGCAAACTTTACCTTGGTTTTGTTGAGTCAAATGAAAAGTTGGATGAACATGTTTCAAATAATAAATTTAAAAGAAACATAGTGCCACCCTTCTGGGTATTCTCTACCACTAACATTTACGGGAAGAAGAGGTGGCATGACAAGATAATAAAACACGAGAAGAGTTTACACCTAGAGATAGATAAGATCCTGATGTTCAGCCCAAGGGTGAAACTCTTTGTTCATGGAAAACTTTGGAGTAAATGAGAATGTCCATAGAAAGCTCATCACACGGTGCCATCATGCTCCAAGATGATAAAGGTAATGTACTCAAGGTAAATGGCCATCATTTAAAAGTTTTCCTTGAACCATAAAATGAATTTGACCCGATTCAATTCTTGAAATTTAATGATTCAATCTTATGTTCAATCGTGTCTAAAAAAAAAATATATATGAATATTAAGGAATAAAAAAAAAAAATATATAAAGAATTTTGAATAACATAAATCTTTGACTCTCTCGGTGTTTTCCACCGAAGAGTCCATGTTATTTTCACTTGTCTTTGTCTTTGAATAAAAACATATATAGCTCCAAAGAAGTGTGGGGAGTGCAACACTCCATTGAAGAATAGAAAAGCACCGAACCGCATCATGAGCTAGTGGAGGAGAATACACAAAACTCGGTTTTGACCATTTCCTCCCCACCTATTCATATGCATGCTCCTAGTTCTATAATTGTTTAAATCTAAAAATTTAAAAAGAACCAAGTTCCACACTTAGATATAAAATTTGAAAGTAAATATGAATATAGCTCTTTGAATTTGGCCTACAAAATTTTGTTCCTTACATATTCTTAGTGCTTGTGGGGAAAATATCACATAGGAAAAACATATTGCCTAAGTTGTTGTGAAGTGAGATACGGTTTTGCCATGGAAATCCAACCTTTTCTATTCGAAGTACTTGGAGAATTTCTATTTTATAAATGCTAAAAACCATAGTTTCACATACTCCTCAATGGTGAGAAATTCCTACGAGGCCAAATATATCATGGTACAATTTGAAAACCTTCTGCATATGCTACTTGTTTTTGTATTGAGCTTTGTCAAACTTTGTTGACCCGTGTAGAGAAATTTATCATGCTCTTAAATCAAGATCACGTACACGCCGCTTAATATATGCACTACTCCTACACCGGGAGTAGGCGCAAAATATGGCTTCCATTTAGATCCACCAGAAAATATTCTACTCCTACACTAGGAGCAAACAAAATATATTGGTTAGGTTTCTTTCAAAATATATGCTCCAAATAGTTGGTCATATCTCTCTCAAAAGTTTTGTTGCAAAAAGAGACATGAGGCTATCATAAAAAAAAAAGATAGAGAAAAAAAAGAAAAAAAATGGACAAGTGTCCGAAATTAAAACAATGGGTACTTAGATGTCCGCCTCTCTATAAAAAGAAGAAAAAAAAAGATGCGAATAAAAAGATAGCCCATGTCTCACAAATATTTTCTCCAAAGTCCCAATAAAGAGAGAGATATTCCAAGGAGCATAGTAGAATTAGGATAGCCACCATATATCGACACACTTGCACATCTTGATTTGATTGTATGACATTTTTCTCCATGGATCCATCGTTTGACCTAGCAAAATATGCAATACAAGTATGCCCACAAAATTTTTCTACCTGAGCTCCACATAAGCCCTATTAGAAGTAGGAAGAAAAAGAAGGCAATGCTATAAATGCCTTGGTAAGGGAATATACACCACCGAGTGATTTGAGTGCCATTTGAGGAGTACATGTGAACTATGATTTATTTTCAAAAAAAAAAAAAAACCTCCAAGTCACTAAGATGTGAAATTGGGATGAGATGACTTTGTTTCAGTTGTTCCACTTCTCAACCACTCAAGGATATATGTTAGACACTCCACATATCCCACGGTAATAAGGTATGTCTTGGGATGATCTTTATGTCGGTTTCATAACTCGAATTGCTATGTTTATACTTACTTTATCATTAACCTTTACTCGGGACGAGCAAAGAGCCAAGTGTGGGGAACTTGTTGACGCTCTTTTATTACATGTTTTATGACCCTCAATATGCATATATAACATGACAAATAACGTACTTTTGCCACACAAACCTTTGCTATTAATCTAGTTCCACTTGTATTCGAAGAAAATATGTTTTGCATGTATAAACGTGGAAAAACAGGTAAAAATACGCCAAATAAAGCCGGAAAGCGCACATCGAATCTGCGTTTTGGACAAGGGGAGCACCACCGAGGCCAAATCCGATGCAAACCGAGGCCAAAGCACCCCCAAGGACGTGACCCACAATGGGCCACAAGGCCACTGCAAAGGCACGGCAAGGAGGGCGGGCCAAACCCACGCTGAAACGCCGCAAGTGCGGCGGCCGCCGCGGGCGAGCTCCGATCCCGCCCGCGCTTTTGCCTTGACCCGTGTCCGGAGCAGGGAAGGCGGTTGCATGCGGTGCTTTTCGGGATGGCGCCAAGAACTCCCGCCAAAACTCCCGAAACCTTCCCTAGAATGAGGAGAGCCCTCCATTCTCCTCCTCCCTCCACTATAAATTGAGGGGCACACTACACATTAGAACATAACACACTACACTTGAGTTCTTCACTTCCAAATTCCTTCACCATGTAGTGGTGTCCCTCTAGGTGTTCTTCACCTAGTTGTATAAGTTAGAAAAGAAAAGAGAGAGAGGCAACTTGTGCCGGGTGTGGTTGATCTGGCAAGGGCAGAACTGAGGAGGAGTCTGTTGAATCCTCCTCGACTTGTACCTTGGCTGGTGCAAGCAACACCTGGAATATTACTTTGGTATTTCTGGCTCATCTATTCAATTAAGTTCAGCATTTATTTCAAGTTCATCTATTGGATTCCTGCGTACGTTGAGTATTATGGAATTGCAACCAACCCTACTGACCGTTGTGGTAGCCCCGTGGTGACAAAATACGGCGGTCTTTGTAGTCCACCACGTTTGGGTTGGAGCCGTAGGACCGTAGGTCGGAGCTTCCTAGCCCCCTTCTCACCCTAGTCCGTGGCTAGTGTTCGATGTCCCAAAATAAGTGAACTTAAGATAATCTGTTCATTGATTCTTAGTTTGCCCAGACAACACTAGGAAACTCCTCTTTTCACAAAAACACTTTTATCCTTGGACGATTTTGATCCTTTCTAGTTCACTTCTCGTTCCCCGTGGAAATCGATACCTAGAAATACTCCCGGGTGAAAGCTACAACGGTATTTCCGTGCGCTTGAATTCATTCATTCTGTTTGCGTTAAGAAACGCCAATAGTAAGGCGGTGAAGTACCCATTCAATGGGTACAACAAGAAGAGCCCACGTAATTCAAGATCAACACATAAACCGGTGTGGCGTCTTCAAGGATCGACTCGGAACCCCCTGAGTCGGTGTGCTTTCCGCCAATGAGCGGGGAAGAGTCGAGGCGGATTGACTATAAAAAATCTGACCTTGCCAACAGGAAATTGGCATTTGAAAAAAATATATAATTATATTTTATAATTTATATATATTATAAACAATAAAAAGAGCTATATAAATAATTTTGAAAATTAAATAATTTTTATAAATAAAATAAATGATTTTATGAAAAATGAGAAAAATAATTTCTAAATAAAATTATGTATTAGAATATTTTCAAAATAATTTTCTAGTATATATAAAAAAAAGAGTAAAAGTAGTTTTGAAAATTTTGGAGAAAATCAAAAGTGGAAGAAACGGTCGACACCGCTTACACGACCAAACGGCCACAAACTTCTTGTAACCGTTGGCGAGGCTTGGCAAAAGCCCAACGGCAATGGCCTCGGGCTTGGTGCTTGCGCCACAGCCGCGCTCAAACGCCGCCCGCGGCCTCGCTCGGGCCCGCCTTCGCCAACGGCTCCTAGCCGTTGTTGCCGACTTCAAAAGGTCGGTGATCGCCTATAAAAGGCGGGGGGCACCGGTGTGAGAGCTCACCCCCTCATTCTCACTCTTTCTCACTCTCACACACTCTTCCACTCACTCTTCACTCCAATTTTCTCCACAAAAATAGTGTGCCGTGCAAGATCACGGGTGTGAAAGTTTATATTTTCACCTAACCCTTGCACACCCGGGGTTTTTGCAAGAGTTGTGATCGTTTCTGCAGGTGCCATGGACAAGCCGGTGAAAGCTCTTGCGGGGTTGAGGCGCTCATCAAGGCGGAGTTCTCGGCACACAAGCTCGAGCTCCATCCACATCGACCAGCAAGAGGAGGTCCCCGCTCAAGAAGAAGCTGCACCAACCGGGGAGAACAAGCTCAAGACCCCTCGGTGATCTACGAAGATGATGCCCCGTACCTCGACATCTAGGGAGCTCGGGAGATGCAAGCCTATCTCCATCTCCGGGATGGTGTGTTCCCTGCACACACCCGACTTTGACCCCGACCTCCTTGAGAGGGCAGTACCGACATAGAATTCCCAATCCTTTGGAAAGCGGTTGGTTGGCGTAAGTTTCCACCTCTCGGGAGGAAGGTTCTCGCCACCGACAATTCAATTTCTATGCACCTTAAGAGAGGATGAGTCGGGTATCTCTTTTCGCATGTTTGGTCATTCCTATCAAATTTCTTGGAGCGGCTTTGGCTTGTCACCTAGGCTTCAGTTACAAATGTGCATTTGATCTTGATTATGCTTTGCCTGGTTTTTCGAAAAACCAGTTTTGAGATGAAATTTCCGGTGCACATGAGCCTGGCACATTTAAGCCTAGACATACACAGATCCAGCATCCATCTTTAAGAATCATGCATCGCTGGATATCTATGAGTTTGTTCCCTATGCACGAGGTTAGGTGGGTGCACGATGTTGAACTTAAATTGCTTTACGCCATTGTCAACAAGATTAGAGTAGCTCCTGTGTGGGAGATGTGCAAGCATTTTACTGATGTTATTACTTTGAGCACCTCTGTCACTTGCACATCTCTCATCACCCGTATTGCTTCTGCGGTAGGAGCCCTTGACAATGTGCATGTAGAGTACATTTCGCACCCCAAACCTTAGTGAGTGAGCGTAAGGCGCTTCAAGGGCATCTGTTGAAGTCTTTACCTTCGGAGAGCTTGCCTTCACTTTCCCACTGGCTATCTGACTGTACTCCGATTACCTAACCCGGATCTACAATTTGTATAAAAGCTAGTCACTAACATATGAGCTCGAGACTTCTCGATAGCCTGCGCGGGAAAAGCATATCCAGTAGCGCCACTCGCAGTGCCGGGAGAGCAGAGGCCGGCTCAAGCTCTCATACGCCACCCTTCGTGCCTAAAGCACCACCTGCATAGATGTTCCAGGCAAGTTGGCCTCCATACATGGGAACACCAGGGTATATGCCCTGCACGACCCTAGGTGGGAGCCATAGCCCAGACACCCGAACCATCGGGATGGCCTGGAAGGAGATTCTACGACTTGGGAGCGAGCAGGGATGGAGGCGGAGCAGCGGCTCGGATGACATGCCCCCCACCGATGCACCCACGACGATCGGTACATGGGTCTGGCGATCAACGCCGCAGCTGCAGAACCTGGATGTTCGCCTGGGGAGATCCAACATACACTCAACACCCACGTGCGAGAACACCCACCGGTGGCAGAACTGGCGGTACCAAAGCCGGCAAAGGTGGGACCAATTACGCAAACATGGCACGCCAGAACGCATGACGGGAAGCATTATGGAGGTACCAACGCTTCAACCCCGATCAAGAGGCCTCCGGATAGCTTGGGGAGGACCCCCACGGGTATCTTGCATTGCATATTTATTTTCAAAAATTTTATTTTCATTTCAGCATGTTTAAATTTCAGCAATCTTGCATTCAAAAAAAAAAAAAAAAAATAAAATAAGTAGCTCTTAATAAAAGGTTTTCATTCCTACATATATGAGTTATGAAAATGTTTTAGTTAGTCCCTTGTTGAAATGATGAATAGTTGCTCTGTCTTGTGATTTACCCGTGCATAGCTTATACCATAAATTTCTCTAAAGTTTGGGTTTAGTGGCTAAGTTTTATTTCACCTTGAAAAACCTGAATCACGTGGGTTGCATATAGTTTATCTGGTCTAGGTTGTTGCGAGATATGATATGGTAATCTTGATTTGCTATGACATCATTCGAGAAAAGACTTGACATCCGTAGTTTTATTTTTAAAAATCAAAATTCAAAAGTTCCTCAATGATATGCATTTCCCACGAGCCATATGACATGCTTTCATATTTCAAACCATAGTCATATGCTACTTATTTTCATGGTGAGCCTATGTCAAATTGTTGTGACCTATGTCGAGATTCCTTTCATATGCCCAAGATTAAGAATCACGTACACCCACAAAATAATCGCCGACTCTCTGCGAGAGTTGCGCACAACATGCACCCTTCCATCCACCAAATAAACTCCATTCATGTTGTATCATGACTTCTCACCAAATATTTCAGTTACAAAAGGAGAAGTATGGGCTATGCTAATAAAAAGAGAGACGGACAAAAGTCCTAATAAAGACGAGGAAGTTAGTACTCGTCCAAAAAAAAAAGAGAGAAGAAATAAAGGTAGCCCATACCTCTTTCAAAATCCTACCAAAAAGAGACTCATGATACCTGGAGAACAAAAATACCACAAATACCACACACTTTGCACATCTTGATCTAGGCCTATGACTAGTCTCTCCATGTGGTCCGGTTTTTGACTAAGGCAACATGACATGACACAAGTATGCCAATCTTTAACCTACCCAGAGCTCCACAAAAGCTTTATATAGCTGGTAGGCAAAAGAAAGGCAAATCAAAGCCTTTGGTGAGGAACAAACCACATACTTGAGCGATCGAGAGATCATTTGAGGAACTACTTTTCTTGCAAAAATATTTCAAAACCTCTGGATTGATAGTTACTCAAAGGATGAAAGATAAGCGAGTCTGTTGACCCATTCTGTCTTGCAACCGCCCAAGACTCGAAGACAAACTTGAAAAGCCCCACATACGACTCAAGGTAATAAAAAGTGAATAAACATGCCATTTCATTCAAACTCTAGCGTAACTTTTTGATATAAGCATGGCACTCTTAAAACGCAATCGGCATAGAAGCAACTCCTGATCAACAACCAAGTCCTTTACATTTTGCTCGAGGACGAGCTAAGGGTAAGCTTGGGGGATTTTGTTGACTGTCATTAACGGCATATTTTTACCTTGAACATTCTACCATTTAGGGGTGAAACTAAACCTTTCCATACTCATATACATTTATTATTAACATAATTCCACTTGTAGTGCAAGAATAATTGTTTTGCAGGATTTAAATAAATACAAGTGGAAAATCAGGAGAAAAGGCGCCTTCCGAGAAAGCGTACTTTGCCAAATCATCAACCCAAGGAAGAAAAGCCCAAAACACGATGCATGGTGGACCGACGACCGACACCCCGACACTTTTAGGCCCAAAGACCGGTGGGCCAAAGCCCAGCCCGAACGGAGCCCGGCCTGGCGCGTATGCACATTCAATGCCCAGGAGGGTGGTGCGGGTGGTCGGCACGTGGTACACTGCACCTAGACGCTGGTAGATGGTCGGTTTTGGGGGTAAACTTGCACTTCGCCCCCTCTCCACCTTGTATAAGTAGGCCTCTCCCCCTCCTCTCTCAAACACACACCACCAAGAGCACTACCTCACTCACTCTCCACTCTCCACCTCTCTCTAGCTAGTCCACTCTTCTTCTTCTTCTTCTTCTTCTTCTTTGGTTAGAGCTTGGAGTAGAAGAGCTACAAGGAGGGCTTGTCTCCTAAGAAGAAGCTTTGGGTAATATATCTCTCTTATGGAGCATTCTTATTGTGACAAGTTCCTATTCTATTATCTTGGCCTAACTTATGAACTAGAGTATAGTCTTGGATATATGATCATGACATATGAATTAGAATATAGTTTGTGTGTCATGTTCATCATATGTTCATCCTTGTTCTTCACGTATCACAATGTTTACATGATTAGAGGTGGGATAACGGTTCATCGTTCCTTCGGGTTTGCTCATGTTCTAGTCCGTCCATCCGTAGGGTGGGGATCCTGGGGGGACACGAGTAGTCACCTTGTATGCGGGCATGGTGCCCGGGTGCCAGGGGGCCTTCGGATATGATGGCATGCCACGGTTAAGGGGGTAGGCGGCAGGGTCGTGACAGCTCTATCCGTCCTTTGTAATCCCCCCACGTTCGTATGTTGTGTAGGAGTTCGTAAATGCCTTCCCTTTCGGTTTTACTCGAGCAGGTCTCCCTGTTATCCTAGACCTAACCATTCTTATATCATGTATTCATGTGACTCTAACTATATTCATTTGTATTGGCCAAGACTAGAAACATTAACCCACTCCATAGATTATTCTTTTATTCTTTCTCTATTTTCTTTATCCTTTGAGGTGTCTCTTTGAGTGTGTGTCACACTATCTATGAACCGATATGTTTACCCCTGTGTGGTCAAGTTGGTCATCGTGTACGTGTATTCTTGTATTTCAGATGCCATGCTAGCTTCTTACATACATGCCTTCCTTTGGGAAAATATAAATAACGATACCCTGAATACTTCTAGGTGAAATGCTACAATGATAGATCCATGCGCCTGCGGATGAAAATCTATTATGGCAAGGTCTATCACCGCTGATGTTTCTAGTGTGATCACCGACACGGTTGTTTCACTTAGGAATGTTAGCGGTGCATTTCTAGCACCGTTAGTAGAGATGGGTTCTAAACCTGTTTCTAGTGATTGCGCTAAGAAATGCCAACATTTCCTTACCAAAGCAACTCTTGTTTTGCCACTCTCACTCATCCTATCTTTTTGTAGAGTTGGAGTTCTTGGATGGTTTGCAAAAGATGCATACTCACCTTGTATATTTTGTCGGGTCAAGCTTTGGATCCTTGGAGGGAAGCGTCATACTCTTAGATCGAAATGTGAAAGTGTGTGGAAATATATTTATATTTTTATCACTCCTTTGGATCATGATTCTCTCTTTTGAATGCATGCTTTCTAGAGAAGGACAGGCTTATTTATTTATTTATTTATTTAGGCGGGTAATATTTTCCTGTCATTATTTCTTTTGGACACATGTCCTTTTTCGCATATTTTTCTTTCTTTTGTAGCCTGTACCTTCTCCTTTTTCATGAAGACTTTGGTGTAGAGAGATGATCATGGTAACAAATGGACGGAGTGCTTTATTTGGTGGATGGAATGGTGCATGTTGTGTGCAATTCTTAGTGTGAGAATTGGCGTGTATATGTGGGTGTACGTGAATTTCAATCTTGGGAGGATGAAACTCTCTCAACATAAATCTCAAAACTTGACAAATCTCAATACAAGAGAGAGTAGCTATATGTGGATATTCATGTTAAGTGTCGCTTTTGGTAGGAATTTTATCTAAAATCAAACCGGGAGCATGCTTATTTGAATTTTTGAAAAGAAAACCAAGTCTTATTGCATGAGAGAGCAAGTTTCAAGTCATCCTACTATATCTCAAAGCTCAATTATTTAGATAAAGTGGGGTCTCTATCAAGTAGTTGCTCAATAAAGTGTAGGATATTGGCGAGGAATAAAATGTATGCAAGTTTATATCAATTGGTAGACTAGAGATGGAGCATTTCAAATTTTGGTTCAGATTTAGCATTATTTGCACATGAATGGAGAGAAGTGTGTGTCTCCCCCACTTGTTTTTGTACCTGTCCTTTATTTTGCACAAAGAGAAGAAATACAAAAGCAAGTGTAAATGTATAATTTAGTAGTATGGCTACTTTTTATTTATTTATTTATTATTATTATTGTTATTATTATTATTATTATTTATAATTACTTTTGTTTAGCAAATTTATTAAAATCAATTAATTTTATTACATCTAATTTTTCTTTAGGATTATATGAAGGCTCGAGAAAAACTTTTAACCGTTGACCGTTTACCTTAAAAATCTTACCTTCATCGTCTTGAATTGTAATTGCACCATGTGATGATGTGTTGATGACGGTTAATGCGGTCCTTTCCATTTACTCCAAAGTTTTCCTTCACTGAAGAGCTTGACCATGGAGTTGAATAGGAGAACTTTATCTCCTTCCTTGAACTCTTTTAGCTTGATTCGGTGATCGTGCCATCTTTTGGTTCTTTCTTTATAAAGTTTGGCACTATGGTACGCCTTCTTTCTCCCTTCTTCTAGCTTAGAAATTTGTTTTTGCCTGTTTACTGCCAGCTAGTATTGCATCCATGTTCTAGCTCTTTATTGCCCAATGAGCTCTGTGCTCTAGCTCAACTGGTAAATGGCAACTTTTTCCATACACGAGCTGGTATGGTGACATGCCGATGGGTGTTTTGTAAGCTGTCCTGTATGCCCAAAGTGCATCAGGTAGCTTGTCTTTCCAGCCTTTTCCCATCTCATTGACCGTCTTCGCGTAGGATATTTTTGATCTGTTTATTTGAGGTCTTTGCTTGACCGCTTGTTTGAGGATGGTAGGGTGTGGCTATGTTGTGCCTTGCTCCAAGCTCCTTCAAAAAGTTCCGGAAGGTCTTGTCAACGAAGTGAGACCCTCCATCACTTATGACCATTTTTGGTGTTCCGAAGCGAGGGAAGATCACTTCATGGAACATCTGTCAAGCATGGTTGGCATCGGTAGCTCTGCATGGTAAGGCTTCCACCCATTTGGATACGTAATCGACGGCAACAAGGATGTACTCACTGTCATGTGACTTTGGGAATGGTCCCATGAAGTCAATGCCCCAGACATCAAATATCTCAATTTGAAGGTTGTAGTGCGGGGGCATTCATTGCAAGAAGTGATGTTCCCATGCGGTGGCATTCTCGACACCGTTTTATGAACTCTTTGGTGTCTTCATGCATAGTCGGCGGAAGAACGCACACTGCCAAATTTTGGCTTGTGTGCGGAATGCTCCATAGTGGCCTCCATATGGTTCTACATGACATTTCTCAATGATTTGCTTTCCTTCGCCGTTGGCACACATCTCCTCAATAGGCCATCAGAGCATACCCTGTACAGATATGGGTCGTCCCAAAAGTGACATCTACTTCAGCTTGCAGCTTCTTCTTGTTCTCCCCCGGTGGTATGTACCCTGTGACCATAAAATTCATGATGTTCGCGTACCACGGGTTGGAATCATGTCACTTTTAGCAACATGTCGTTGCATAGCAAGTTGTTTCTTGGCAATTCCTACGGGTTAGCAACATGCATATGCGACAAAGGATTTGCATCAATGTCTTCTACTTTTTTTCTATCTTTTGTTTCAAGGTCAAATTCTTGGAGTAGAAGAATCCATCTTATTATTCTAGGTTTACAATCTTTCTTAGTGAGCAAGATTTTAAGTGCATCAGGATTGGTGTAAACAATTACTTTTGCTCCCACCAAGTAAGATCTAAACTTCTCAATAGCAAAAAAACAACTCCCAAGAACTCTTTTTCTATAGTAGCATTGTTAAGCTGAGCTCCCGTTAGCATTTTGCTAGCATGAGCGATCACGTGATGCTTATTATCTTTGGTTTGGCCAAGGACCACACCAATAGCATAGTCACTAGCATCACATATTATCTCAAACGGCAGTGACCAATCCGGTGGTTGGATGATTGGTGCCGAGATGAGTGCTTTCTTGAGTGTGTGGAAAGCATTTAAGCACTCATCCGTGAACTTGAAAGGTGTATCCTTAGCTAACGGGTTGGTGAGAGGTCTAGAGATTCGTGAAAAATCTTTGATGAACCTTCTATAGAACCCCGCATGACGTAGGAAGCTATAGATTCCTTTCACATTCACGGGGGGTGGTAGTTGCTCAATAACTTCAACCTTGGCATTGTCTACCTCTATCCCCCTTTTAGACACAAGGTGTCCAAGGACGATGCCCTCATGAACCATGAAATGGCACTTTTCCCAATTAAGTACCGGTCCTTTTCTTGGCATCGTTGCAAGACTTTGTCTAAATTCTCAAGACAATGATCAAAAGTTTTTCCATAGACGAAATCGTCCATGAAAACTTCCATGATTTCTTCAATCATGTAATGAGAAAATAGATATCATGCATTGCACAACCCAAACGACATTCGTCGATATGCATACGTTCCATACGGGCATGTGAAAGTTGTCTTGCTTTGATCATTGGGGTGAATGGGAATTTGATGATATCCTGAATACCCATCGAGGAAACAAAAGAAAGAGTGTTTTCGTTAACCGCTCCAACATTCCATCAATGAAGGGGAGCGGAAAGTGATCTTTCCTTGTCGCCGCATTGAGTTTCCGATAGTCAATACACATTCTCCACCCCGTGATGGTTTGTTGTGGGATTAACTTATTCCTACTATTCTCAACGACCGTCATTCCTTCTTTCTTGGGTACCACATGGACGGGACTAACCCAATCACTATGTGGAGCGGGATAAATAATCCCGGCGTGAAGAAGTTTGAGGACTTCCTTCTTCACGACTTCCCGCATTGCATTGTTGAGAGTTCTCGGGGTTCTTGAGTTGGTGTACTCAAAGGATCAACAGGGAATGCGATGGGTACAGTCAGTTGGGCTTATCCCCTTAAGATCGTGCGAGGGAAATACCCAAAGACCATTCTATGTTTCTCTAAAATGGCGATGAGTTGATTTGTCTCCCCGCTTCGTTAAACTTATCACTAATGATGATAGGAGTTTGTGTGTCACCGTTAAGAAATACATAGCGCAGGCTAGCGGGCAAGGGTTTAAACTCAACGGAGGTTGTGTCGCACTTCCTCCTTGGGAAGTTCTATGGTCTCTCTAAATCGTCCCTTTTCTTCTATGAAGAAATTAGCATCTTTTTCTAAGGACGACTTGGGTGAGTCAAAAAGGTAAAACTAACATGACTTCCGAGGGCGAGGTTAGGATAAGGGAGAGGTTCTACCACCAAGTTTTTGGCTCTAGTGACTTGGATGGAAAAGGTGTCCCTCCCTAGCTTTATGTTCAAATCCCCTATTTTTGGTGGGTCAAAGAAGAACTTTTCTAGGGGATGCCCTATCATGATGTCAAAATCTTGGATGTCAAAGACATGGTAGTCAAGGGCCATTTCGACACCATGATGATGCAATGTTATGTTGTGCACAATTTCACATCCTTTTAAGCTAGATCGTGGGCAATTCTTAAAGACTTGTCCGTCGGAGCAAGGGGTTTATCACCCGGATAGGTGAGCGCAAAAGATAGCGACATGAGATTTACTCCGATAGTGGGAATGTAAAGCACATCCACCATTGTTCTAAAGAGTTGGCATTGGATGGTCGAAGAAGGGGCATGAATCTGAATTTCTTCACAAGAAAGCTCCGCTTCGCTATCCATTCTCTCGCTCATGAAAGCGATCCAACTCCACGATTGATTTCTCAGGATTTCTTTGTCTAAAGGTTCCACGGGGAGTGACGCAAAGCGGGTGGTCTCTTTTGACGTGAATACTTTGAGGTGTTCCCGAAATTTTCATGAAACATATCCTCGAAGTATTGAAATTCCGAAGGTTGGAAACCTTCCTTTGGAATCTCCGGTTCGGGTGAGGGTCTCTGGATGGGCGGTTTTGGCTCGGCCATGGCCGAAGAGACTTCCCGATGGTTCAGGCCGGGCTCTACACGAAGGGGTTCTAGCGAAGTGTTCTCTAGAAAGTGATCTAAAAGAGCTTCTCCCTCCGCGATGGTTTTATGGTTGAAAGAACCTCCGGCCGCTATATATCGAAATGTAGGGCGATTCCTTTGCTAAGACCTAACCAAAAATGCTGTAGCAGCACACATGGTTTGGTATATACAAGTCTGGGCCAGTATGTGATAGGATTGAAAATCTATCCCAGGCTGCACCTACTGTTTCCTTCTCTTTTTGACGAAAGTTGAGGATCTCTTTACGCAAGGAAGCGATTCAACATATAGGAAAGAATGCGAGACAAAATTTGTTCCGCAATTCTTCCCAATCTCCATTTACCTTCCCTACGCTATGGGCATACCATTAGTTCACCCTTTCCTCAAGTGAAAAGGGGAACAACTTCCACCGGTGTTTCATGTGACATGCCCGCGACCGTCGGGCATGCACAGCCTGCTCAAACTCTCATAAATGATTATATGGGTTTTCATCATCAAACCCCGAGAAGGTTTGTTCCCGAACCATGGCTATAAAGCCAGGGCGGAGCTCATAGCTAGAAGCTGTGATTGGCTTCGATGATTGTGGTGGCTCTAAGAACTCACCGTTTGGAGCAGCAAGGTGTTGGATAGATTTTTGCTCCATTGAAAAGAGATTTTTTTATATAGATATAAAATAAAAAAAGAAGATAAAAGACAGGGATACACGGGCAAACTAGGTTCGGAGCTAATTCGACAACCATTCCCTGGCAATGGCGCCGGAAATGCTTGTTGGTGTTTCGGCGAAAAAGAAGAAAATTCCGCAAGCTCACGAAAATACCATTATAGCACTTCACCCGGAAGTATTCAGGGTATCGTATTTTTCTCAGGGAACAGTGTAAGAAGTCTCTTAGCTAGTTCTCCCCGAAAGATGAGATGAAGAGTAGCTTGGGTAGTGAGGTTTTCTAATGGTAGAGATCCTAAGCAAAGGTAGCTTTGTCACTATAGATTCACTTCGGGCACCGGATAACACTTGGTCTGCCAAGCGTCGCCAGCCTACGGCTCTACGCCACTCTCGGATGTGGGGGATTACAAGGGACGGATAGGACTGTCACCACTTGCCGCCTACCATCTCAATTGTACAAGAACGAGGCAAACGAAGGAAGACAATAGCCTAGACACCACGCCTACGCTATCTTCTCCTACTCTAGTGTGAATTCAAGGGTTCCCCAACAGGCGAGGCCCTTCCACTAGAGCAATCATCACAAGGACAAACGACGATCCCGCAAGTATATAATGAACAAAGATAACTTACTCAAGAGCTTAATACCGAAAGAATAACACGATAGTTCTTACTCCAAGTAGCAGAACAATCGTAGAGGTACAAGTGGGGAGGGAGCCGACAGGTCCGCCACTCCGTCCACCCGATGTACGAGGCTTGCCTAGTACAAGAAGTAGAGGAAGCCGGCACTTCGGGATTCCTTCCAACTCTTCCTCACTCACTCCCTATACTAATCTAGCTAGAAGCTAGTGAGAAATGTGGCTTGCTCTTCCTCCCTTCTCTCTTGTGTATGCTTTGAATTGTTGTCTTGAGTGAGGAGGGAGGCTCTCCTATTTATAGGAGGAGGATGAGGAATCTCCCATGGCATATTCTCCCTCCATTATGTGGAAACCGACCATGAAACGTCGGTTTGAAGGTTCATTGGTCCTGGACACAAGCTCCACCGACGTTCCAAGGAGTAATGTGACCGACCAACGAAAAAGCTAGGCCCGATCGGTCGGGGGTCGGGCGCCGCGGGCAGCTTCGGGCGCGCCAAGCTGAGCCCCGATGGCCACCGGCCATGCGGGCGAGCCTTTGCTTGATCCGGACCTCGGCCCATGTGGTTGCTCGGTCGGTTTTGGCCTGTAGATGGACTTTACTTCATCTTTTGCTTGTTTAGCTCCCGGGCCAAATTCAAATATATATTTTGTTGTATATTTTCTTTTATAATTGGCCCAATTTGTGTATTTTTTCGTAATAGTCTGCAAAACACATAAACTCACTAAAGCTATGGAATTGGTTAGTGTAAACCCCTGTTTCTATTGTGTTTGGTGGAGTTTATGCTAATGTTGGCGGTATTTTATATGCAGTTGGTTACCGCCAACAGTGGCGCTCTCCGATTGGCTAAAACACCCACGGTCACTGACGTGTGGGGCCAGGTCATCAGGCAACGTTAACTGGTGAACGGTCAATATTGACCGGTCCTTATTGGGATGATCCGGGCCCCGAGTGGGCTGACGGGCCGGGTTTTGGCCGGTCTTGGCTAGGCCGGCCCAGGCACGTGTCAGGCGCTTAGGCTAGTCATGTGTTGGTTTGGGCTCCTAACCGGCTGCATCCATGGGGCTTGGCTCACGGTGGGCAAGGGGCTGGTGCACTATGGACTCCCGACCTGGTCCACGGTGGGCCGAGCATGTTCGAGACAATTGTTGACGTTTCTTAACGCACACGAGATAAATCATAGCGCACGGAATTGTCGTTGTAGCTTTCACCCGAAATATTCGGTATCGTATTTTCCACGAGGAACGGAGGTACTTTCTCCCAACTAGTTCGCCCAAGGACGCACAAGACCAAAGATGGGGAGGATTAGCGAAAGGATCCCTACACCTTTAATGTCTATGGTTAGCCGGATCTCTAGAGCTACTTGTTCACCGGGCACCGGCCCACGCCCATCCGTGCAAAGTGTCCCACAATTAGCACTGCCACACCCGAACGTGGGGGGGATTTCAAGGGACGGACAAGGCTTGTCACGACCAAGCCGCCTACCCCCTCAACCGTGGGATGCGCCACAAAAAGGTAGAAAACCGCTAGCCCAAACACCACGTCTACGCTAGTGATTATCACTCTAGTGTTTGCCGGGTTCCCGGTCAAAAGGTTCCACCACTAGAGTTCCGCCCAAAGGAACGACTACCGATCCCGCAAACAAGTAGATAAATCTTGGATAAACAAAAGACAATAAAGATTATCAGGACCGTGGAAGCTTACTTAGCCAAGATCCCGTTAAGGAGCCAAGTCTGAATCCACCGAGGTACAAGGTTGGGGAGACACCGACAAGTCCGGCGCTTCCCCGCTCTCAGCCCTTCACATCTCTCCTCCACCGATCTCTCTACTACTAATGAGGGCCTAAGCCCATTGGAGTGAAGGGGGGTAGAGTAGAGGGAGAGCTCTCTTAGAGGAGAGGGAGAGACTCTTCCTTGGAATGATGTGTGTGTTGAATGAGGGGAGAGAGCCTCCTTTATAGGTAGAGGAGAGGGGGCTCTTTGGAAGATGGCCATCCCCACATGGAAGGAGCAAAACCGACCTAGGAATACCTTCTAAATCTGCCAAACCGACCATCCAACGTCGGTAGTGCCCGTTTTGGAAGGTAATGAACCGCCTCCCCGAAGCTGGGCCCGAGCCGCCTCAGGGAGGGTGCGGCCGCACCTTGGTGGGTCGCGCGCACCCCGGGTCCCGCAAAAATTCGGGCTTCGGCAGGGTGGCGTTGTTGGGCCTGAAAAGTTGTATGGCGGTGTTTGCTCGGCCCAGTTTTGCGTGTTTTGTCCGTTTCTCCCTTGGGCTTGATGTTCTTCAGGAATGCGCTTTCCAGGGAGGCGCCTTTTGGTGCATTTTCCACTTGTTTCTTGTATAAATCTGCATAATAATAATTCGGACACTACAAGTGGAAATATATTAGTTGTAAATGTATATGAGTATAAAAAGGTATAGTTTTACTCCTTTATGGTAGTAAGTTGACCGAAAAATATGTCGTTGGTGACCGTCAACAACAACCATGGGAGGGGGAGGGAGGGGGGTGCACGGTGCTCCAAGTGCATGCGGCGGTGAAAAGGGGAGAGCGCTCCCGCCTCTTCCGCTCTCAGGTGTTTGGCGAGAATGCTACGAGGGAGGGCTTACCGGCGGCAAGCTCGCACGGTGAGGCTCCACTATACCTATGGATGAAAAACGGATCGGATATGAGCGGATATCACCGATATTACATTTGTTTTCATATTTCTGGTCGGATTCGGATTCGAATATGGATAGTGTCGACCATGCCGGATGTCGACATCATAAATATGCAATTTGAGTATTCGGATACGGATACGGTATCGGATGTTGAATATCCGGACTCAGATACGAATAGATCTGAACCCCTCTAGACGGATTCGGTCGAACGGACGGCCGAATAAATATCCGTACCATTTTCATCCATAACTATACCACAACCAATCTCAGCAATCTATAACGTCAAACAACGGTCGCTAAAACATACTATTAACGTCTAATAATCGGACACTATAACTTTGTAACAGATCATCGGTCGCTACATTTTCTTGTACCAACTCAGGTCGCTACATATGTTGAGTTGTTTCCTTAAACTATCGGTCGGTAAATTTTTTTTTTTTTTTTTTTTGAGCAAAAACGAGCCACCCTTTATTATATTATGTCATAGGAATTACAAACTCCCTCGGGAGGCTCACCAAACCAAACATAACGACCGACTAAGAAATTGACACAACTTCTAGCTAAACAATGAGCATCATGATTTGCATTCCTCCCTTCGTGGATGAACTCCACTCTAGTGAAATTACCCATGATATGCTTGATCTCCTGAGCGACGGGGCCATGTACTCGGCCTTGTCCTTGGATACTTCTAAGCGCATTAATGCGGTCACTTGCTACCCGCAATGTCCGGACATTCAAATCAGCGGCGAGTGCCAATCCTTCCCGGCATGCGGCACCTCGGCCGTCTGCGCATCCGAGTATCCATCCGGTTACCAATCTGCGGCGCCCCCAAGAATTTGCTGAATCATCTCGAGCCACAAAGCAACAACGAGGCTCTTCTCACATTCTTTGAAATTGCAAAGATCAACATTGATCTTGTCAACGCCCCTAGGAGGAGCGATCCATCGCATACGCGGCCGGTGGTGCAGCCGAAGGTTCGCGCGACCATCGGATTCGCGGCGCCCTTCAAGCCACCTCGTCGAAGCTCACGAGTTCAGCGATAAAGCGCCGACAAAGCGGTGTGTCGAGAACGGACTCGAAATTGATCCCGGTGCCGCATTACCAAGCGACGCATACCAGATGGCCCAAAGGCGGACCACCACCCGCGTGAGCTCCTCTTGTTTCGTGGCCCTTGATCACTTCGGATAGCCAAGCTTTGGCGTCCTGGGGTTTCTATTTGGCAAATGAATTCTACTATCTCTTCTCGTTCCAGCGCCCACACGCACTTTGCTAAGTTGCACTCAAGCAGGGAGTGCCTCCATGAATCCATAGCACCACACAATGAGCATCCTGCATTAGGTGCCATATTTCTGTGATGTCGAACGTCCCCGGTCGGCATAGAATGCCTTACCACTCACCATAGAAAGATCCGGATCTTCGAAGGTACCTTGATCATCCACAAATCAGTCCACTCCTTCTCCTTGGCCTTCGTGTCCGACCCTGCTCGGCTTGTTTCCTTGCCAGGCCGAAGTTGTTTACCGTAGCCGAACGAGCATGCGATATGCCGATCGTACCGAGAAACTCCTAGTCTTCTCATAATGCCACGCCCAAAAATCTTCCATCGGCATAGTGCATAACGGAATATTCTCAATGATCTCCCAATCAAGGGGTGAAAAGAACTCACGTAGAATCGTTCTGTCCCAGCTCCTCGATGTTTGATCAATGATATCTGAAACCCACACCGGCGGATTTGGCTTCACCGGTTGCAGCGGGTATAGTAGGCCATCTCTGGGTAGCCATGGCGACTCCCATATCTTTGTTGTCGTGCCTGATCCAATTCGTCATATGAGTCCTAGGCGAAGCACTCCAACTCCATCCATGATGGCTCTCCAAATACGCGAGGGCGAAGAGCCCACGTGCGCCTCCAGTATGTCGGTTGCAGGATAATAAACTGACTTGAGAACTCTTGCACTCAGCGACTCTGGATCCTTTAGAAGTCTCAAGCTTGCCGAGCCTAACAGAGCGAGGTTGAACATCTCAGTGTCTCTGAACCCCAATCCGCCTGCACTTTTCGGCATCACCATATCGTCCCACGCGACCCAGCAGGTTTTGCGTTTGCCTTCTTTACTACCCCACCAAAAGTCACGTAGTAAACCATCAATATGTTTGCATAGACCTCGTGGCAACCGAAAGCATGCCATCGAGTACGTAGGTATTGCTTGGGCCACAGATTTGATCAGCACCTCCTTGCCGCCGCCAGAGACACTTCTCCATCCACCCCCTGCACCCTTTGCCATACCCCTGCGTCTTTGAGGTACGAAAGCTCCAATGGTTGACTGCCCGACATCGGTCGGCATTCCCAAATATCTTTCGCTTAAAGCCTCATTGGATACTTGTAAAATCTCCTTTAATTCAGTTCGACACCCGCCCCCTCGCATCCCTTTGCAAAATGTATAGATGATTTATCCAAATTTATCTGCTGCCCAGATGCACGACAATAAAGATCCAGAACATTCTTCACAGTTTCCGCATTCTCCTTGTTTGCCCTGAAAAGCAGCAGGCTGTCATCTGCGAAGAGTAAGTGACTTACCGTCGGGGCTGACGGGGCCACTTTATTACCCATGAGTCCTGATGACCGAGAATTAGCTTTTAGGAGGCACGAAAGGCCCTCTGCTGCCAATAAGAACAAGTACGGAGAGATTGGATCCCCTTGACGAATACCTCTGGATGGTTTAAACCCTTCCAGTTTATTCCCATTCAAAATAACTGAAAACGAGACCGATTTGACTAGCCTCATAATCATATTAACCCACAAGCGATGAAAACCTAACTTGATCATAATCTTTTGTAGGTACTCCCACTCCAACCTATCATAAGCTTTCCTCATGTCCGGCTTCAACGCCTGAACCGATTTCCCCGTGGCTCGCTTCTTCTTCATATAATGCAAGCATTCGTAGGCTGTAATTATATTGTCGGTTATTAGCCTTCCCGCACAAAGATATAACCGACAAGATGGACCGAAGTCTATTTGCAACCGTCTTCGATGCGATCTTGTAAAGCACATTACATAGGCTGATAGGACGGAACTGCCCCAGCTCTTCAGGGTTGTCAACTTTCGGAATGAGCACAATGTTGGTGTCATTTATCTTCGCTAGGTCATCCTCTCCACGCAGAACACGCAGCACCACCGCGGTAACCTCCTCTCCACAAAGGTCCCAATGACGCTGGAAAAAATGTGCTGGGTATCCGTCCGGGCCCGGGGCTTTGGTTGGGAACATTTCAAACAGAGCCTTCTTTACTTCATCCGACCCAAACGGTTTGAGCAGCATCTCATTCATCACCTCAGTTACCTTCACCGGCACCGAATTAAGCAAAAGCTCAGTGTTTGTCGTCCCCTCCGATGAGTAGAGGGTCTTGTAAAAATCGGACGTCATGGATGCCATGACCGATTCATCCTCTGTGAAGCTACCATCCGCCATCTTCAACTTTTGAATCTTATTTCTTTTTCTACGTTGAGATGCACGTAGGTGGAAAAAACGGGTATTCCGGTCGCCCTCAGAAAGCCAAGTGATACGTGACCGTTGCTTCCACATTACCTCCTCACGATGATTGAGCTCCACTATCCTGTCCACTATCTTGATTTCTTCATAAGATGGTTCCATCCTGTGGGGCTCCGATTGGAGACGCTCCAAGTCTTGATTCAACACCTTCAGCTCTCTCTTGACATTACCGAAGGTAGTTCTCTCCCAGCCGCCCAAATACTTAGATATATAAGAGACCTTTTTGAGCAGTCCCTCTAGATTGAGTACTGGCGGTTGGTCCTTCCAAACCTGAGAAAGAGTGTCACGGAAACCGGCATGCGATTCCCACCCCACATTAGCTCATACCTGAACTGCTTCCTCGATTGCCTTGTCCCAGGTCCCGTCCTTGCTGCCCACCTGAGCTCGATCGGGCTGTGGTCTGATGCCACCGAGTTGAGGTGGTGCACCGACGCTAGCGGATAGCGTGAACACCAGTCCGTACATGCCAGCGCACGGTCGAGCCGTACCCGGCAGTAGGATCCTCCTGTGACCCGCTTCTCGTACGTCCATGGGCGTCCTTCGTAGCCTAGATCAGTCAGGCCACACACATCAACAGCTTCTCGAAAGCCTGCAATCTGGCTCCAACTCCTCTCCTGCGTCCCTTCATGCTCAGAACGTAGGAGGACTTCGTTGAAATCTCCAATGCATACCCAAGGTAGTGCCGACGAAGACCGGATAAACTTCAACATATCCCAAGTCTTGTGGCGCTCCGGAACCTGGGCCTCACCGTAGACACATGTGAGTCGCCAGGGATCACCCCCACCCTCAGTTATAATAGTGTCAATGTGATACTGAGAGTACGGTAAAATTTCCACTCTAGTTTTATCGTTCCAAAAGATGCCAAGACCACCACTGCATCCTGAACTACTTACAGCAAAAGCATTATCAAATCCTATAGTGTTTTTAAGACCTTCTACCCGTGCACGATGAACCTGAGTTTCAAGAACACATAGCACGGTCGGGGCAAATTTCTTCGCCAAATCGCGAAGCTCCTTGACTGTCGTGGCATTGCCCGGCCCCCGACAGTTCAAAATTGAGGCAACTCATTTCTCCCGGCGGCCCTCCACACCGAAGCCGCCGCTGCATCATCCTTCTTGTGGCCTTCCCCATACTTCTTCGCCTTCTTCTTGTCTCTCGACACATATTCAGGTGGGGGAGGTGGAGTACCCGTCGCCCCCTCGGTTTCAGCAAAAAGTTTCTTCTTAGCTTCGGTTTCTTGCTGAACATGCTGTTGTGACTGCTTCAGAGAGCTCGTTGCCGAGTCCTCGACATCATCACCACTCAAACCAGCCTCCATGGACCCTCTCTTCGGACGACGACCGCCGGACCTGGCTCGAGTCGCCGGGGCGCCGAGACGGAGCTCCACGCTCGGGAGAAAATCAATCGAGGTCTGCAGCTGTTCGTGTTGCGTTGCTCAGGTAGCACACTGGCTGGACTTCCTGGAGGCCCAAAGGAATAGCTACTCAGGCCAAAACGCCAGGAAGAAAGAAGAAAAAGCCAGCACGCCAAGCACCGCGAGGGACGAGGAGGGTCCACCGGTGCTGCGACCGTGGGGGGCACCGTCGTCTGAGTCACCGCAGCTTCGCGCTCCTGATGGCGGTGCAGCAACTTGGATGGAGCGGTGCGGGAACGGGGGTGGTTGGATGAGCTGAAGATGGCCACCGGGCCCAGCTCGAATCACCAGGGTCGTCAAGCCTTGCACCTCGCCGGCGACGGCGTCAGGCCCTAGGGTTAGGGTTCCAGCCGGCGTTGACGCTACAGCTCTCGCGTGAAGCTATTGCAGGGCGGCTTGGGTGCCGAACGGCGGCAACACGGTGACGCGGCTGGTTGGTTGCAAGAAAACGGAGGTGGGGACGGCGAGCGGACGACAGCCGCCGAACTTGCTCGAGTCGCCGAAGGCGCCGAGAAGAAGCTATCTCGACGAAAAGTTAAAGCGAATTCTACGTGAATAAAGCTTGGACATCGGTCGGTAAAATTGAACGCCAGAGTCACACGATCGGTCGCTACAGCCTGGTTTGAGTTTACGGCCCAGCCCACTCACATGCCGGCCCACCAGTTAGACCAACACCAAAACCCTATTCCTGCGCCCAAGCAGCAGCAGCCGCCTACCTCAATCCCAAATTCCCAATCCCACGCCCCCGCCGCCACGCTTCCTCGCGGGCGCGCTTGCTTCACGCGGCGCCCTGACGAGCGCTCCCTCCGGCGCCGCCGTCCCGTCCCCCCTCGCGCCATCCCAGACACCGGCGCCGTTCCCGCCGCCGCTCGGGGCCACGCGAGCTCCGGCAAGAGCCCTCGCCGTCGGCATCTGACTACGCGAGGATTGGGCCGCGCGAACGCTTTGCCATCGGCATTCCTAAGGTAGCCGTCCAAACTCTGCAGCTCGCCTCCCCTCCCCTCCCTCTTCTCCTGGCCTCACCTCTCGTCGATAGCTGGATGGCGCAGCTCCGCTTTGTTTGGACGCGCGTCTTGGTCACAGCTAGCCGCGGCCGCCGGCCCGACCTCCATGAGTGCTTGGATCTGACAACGACGACGTCACAAACGCGAAAGCTGGGTGGCCAGCGATGGTCATCTCTGTTCATGCTTTAGGACGACGGTGCCAAACCCACACCCACCTATCCTGCTATTACTTGATTATAAGCTGAACTTTTTGTTACGTATACTGCCAGTCTGCCACTATTCTTGTGAAGATTCTGCCAATCACTCTACCTCAATGTTGGTTTTCTTCAGTGACATGGAAAGCTTAATGCAGTGCCTAACCCTATGGCCTCACAAATTAGTTAGTGCATTGGTTTGCTTCCTCGTTCCAAATGTCCTCAATTGTATGAAAATTGAATCACAATCTATTCTCAACTGTATGTCCAAAAAGCTTAAGCATTGATCTAGTGTAGACAAAAACTGTAAATTGATACTTGTTAGTGTCAGGTAAAGCTGTGTTGTTATTGCTATAGATTTGAAATGCTAGCCGTCAATATATTGGAGGAAAAAGCATCAGCTCTTACCTTCTCATAAGAAAGAATATCATTTTTTTTTAAAAAAAACTAACCTGTAAATGGTTTGAACCTGAAAGATGTTCGACCTCTGACAAGGACATAAGGACATGTGACTACGGAAAAAAAAAAACTATTAGTGCTTCAGAAAAGCTCCCTGGTTGATGCATGATTATTGGAATTAAATATTATGTCCTCTGACAAGGACATAAGAATATGTTTTAGCTGTTTGTCCTCTTAAAGAATTGTGCTTAAAAGACTAGAGCTATGGCTTGTATTTTTCTGCATCAAGATGTCATCTCATATATTAAAATCCAGAGAATGATAAGGTTCGAGAAGCCTCTTTCAAATTATCAGAAAGCAGATGTACATAGTAGATTTATTATAGTTAGATTGCTAATGGATTAAATAATGTACATGTTCACTATAGCAATGTCGTAAGTTCCTATCTTAATAACAGCTTTTGTTCATGTACTGATGTTTCTGTAGGTGTTCAGAGTTGCAAACTAAATATTAAAAATGATTGAATAGATGGTTCAGGTAAACCTGATAGCATTTCATCCAGATTTTTTCTGGGTCATTTATATATCTGGTGATGCAGTGAGCTTCAGTACGCTTTGTGATAGAGCTGGCGGCAATGACTATATATCAGGTATTATTCTTAGTGTGTGCAGATCCAATGCTTGTTTGGGAAATAGCTTACATTTGTAGCCTAAGATACAAGAAGTTGTTTATCTCTTTGGGGAGCCTTTCTTTTCATCTCATCAGATATTATTGCAGTGTCTGTACTTTTGTTTAAGCATTGTTGTTTCTAGTTTCCCAATAGGTCTTAAGGGCCTCAGATGAAAAATCCTAATACAGAATCATAGGAGTCCATTCTTCTGATTTGCCTGCCTTTGAGATGCTTAAGAATAGGCCTTCTATGCAGGATGAAGCAACACCCACGATGCACACATCCTTTTTTTTTTTTCCTGCTTTCCATGTGGATATATTTGGCCTATCTTTTTGCTAAATAGGAATGTTGGTGTGTTCCTCTTTGTAATTATGTCTTTTTGTTACCCATACTAATATGCTTTTCTTTTTTGCTATCTGTAGAACTGCAGGACTGAAAATTCCAGTCGGTTGGAACTTGCTTATTTATTTAGTGCCACCAAAAGTGTCTAATTTGTCTTTCGTTATTATCTTATTTTAAGGTAAGATCAAGTGCAATTGAGCCCATCCATATAAAAAATGTCTTGTTTACCTCTAGGCTATTTTACTGAACTTGTGTCATTTACTGAACTTGCATTATCGTCTAGCAGCAGAGGCAAGGTTGACACAGTGGCCAATGTGGTTCTTGTGCAGGAAAGGTGTGTGGCGGCAGCGGCAACTCTCGCAGCTGCAAGGTAGCTTACTCACGTGCGCCACCACCAGCTTTCTCACTTGCATCACAGGGACTTCCTCGCCCTCGCCCCTCCGCCCGCAAATGCAAGGCCTAGGATGGTGTCCATGGCCCCTAGATGTCCAGCACTCCAGCAGGCATAGATTTTGGACAACTGTTATCGGACCATGGTAAATCGTTTGTCTATTTCTACAATGTTTTCTAGCCATGGATAATCTTAATAGTTAGCAATGTTATGTTTGAGCAAATGATAATTTTAAATAAACATTTCCTCTATTCCAACTGATATGATGAGCCAATTACAATATCTGTGTTCTGATTGATATGACAAACCGACGTACATAGATCAATTCCATACTATTTTGATATATCTAGAAGAGAAATAACTACTCAGCCTTATTAAGTTAGATCAATGTCAATGACCAAACAAATGCAGTCACTGAAATGGTTTACCATGATCTAGACAAGGCCAGTCAGGCCCACATTTTGGATGGTCCCTGAATTATGATGTGCCTGATACTTTTATGCTCCAAATGATGCAAAGATCTAGTACATGTTTCTAGCTTAGTAGTTGGCATTGAAAGAAAGCCTCGGCCTTGGTTTTCAACTTTTGTTTAGTTCTTGAAAGGACTAGAAAATAAATGCTGAAATTGTGAGCAAGGCTTGAGATAGCTGGTAACACAATCTTCATTTTTCATGATGTGTTAATGCAGTCTGCAATGTTTATCTGATTGGATCCTTAGCTTAAAACCAGAATGTTTATATTGGATTGAATGTGGATTTCAGGCATGTAGTTCTGGGAGGTGCAGTAAGCATCATGCTTGATGGTGTCAACAAGCTATTGGAAGTCCTCATGGAAGATAGATTAAAAGGCGTGGAGCAGCCAGATGTGTTCCTGGTCTGTAGTTTTTGGGTTGCTACTTGCTAATGGTGGGTTGCTATGGTGTATAGCCTTCTCTAGAGTGAACTCTAGAAGTTCATGGGATGTGTAGTAGGTGACTTGTAGAATTTATCCAAATTACAATCGTACAAATGTTGACTTCAATGAAATATATGAGATCTGTTTATACAATTTTGTGGTTGATGTGTACTGTGAACTTGTATGGATTTTAAACAAGCCTAAAATTATATGGTATAATGTAAAATTAATTATATAATTGTGCTAGCTCATTGCGACAGATTATTGGTTGCTAAAAAGTTTGATATCCTCAAACCATTGGTCGCTAAAATATGTAACAGATCATTGGTCGCTATACATATTTATGTCCAACTATCGGTCGCTATAGACCCGATCAGGCGCTACAGACTTATAGCGGCGTCACTTGTAGCGACTTATACATCGGTCGCTATAACGGCTTATAGCGATTGATTTTGAGATGCTACAGATTGGCTGTGGTATAGTGCTCGGCGGTGGCTCGGCGATGGTCCTACGGCCTCTAGGGCTTCACTACACCCTCGTAAAGGCAAAGAAGGGGCTTGGGGCTCTAAGAGTTCATGCATGGCTATAGCGGCCATGGTGGCGTGACAACTTCGCGGCGATGAGGTCGCATGGTATCTCTGAACGTTCATCCATGTTCCAGCCTCTTAGGCGGCGCCGGTGACCAATTTCCACGTTGAGTCCGCCTCGGCGGCAATAGCCAAGGTGGAGGTCCGTGTGGTGGTGCGGTGTCTCGACGTTAGTGACTTAGCGAGGTTCCTAGAGCTCAGCGAGGGCAATGTAGGTGCGCCTTTGCCTCGGTGGAGGCACTGGCCTATCCTCATCCATCGAGGTGGCCGACATTGATGGGAACGGTTCCGCACGGCAGGTGGCATGCCCCCTCCTCCCCGCGGCCGTGCCTCATTGTGGGCCCTCTACGGTGGGCGCTAGGGTGCTAAGGGTGAGCTTTGGAGAGGCGGAGCTTACGGGTAGGTCTAGCCATGGTAGGTTCACGTGGGCGAACTCGGGGAGGCGGCGCCGCTACACGTGGGCTCGATAGGGCAAGGCTAGTGGCGCAGTGACGAGGTGGGATAGTGGTGAGGCGAGGCCGTGCGCCTTAGGCCGCAACATCAACGTAGCCGACGGGCGTTGTCCTTCGCCCGACGGCTCCTCCGCACTCACGGCCTCCTTCTCCTCTGTCTAGCTCTCCTTCGGGGTGTCGGTGTGTACGGGTGGAAGGCCACCAGTGGCGGCGGGGGCGGTCTAGGGTTCATGGGTGCCTATGGTTGGGGTTTTATAGGCGTGGTCATCCATGGCGTGGTGGCGGACGGCGCTGGATGGAGGAGGGGCATGTGTAGGTTGATTAGGGGGCTAGGTTATGGTTTTGGGTTCGCCCGGTGGTCGAGCTGGATTCCACCGGGCGGAATTGGAGCAATCTTGGTCCAAAATGCGACAAGGGGAGCGGTGGCGGCGATGTCACTCGATGGGGCCATGGCGGGTTGTGTTCCAGCCCCCCGCCCCGCCGGCGTCGGTGTGCCCTCGCCACGGATCGTGGACATGGTAGCCATCGAGGAGGGCATCGGGGTAGTGCAGCGCAGCCGGACGGTGGAGGAAAAGGAAAAAAGAAAAGGGAGGGAAAGTTGGGGGGATGACGGTGGGGTCACCATGCCCACCCGTTAGTGGCGCACGTGAGAGAGGGAGCAGGACGCGTTGTCACCTTGCTACGCCTTGGGCCTGAGTGGCAGCTTGGGCTGCTGGCCCGTCACAAGTGCGGGAAGAGGTGAGGTGGGGCCAGGCCAGCTGGGGCCAAGCACACGGCGTCTTGTAGCCGGTGGAGCAGGCTGGGCTGGGCCGCTCTGCTGGTTTCCTTTCTCTATTTCCTTTTCTTTTCTAATTCAGTTTCTATTTCCTATTTCTGTATCTAGAACCACCTTCCATATGCATGTATGCCCATACATGCTTATGCTATTATGTTGGGTCCACTAGGTCAACCTATTAAGGCTTGCCATACTAGGGTTCCAAACACACACTCCAGAGAAACATGAGTTTTGTTGCTCATTAATTAATGGTAGCAATCAAAAGAACCATGAGGAATAATGCATATGCTCAACCAAGCTAGTTAGGGTACACCTAGTGCATCTAGGGTTGTTTTCCTAATAGAGCCACTCACCAAATAAGGTTTTGGAAAAAGTTCTAAAAAGTTCAGATTTTTGGCTCTAGGATTTTCAGGGTTGTTATAGGAGGGGTGGGACGCGGCGATAGGGGAGGACACGGAAGTTGCGGTTGTGCGCAAGCTGGTGGCTGGCAGTGTTGGAGTGCGGCCATGGCAGTGGGACGGGTGATGACGGACGAAGGACATGCGTGGGGATGTAGGCCAATTGGACCGTGAAGAAGTGCTTTCGGTGAGACGCGGGACGCAGGGGAGTCGAAAGGAACGCAGAAAAAACCGTCAGCGCAGACAAACACACTTCCTTGTTCATATAGTAGAGGTTGTCCAGCATTAGGTACGCCACCCTCGCCTGGTTGTCAGAGATGACAGTGGCATGGATGCAGACATCTATATTGACTTGGTTAAAGTTAAGATTTGCCAGCACAGTCTCTCAAAAATGCCCATATGAATAAGGTATGTATGCATGCTAATAAGGGCAAATGTGCGTGAGTGTATCTAAGCTGTACTATCGTTTAGTAAGATCATTCCGAAGGAGCCAACGATTGGTTGGAGAAGTCCCGTATAGTAGCATTGTTTCCGCTTAATCACGAAGGAGAGTGACGTACTTTTTCGTAAGTCCTGGCTGATATTGAAGCACGTTTCGAACTTATATTTGAGTATAAAAACATGAATGGTGAGTATGTATTAAAAAACTCGACCACTGGGGAAGATCTCTTCCGAGGTATTGATGAAAAGGTAGAAGATTCTCTTCCAAAGTGTTGAGAAAAGGCTGAGAACCCCAGCTACTCAGGACGTGCCACTAACGGCGAGGACGCGCCTGCAACTGCGTATCACGCTGTAACCGCTAGTGGACCACATATTTCACTGAAAATAGCACGAGTAGCCTTTTCTTTTTGATCAGAACGGGAATTTGAACTCATGGCACTTTTTGCTTTCCCTACCACTGCACTAGGTGCACGTTCTCATGGTGCATATATAGTATCTGCTCTCTTTTCATTCAGGGTTCGATTTTGAACACCACTTTTAGTAAAGCTTAAATCTCATTATCAAACTGCCAAGATAGATAATATTAGGTGATTCAAATATATTATTGAAAAGTAGATTTTGGTCGTGCACACAATCAAGGAGCTGCCATGGCCTATGGAGTGCTCTGTTATCTATCTCAGAGCTGGTGAAGTTATCTGGACAACAGACAAGAAGACTGATCTAAGTTCCATTTTATGCCATATATATTGATGCAGCATCTGGTGATCCAAAGTTTACACCAAAAATTTCGAAGATCATCTTTATACTGATCACAGATCTGAACACAAAGCGAAACTTATGGACCATTATTTTTGAGAATGGAAGCATCACCGGCCTCTGCATGTGCGCATAGCTAGTATGTATTACAAAGTTTTCACACTTATCTCACATTTACTTACTACAAATGGGCTATTTGTTACATAGTTATGGGCCGATATAGTACATGAAACTCAAGAGTTTTAGACCCGAGGCCTGCAATCTAATTGATCCATGATTTAGCCCAAAAGTGAAACCTAAATGTACAGTACATGGTTATGAACGCCTCAACGCATTTGACATGGAGAAAAATGGCTTGAACGTCAGAATTAGCCCTATTACTGCAACCATGCTTATGACCAGAAATAGGATCTGGTTACCTGCATTTTGCATGTCACACAAGAATATGCACTCAGTAATTTGTTGTGTTTTTAGCTACCTGCCACCACATGGGTAAGGCTGCATATGTGTTGTTTATTAATATACCTGGTAAGAACAACCCAGTCACGTGCTTTTGAGTCCATGAAAACCTATAAATAGCAAGAAAAGAAGTTCATCAAATGGAAAAAGAAAAAACAGTCAATTTTTTTATGGGCAATAAAAAAGTAGTACTTACAAAATTCCTGCTCCTGCTGGAGCTACAGCTTTGAACAATGACATTAGAGTCACGGAGATGCCATTTGCAACACCTCTTTGTTTTTGTGTCTGCACTTGTTTCATAGGATAAGTTATAATCTAGAAAAATGATAGAATGTATTAGAAAAATGAGCCTAACAGATAGGCTCAATGCTTACCACCGCTGTGTTTTGTAGAATGTTGCATGCAGTAGTAATTGTAGCCTGTTTGTTGAAATATAGATCAAAATTAAAAATTAAAAAAACTGTGAAATGATTGAATCCATTTTCTCTAAGATGGTTGTCTTAGATTTTTCTATTCATGAGAAAAGAAGTTGACCCACCGAGAATACATTCTTCAAAATTGAAGCTATGTTGATTAGTACTTTGAGCTCTGGCCCTTGTAAGTTGGCCATGAAGGGATATGCTGTGAGCAGAAGTATGGACAAGATCTACAAATCAAATAGCTTGTTCAACATGGTACTTGAAAAGATAAATGAAATTAAACAAGCATTTAAACAAAAATAGGGATTTGAATCCATACACGGCTTTTAGAAATTGTCATGCACACCTCACGGTTTTTATGGAAAGAAATTAAATACTATTCTCCCCGCCTAATATTCAAATCTATATCTAACCATCACTTTGATTTATTTTACTAGATTGATGCATATATTTGTTTCCCCACTTAATATTAGACTACATTGTTTCAGATCCTAGATTTTCTTTTTACAAGAATCTATATCTAACCATCACTTTTTTTTATTTTACTAGAATTAATGCATATTTGTTTCCCCGCTTAATATTAGACTACATTGTTTCAGATCCTTGATTTTCCTTTTTACATGTACAATACTGAAACAAATTTCACGAAGATGTATTTCCACATACCGCAGCAGGACGTAATGGCCTGATTGGTCCAAAATATTTGGCAATGAAAGGATAAACAACAAACTGATATACCAGAACACCAATACCTACAAGGATCAAATGAAGTTGTTGTGAGGTAAATAATTTGATGGCAACTCTACAGGAGTGTTAAAGGCATATTTTATTTCTATGTTACTTTAATTCATTTTGCAGATCATTTTTTCTCCTTTTTTGCAAGGGATTTCTCTTCTTATGTGCAATAATTATTTGCATAAAAATTTGGAAAAAATACCATATACCTGAGATGGCTAGCACAATACCAACATCTTGGGATGTCAAACTTAGGCCCCGGAATTTTCTTTTGCTCACAGCCCAGAGTGAAAATGACTAAAGACGATAGTAAGAGAACATATTAGGATTGGCCACATGCAGCTTAGCATCAATTTCAAGGGCCACAATGATATTATTGGCATCCTCGCATATTGAAATGCTACTACAGAAGTTACTCTCATGATCATATAAGAAAAAAATCACCTCAATGTAAGCTACGTCATGGAGAGAAAAGATACAATATATGATTACTGCTGACATCAATTGCCAGTTCTTTAGCAGGTTCTTCATAGATGTGTCACTAGATTCTTTAGCTTCTCCCACTTCTAAGTTCAAGTCACAAATTTGTGCCTCCTCTTCATCGGCACCTCCCCCTTTCCATCATTGTGAAAGTGTAGTGTCTCCTGAGAAAATCGGATAATACAAAGCAACTTTATAAAAATCTTAATGACATTTTTAGAAGAATGTTTTTTTCTATGTGTGTGCACGTAGTTGAAATTTGTCCTAATTGGAAGCCTAACAATCGTGATACATTCAATGTATTTGGAAGGGACTTAATAAGTTGTAATTTTGAAGGAAAGAATCTGAAAAGATGTTTCATACGGAAGCCAAATGGTTGCAATGCATGATCCCGTTGCAAGTATCGATATGATAAAGCATGGGAGGAAGTACGGAAACCTGAAGGTAGAAGCAAATTCCAAAGGTTTATCATATGCATAAAACAATAAAAAATCATATAACAGAAATAGCATAGTAATTCACCTCCCAAATATGGATTCTTTGGAGAAAATATGGGGTACTTTTCTGCAGGCTAATACATGATAGAGGATGATGATGATATAGTCATATATATTTTTTGCAATGATTGGTTTATTGTACTATTTAAAAGTGCAATTATCTTCACCTGTGCAAAGAAACCCTCCAATAGCTGGTCCAACAACAAAAGCTATTGCTCGTGATGATGTAACCTAAGACATCATGTTAGACTTAAGTTAGAAACAAGTAAATATGAACATTACAATCTAAAAATTTGTTGAATAAGCTGAAGGTTTGAAATGCAAAAGATATAATTAAGGATTGTTCTTACAAGAGACATTCCTAAAGCTTGGTGCTCTTTCCTGCAGACTTCGTAGCATATGCCTAGAAAATACGTATGTATCCATGAGCATCTAATGCCTACTATCAGTTGCTAATTGGGGCAAGCAAAGACAATAAGCTACCTTGATTGGTCCCAATATACCACAGAGCATCCCAAGCAATCCCCTAGTTACAATTGCCATCCAAAGACCTTGTGCTAAGACCAAATAGTGTGTTGAAAACAATCCTAAAAATTAAAAACTTGGTTTACTCAGTCCATTTGATGATGGCATACTAAGTACTGAGTAAGATCCCACAATGTGGCTGATCATTTCCTACACTGAGAGGATGCTAATCACGATGCAGGGCTTCCTTCCATACTTGTCAAACCAAAATATGCCCCATGGCACAGAACTGAAGGTTCTACCAAAGAAATAAGCTGCCCCTGAAAGAGAATTATAGTCAGCTTGACTGTAACTAGTGATGACAACTATCATCGAATTGTGACAATAACTATGGTCTCCATATTATTTAAGGAAAATGCACATGCAATCTGAAATCTCGAGAGACATTACGCACCAACAAATCCAGCATAGAACCCGATGTCTTCCTCCTGCTTTATGATATGCATGTCCCTGATCTGTTGTATTGCAACAATACTAAAGATTTATTAATCAATATATTTCATAATGCAATCAAGTCCTTGCTCAACCATAACATACCATGAAGTATAGATAAGGAAACAATGACTGGATCGGCAAAGCTGCAATGGACAAAAATGAGATGTTATACATCAACAGATAAAACAATATGATATGATTGATTTGGAAATAGAAAAATGATTCACATTTACTTAAGATAGAATAAAGTGAATAACATCGTTGTAAATTTGTCTTTGACAATTATAGTGCTATAATAACCTCTCTACATTTTATAGATAGTGGTGATCTCAAAGATGTTTAACGAGATGAAAAGACCAGTCCCTATCAATTCTGTAGCATACATTTTATTTTTCTATAGCAATATTGTGATGTAAAATTTTCCTAAAAAGACAAATATTGAGACAGAAAAATATATGTACTCCAAGCGACTACCATTTTCCTCATGTTTTGGAACATGTGTTGATAGAGGATATCGAGCATTCAAAAGTAAGGGCCACAGGCCAATTCGTACTACTGCTATTTGTACTATTTCCTTGCACTAATGCAGCTAATTTTCTCTTGTAACTTTTCTATTGCAATATTTACATGAACTGTTGACAAGACCAAGTAATGGCCTGGAACTTGAAAAACACCCATCGGCATTTGATCAAACAATTTAAGTGCAACTATGGTGCAACAAACATAATAGATGGCAAGCCTATTCTTTGAGTCTTGGGCCGCTGAACTGCATATGCAGCTACGGCCGCTCTAGCATTGCCACAATCCTGTCTCCATAGTCACCATGCTTGGCTGCTAGAGCTAGGAGGATTCAAGCCGAGAGTACCGTTGCAGTCCTAATTTTGTGCTCCTGCAGCTATAGGCCCACCATCTTGGCCTAAGTCAACAACTGAGCAAGGCCATAGCCATACCTACCCTTAGCCCATTGGCCTATTATGCACATGATAGCATGCTAGCACTTCTTCCCCACAAGGCGCTGTACGATGACAGAACTGGATTCCTATATATGTCCATGTCATATGCATGCATTTGATCTAGCTATATATAGAAGTATAGAACAGATAATGCACAGATAGTGATGGCATAGAGGCACCCTATGTTATATCTGGTCAGAAGCTCTCTTCTTCCATCCAGGGAGCCGCTTGTGCCACACCACTATTTTTATAGTTTTTGAGTGTTAATAGCATTTTACCACTGTTTTTCTTGTTAACCTGTAGTTATAGTCTAATAAGTATGAGATCAAGAAAATTGTTTGTAATTAAGAAAAATCTACATATATGGTTTTAATGTTTCAAAACTAAATATTTTGAAATCTATGAACCATCAAATTTTCAAAATTTTGATGAGATTTTTGGTTCGTTGCTTGTGGGAGGAGTAGCATCAAATGGAAGGCATCCGTTCCACCATGCCTAGAACACATACTAGGTACTATTTGCCAAGAACCAAGAGAAACATAAAACAGGTGACAGATATTTACTGGAGGTGAGGCAGATGATCCAGATGTAGAAGAAGTTGAGGTAGGGGATGCCCGTTCTGATCTGATTCGCCTCTTCCAGCTGACACCCGGGGCACCTCTTGTGGTAGTGCTTCTTTGTTTCCTTAGTTGTAAGAGGCTCATCGCCTATGTTTTGAGGTGGAGGGTGGTGGCGCTGGAGGTGGCAACTCTTGAACCTCGACGCTGTGAGACTCCATTTAATGGACCTCGCTGCATGAGTAAATGCAAAGCAACCACAATTAGATATGTTGGCAATAGGAAGTAGTACAAACCAAGCAAGCGGCAATTGAACTGAAGCACAGAAGGGTAAGGATGATTTCAGCAATAGTACAACAAGCTGAAAGGAAAGAAACTTTAGATCATCACTACTGCTGAAACGATTATCCCAGGTGGTCAATTTTTATTAACAGAGGCGGGCACGGCTTCCACCTCCAATTAAATGCCTATGTTAATCAGGCTTTCGAGGCGGGTACCGCGTCCTACTCCTAATCCTATTAACGGAGGTGGGTGTCTTAATATGTCCGCCTCCATTAATGCCGCTTTATGGAGGCGGGGGCCTTAAAACGTCCCACATCGGTTAATGGTCTCCAGAAAACCCAAAAATCAAAAAACTTGTGACTTCTAAGAATCAAACCAACGACCTGACGTTTAGTACTACCTCCTCTATACCACTACACCGCACACTCATTTCTGTTTATATATAATATGCTATTGTTTTATATCAACATTTCATAATCTTATATTGGATATATTGGCTACTAAATGAACTCAAATGAAAAAAAAAATTTAACTACAAAGTTTTAAATTTTATCAAGTACTACAACTTTGATATAGCATGTATGTCTATCCGAGATTGTTTGAAAAATTTAAAAATTGAATCTCAAAATAACTGAATTTAAAACAAATATTTGAGACTTTAAATGACTTTAAATAAAAAAAAACTTGTCAACAGCAAACATGTAGCTCAGATGGGCCACTACAACTTTGGTATTAACTATATGAACATTCGAGATCATTTAGAAATTCTTAATTTTGAATTTTAAAATCCATAAATTTAAAACACATATTTGGGACTCTAAACAACTTCAAATAAAAAAACTTTTCACTGCAAAGTTATACATTGTAATGAGAGCTATAACTTTCGTGATAAACCATGTCAACATCTGAGATTGTTTGATAAATTTAAATTTCAAATTTCAAAATCTATAAACTTACAATAATATTTTGGGACCCTAAACAGTTTCAAATAAAAAACTTTTTGACTACAAAGTTGTAGATCGCGTCGAGGCTACAATTTTGATATAAAGTTTGTCTTCATCCAAGTTTATATGAAAAAAAAGTTATGAATTGTTTTTGCTTACAACTGTTTATAGAGAAAGGTTATTTAAGGATGTCCGCCTCTGTAAATTGATTTTAGGAGACGGACGCTTAGAATGACCACCTCCGAAAATCATTGATTAACGGAAACGGTCGTCTTAAGATGCCCTCCTCCAAAAATCGATATACGTAGGCAGTCGTGCTAAGAAGACCACCTCCGTTAATCGATGATTTTCCGAGACGGTCGCCTTAGGGCGCCCGCCTCAATAAATGATTTTTGAAAGCGGGCATTTTCCTAGAGCTCCTCTAACCATTTAGGTGTGCCCGCCTGTGCCCGCCTTAATATTTTGGCCTATCTCGCAAAAATCATTCTTGTTGTAGTGCATAACACTATGGAATTCTTGCTGATATATATTTATATATTTAGATCCATTGGTGTAAGAAATTCAAGTGCATCAGAATCATAAGACGGACAATAGCTCAAGGAAAACTGTAGAATCAAAACTAAACTGTAAACTTCAATTTCTGTCAAGTATCTTGCTGTGAATGTTGTTTTTGCCCCTAAGGGCATATACCCCTCATGTGCATCACCCTGCTGCATACGCATCTCTCCTGCTGCACACGTATCCCCCTACACATGAGGGCATGTGCTCTTAGAGGTTAATTTTCTACTTCTTTCTATGTAGATTGATATCTTCCAAGAACAGGTCATCATTATTAATTGCTACTTTCTGAATCGTCTACACCTGTACTTTCTCAAACTTTCTGCCAAATAAAAGTGGCGACTATATATTTATATTGTCTATGTAAAGGTCCGTATATCTATTTCAATAAATTACAGACTGTACCACTACCATGTTTATTCTTGGCAAACTCAAAAAAAGATTCTACTTCGCTTCAAAAAAAAAAAAAAAAAAAAAAAAAAAGAGAGAGAGATTCTACTGTTACTGCCTAAAACCGCACAAAGATACACCGAAAACTAAACCAGACAACGGAACCCATCCCAAATCCAACACTTGCAGACATGCGCCTGAATGCATCGACCTTGAAACAAAGAAATAAAAAATAAAAACAGGAACAAGAACACACCAGCCCTCGGAAGAGGCAGCAAAAACCTTCGCCACAGAAACCCTCCTCACTCCGCTGCACGAGCAATCCGTGGACAGGGTAGGGGTATGTAGGGCGGACGGCAGACCGGCGGTGCCGGCGGTGGCAGAGACGAGTGGTTCAATCAAAATTTTGACAGAAGAGAGGATCACGTGCAGGAGCGGGTGCGGCAGAACGAAACCGAATGGGAACGCCGGCCGCTCTCCAGACTAGAGTCGCCAGCAGCCACTCCCATTCCCATTCGGGCGTCAAGAATCGAGATGACGGGCGGAAGCGGTCAAGGAGCGTGCGGCGTGGCTTGGTGGACTCCTGGCCTGGAGTCCTGTGTTGTGCTTCTGCTGGCTGGACCTGGGCCTTGAAGACTACAACACATATCCATCTATTTGTAGCGCACGTACGCGCTCATGGGCCGATCAATGCCAATTGCAGCCATTGACGTTTGGATCTCAGCCAACATTTTGGCTCCCTTCGATCGGCAGCCTGTGCATAACGGCATACATATGCTAGTTCATTTTTTATGCCTGTGCTGGCGGTTTCTCTGGCTGGCCACCAAAATTTGGGCGGCCAGCTCCTGGGCAGGGCTCCCACCGCCAGAATCCAGACAGCCCCTTCAAGAATTATTAAAGACCAGTGTAGTAGCGTTGTTTTTCAGCCTAATCACGAAGGAGAGAGTGGCTGATGTTGAATGCACGTTTCCAACTTATGTTTGAGTAAAAACATGAGAGAATGGTGTGTTAGAATTTATATGAATAATTCCCCAAATTCATATGAAGAAATTCTAATAAATCTCAAAGGCCCAGTACCTGTGTTTCCTAATGGGCTTTAATATTTAAGTCCATGAGTTGAGGTCTGCAAAATCAATTAGCACCAACCCTCCCTATATATATGTACCAATCCTACTAGGAAAAGACACACCAAAAACTATAATTGGGAGTTTCGATGAATAAAGGTTTTATTTTCCTTTTCTCGCTACTACGAACCACTCTTCGCCCAGCCGATCGCTCACGCGGCACTAGCTCCCAACCCTCATGATAAGATGAATAAGGTTTTTTGGGAACCACTCCAAGTCATGATAGGTCGCCTTCGTCCCCAAGTGTATTCGTCATTAGCTGCTCTGAAGTCTTCCGCCGCCGCTCATCGACGACACCCACGACCTCAATGTCGCTTTTGACGACCTCGCCCCCACACGCCATCGTCACCAGCATCTTTGTCATCTATGCCTTCGTCGACTACATCTACAAACAGCAGGTATACTTCTCGTGATCTAATCTCATCGTTCATACTGTCCAATCTGTCTGGTGTACGAGCTATGCTTACACCAGTTGTTATGATCATGCTTTGCAATATGCCGTTGGATCATGCTGGTTTGATATACATGTTTAATCTACTTCCTCAGTTTGTCATGATTTATATACTGGTTTTAATCTAGAAATTTCCTAATAATTCAACAATCCAAAAACCTTATTATAGGTCGTTTCCAGAATTACCTAAGGCTAGTTTCGTTGACGCGCTGAGGCTGGAGAAGTTCTCTGGTGCGCATTTTAAGAGGTGGTCTGTTAAGGTTATGCCTGTTTTAAGGAAGGTCACTCGAGTTATGGTTTCTGAAGGCACAACCAGGTGACGACAGATAGGGCAAAGCTTCCCTATATTCCAACACCGATCACAGCTGAGCAAAACTTCTCAGCAAACAAAACCAAGGCACAAACTTCCCTGGTAGCAGCAGCAATAGGTATTCACCAGATGAAGTAAGGAGGGCTGCGATGCAAGGAGAAACAAAGCGGCTTGCTTCCTATCTAGGGCTTGCGCAGCGAGAGTTCACACAAGGCGGCTAGTGGGGCAAGTCGAGTAATGTGGGGGCTCGACTTGTTGTTTGGGTGACGGTGGATGGGATAGCGGCGGAAACAAAAACAAACAGCGATAGGCAATTGAACTACAACCACAAACACAACCTAAACCAGCAACAAGACTCGACTATGGACACAAACTCAACAAAACGAATCTGAAACAAAATTGCAAAGGCTAAAAAAAGCGATAGGACAACGGAAAGTGAAATATTTTTGGGCTTTTTGTGGACTACGTGATGAACACGAATGAATCTAAAGGGGAAAACATGATTATACCTCATGGGCAACCTAAAATCTAATACCACTTGATGAGGCACTGGCCGATCTTTCGAGAGGTAATTGGGCTAAATTCGATTGGTGCAGATCTTGACGTTGACGATCCGGCTTCAAATCGCACATGATTCGAATCCTACAACCGCTACACCATAGCTCCGATGGTTATCAACCAAGCATAACTTGATTGACCTCACCAACAAGGCTTTTCCTACAAGCGAATCAAAGAACACAAGCAAGAAAGTAGAAACATGCAATCAGAAATTGCAAATATATTTGAAGCAATGATAAATATGGGGTTCAAGAACTCAATTCCAAAGGACTAATCGACACAATGGAGGAGATCAAGAACGGGGGCCTTGAATCACAGTAAAAGGACTTGTCGCCAAAGTTACAATGGATCAATCACAATTTTGATGTCGAAAACTTGAACTAAACAAAACCCGAGTCTAATGTGACGATGGCTACTGAGTTTATAGACCTAAGGGGGTGCACTAGGGTTGGGGGCGACTAGGGGGGCGCCCACAACTTGGGCTTAAGGCCTGACATGATACAAAGCCAAGTTGGCCCAAACAGGTGACACAGCAGCTTGTCGTGGTCACACAGCATGATCCATGAATGTTCTGGAGGTAGGACCAGAGCCAAAATGATGACGTCGTCATCCCCTTTCCAATGCATCCAAGAACGCCTTGTTTTGATGTCGTATGAGGGAGATATCACCAAAACCATGTAGGGGTGTCGGCCGAATCCGAACCGAACGCCGCGGCTGAGTTGGGGACGAATTGCAACTTAGGGAAGACCATGGCGTGTGTGTGTCCAGCATGGTGATGTCCTCATCAGATTGGCTTACTGCCATGAAAGTTTTCTGGGTCAAAGATGGCTTGCCAGACGGAAATATCTCCGATGAAGTTCAGAGAAAATTTCAGGAAGCCAATGACATCTTTGTGGGAGCTGTGCGTAACGTGTTGTCAGATCATCTATTTGATTCGATGATGCAATATAGAGATGCAAAGCTTCTATGGGATCATCTGAATGCTACCTATGGTGCTTCAGATGTAGGCAAGGAACTGTACATCATGGAGAGCATTCATGACTATAAGATGGTTGCAAACAAATCAATAGTCGAGCAAGCTCATGAGGTGCAATGCCCGCTAAGGAACTTGAACTCCTTAAGTGTGTCATACCTAATGAATTTGTGACTGGTTGCATTATTACAAAGTTGCCTTCTTCATGGAGGAACTTCATCACAAGCCTTAAACACAAGAGACAGAAAATATCAGTTGATACTATCCCATCGTCACCAACATCTTCGTCATCTACGCCTTCGCCGATTTGCATCTACAAATAGCGTATACTTCTTGTGATCTAATCTCATTGTTCATACCGTTGTCAATGCCTGCGTGTATGAGCTATGCATACACTAGTTGTTATGATCATGCTTTGCAATATGCTGTTGGATCGTGCTTGTCTGCTATACATGTTTAATCTAGTTCTTCAGTTTGTCATGATCTATATTTTGGTTTTAATCTGGAAATTGCCTAATAATTCAACATGGTGCGTATAATATCTTGTAACATCCTCGATTTCCGTGAAGGGAAATCCACAGAATGAAGTATTGCGTTATAGTCTCCAATGGATCATTCCACCAAATTATCCAAATTACAGTCAATTACAAAGTCATACTTTGAATAAATGAGTACAAATAGAAGGGTTCAATTTATTACATCGCCACTTGGTGGAATTTATCAGAGTCACATAGCATCCAGAACAGCTACGGAAGATTGGAAGCACGTCACGGAAGCATCTCCATCCTTCACCATCTTGAGCGTAGGCATGAAACCATCTAATCCTCCTCGTCGCCGAAGTCAGACTCGTAACTTGATAAATAACTTTCAGTACAATGCGTACTGGCTACTATTTCCCCACCCTATGCATTTGCTTTACTTTGTGGTATTTGTGGAAGGCAAAGGGATATATCAAAAGGCCTATATATGGCTGTAGTTTCCTATGCAATATTAATCAAGTTTTAAACAATAATAATCATATTTTAATCAATCTCAAGATCCATCCATCAATACCATCTCATCCACATCTCCCATCCATCACACACATCACACACCATTCACACTCGCTATCGGCAAGGACAGCTCCCTCCCATCCTTGCCTCATCGACCGAAGCCTGACCTCACAGCAATATATCCGGGGGGAGAAATAGAAGGACTCATCACTCTACTCGAGTGAAGCGATATCGACGGAAAACCTAGCCAGAAGGCCGGTGCACGCCTGAGGCAATCCAGGCTCAAAAGCTAGCACACATCCTAAGGTAGTCCAGGCCTAAGACAGGTCCATGCTCGAAGGCAGGACTATACGTATAGATTTACAACTCTGCAGAGTGTGTACACAAGACCACCAGATAGCCATCATCGACGGTATTCCGCCTAGGCTGATAACGGATGCCTCCTAACTAGGACGATGCTATCCTGCCACTCGGCCCTGGGACACCCCAGAGTACCACCAGCATACTGATACTGGGGGAGGCAACACTTGGCCAACAAGTGGTGCTGCCGACTAGGATGGCACCGCCTAACTAGAAGGGAAATTCCGCACCACGCCCATTCAGGGACGAGTGGTGAGTACCAATTCCCAAGACTCTGGTTCTCACAAGACATCAGTGCTTAGGTAGGACCAGACATGACATCTTCTCTCAGGGGCTAGCACCCCATGCCTCGACGGTACCTCCGATCTGGGGCTTCGTCCCACAAAGACACTACACCCCGGAACCTCCTCAGGAAATCACCATGTACCCGCCACAGGTATCTTTTAAACAGGGGTGCCCAGGATGCACCCACTTGGCAAGACTCATCTCACGACTCGTCATGAATCCTGTCTAGTCGACTCGACCCTCATAACACACCCAAGACACACACAGTACTCTCCCCATTATCATCATATTATTACATTAAGTTATTATCATATTATTACCATATCCTCGGCACCAAGTGCCATAGCCACTCAAAAACAATCCTCCACCATGCATCTCTTCACAGATATAATGCGTAGTAGAAGTAAGCAGTAAGTAGCATGAGTAAGCAAGCGTGTGTAGCCTAACAGTGGGTGTGCACGGGTAAAGGTTGCGACAAGGAATAGGCTCACAAGCAATTCTACCATGCAACCTATCACAGCTTAATTGCATAAAAAGTAGAGCACTAGCAACTACATTATTGCATGTCTAATAGGATTCTACGAGGTTGGGTGGGACATAGCACCTGCGAGGTTGTCTGCCAAGTCCTCCGTGTAGCCCTCCTCGGGCAGCTCCTCCTCCGGGTCTGAAATCGTAACATAAAGTCACGATAAGTGACTCCTATGGACGTCCACAAAGAAGCAATAGAAATTCAAAAGATCCAAATGCAGTCATGGATAAGCCTATGACGTAGAGCTTGATTTTAGAAAATTTGGACTCTTGTTTCATATTTTTCTGAGTTCGTATGAATTTTCTATGATTTTCTGAAGTTTAAATCATATTTTCAAAAAGATAAAAGGAATGGATAAATAGGCTGACACGTGGCTCATTCTGATTGGACAAGGCTGTTACTATAGATGACATGTGGGTCTGAATGGCTATAGTGGCTGATAGGTGGGTCCCACGCATCAGTCAATGTTGACCGGTCAACGATCAATGTTGACGGGCTCAGTCGGGGCTTGGATGGGCCGGTTCAGGGCCTGGACACGGGCCGGTTTGGGCCGACACGGCTCGAACACGTGTCAGTTACTGAGGTTGGCCATGTGGTGGGTTTGGATCCTTACTAGGCCGTGTTCATGGGGCGTGCGGGTGAGGTGGCTCACGGTGGACTAACCTGTGCGGTCTATAGACCGCATGGTGGGTCTATGGTGGACCACGTCCACCCTTCTTTCTCCTCCTCATGGCTCATGGGAGACCAGGTCCACCATGCTATTCATCTTCGTCTCCTCCCCTTTCTCCTCTCCTCTCCGCCGCGGCGGCGGTACTGGCGGGCGGCGAAGCTTTGCACAACAAATTCGGCGCAAGGCTCGGTGGAGCTTGATGGCGGCTTTGCGGGGCCATGGGGGCTCTCGTCAAGGGCTAAGGGTGATGGCTTGGGCACTCCGGTGGCCGGCGCTCGTGCTGACAATAGCGCGAGCAACTAGAACGGCAGCGTTGAAAGGTCCCTTGTGGTTTTTGGTAATTGAGTGACAACATTAGGTGAACTAATAATGTGTGATTGAGATAATACATAGGAGATTAGTTCACATGTGATGATGCAATGAAGGAGCTTATTGCATATGAGACATGACATGGAGTCATGTGACCGAGGTGGTGAAGATCAAGACAAGGCTTGGCTTGATGGACCGGTTGCAAGTGTGAAGGGCAAGTCGAGGCAAATGGGGACCGCGAGGCGGTGAAGCTTCTTAGCGCCGACGGACCGACGCAATGGTGAAGAGCAAGTGAGGTCAAGATCGATGGACCAAGAAGGTCATGTGATGATATGAAGTGGATCATATCATTTGGTGATCGTGTTGGTGCATGTATTGCATCGGCACTTGGAGATGGAGTGGAATGGAAATGCGCAAGGCAAAGGTATAACCTATAGGGCATTTCATTTCGCCGGTCATTGGTGCTTAGAGAAGTTTATGACCGGATTTAGATAGATGGCCGTATTCTATCAAGAGGGGCAAACTTGTTCGCATATCGGTCATCTAGTCCCACTTGAGCGATCTAACTTTTACATATGTTAGGATCGAGTGGCGTGGTAAGAGCAAGAGAAAATCCTTTGAAAATGATTGTGAAAATGCTAACATACATGCACATGGTGATGTACACTTGGTGGTGTTGGCACATTTGCAAAGGCGGCAAGATTGCGGGGTTGAGTTGGGTTTGGGAACCGCTCATCCTCCCGCCGAGCTTGCTCGGCGGATTCGGCATTTTGAGAAAATGAGAGGCTTATTTTCTATTGCGCCGATGCATCATGGTGGTGAAAACATGCTATTCCTCGTGCTCAAGTTGGTATACTTGTTGGATAGCATGTCGGCAAAAGGCGATGGAGATTGGCAGAAAAAGGGCTTAACGGGCGCGACCGAGAAGCCGACGACGCACCGACCGGACGGTCCTGGCCGCTGGTTCCGATCAGAATTCCAGAGAGCATGTTTTCGTGTCGCCGTCGGGATCGACCGGACGCACCACCGAAGCACCGGCCGGACGCCAAGATTGGTCGTGGGACCAAGGACGTTGTCCTTTGTGACCGGACGCATGGGGCGACCGACACTTGACCGACCCGCCGATGAGCCCGGTCGGGCCGGCGTCCGGTCGACGCCAAGTTTTTCCTCCCAACGGCTCTATTTGGCTTGGGGGCTATTTATACACCACATACCCGACTTGTTTCGGTGCCGAGCACACTTGGGCCTTAGTGGCTTGTGTTGTGGTGCTAGAGAGCCTCCCACTCACTGTGATCGATAGAGTTCATCCAAATCAAAGTGAGGAGCGATTCTAGTGCGATTGCTTTGAGAGATTGCATCGTGTGGCACTAGGTGATCGTGTTGCAAGCCTGTGCTTGTTTCTCTTGGAGGTTGCCACCTCCTAGACGGCTTTGGTGGCAAGAGACTTCGTGAAGCACGCAACGGAGATTGTGCGGTGCTCCGAAGGAGGATTTGTGAGAGGTTCGCGCTCACCTCGCTGGGATCGCGAAGAGCGACACTACTAGAGCGTGTCGGTGAGTACCTCCCTTGTGCGTGTGGTGTCTTGCGGTGCCTTGAGAGGCTCACTTGAGAGTGGTGTCTTTGGGTGCCTTGCGGGTGTGCCTTGAGGGGCAAGTGATCGGAGAATCACACCGAAAGAACCATCTAGGTGAAACACCAAAGGAACCACCCAAGGTGTTGGTCGACACAACGAGGAGTAGGGGAAGTTGGCAAGCTTCCCGATACCTCGGTAAAAAATCACCGGTGTCAACTTGTCTACTCTTCTCGGTGGTTTGCATTCTCCAAATCACAAGCTTTGTATTTACATTCATATATACCTTGTGCTTGTGCTTGTGGAGTAGCTCTTACAATTACTAGCTTGTGTAGCTTATTAGCTGCTTTGCTTAGTTTGTGTAGCTAAGTAATTTGAGCCTTTGGGTTAGGCGTGTGTCGCCTTGTCCTTAGTGCATCTAGTGAGCTTAGGTTTGGCTTTGTGCTTTTGCTCATTAGAATTGTGTAGGAGCTCATCATTGTTTGAAGTACTAGTGCATAGGTTTGTGTGACCTTGCAATAGAAACGTTAGGAGCTCAAGCTAGGCTTATCACCTCATTTGCTTTGTGTAGGATCTTTTGTGAGGTGATTTAGAGTCATAGCTAGAGGGGTGAAGTCTTGGCTAAACGAATAGTTTCATTTCCGCATCATATTTGTTTAGCCGGCGCAATTAGTTTTAGAAAGGACTATTCACCCCCCCTCTAGTCCCCATCTCGACCCTACAAGCGTGCAGCTTCAGGTTGTCGGCGAGTGCTCAGAGGAGATCTCTGAGCCTCGTTGTGCCCCGGTGGACTGGTCTTGAACACTAGGGGCAACAGGTAGGGTGCGGGTGAGACCATGACGGGCTGTGAACATCGCCGGGCGGACAACGGCGAGGTGGCTGTGGCTCCCCGCCAAAGCCGGGGTCATAGGAATATCGATGGGCTCATCGGCCACAGCCAGAGAGGCACCGTGAGGTCCGGCCGCGGCAAGACGTGTGGCGGCAGCGTGACTCGACGGTGACAGCGGTGAGGTGGTAGCGCCTCATACCAAGGTCAAAGAAGGTTACCTTTCCTTGATTCACGCTGCCTAGAAGCTGTAGCACTCGTCGGCAATGACCAAAATATGCGGCGGAGTCCGGACCACAGTGGAGGCCCGTGGCGAACTCCGGCGTCCACGCGGTCAAGTTGTTCAAGGTGTCAGGGCGGATGGTAGAGCAAGCCATGGCGGTTGTGTGCCAGGGGCGCGGCAACAGCTGGGGGAGGGCGCCAAAATGCCGCGGATCGTCCACGTGGCTTGAATTCGTGCGCTGGATTGGTAGGTGGGCGAGGCGGACGGCTGAGGCGATCTGGGCCAGTCTCGGATTCCGTTGCGGCGAGCGCTCTGCGCTGCTTTTGCAAAACTCACAAGAGAGAGCGAGGGGTGGGGGATGACAGCGCGGGGGCCACCGGTCGGTCACAGCAGGGAAAGGGACGGTGGACGCGGGCCATGGTGCTTGCCTTGGTGCCTTGCAGAATGGCGGTATGGGCGGGCCTCATGCCAGCTGGGCCGGCTCGGCCTTGCTGGCCTGACGTGCGTGAAGAGCAGGTTGGGCCGCGCGGGCGATCTGGGCCGCCGGCGAATGTGGGGCAGGCCGGCTGCTTTGCTGGCTTGGTAGCTGGGCTGCAGGCGTTGGGCCAATTCCTAAGCTCGGGCGAGAATGGCTCTACCACTTTCCACCTTTATTTCTAAGTCTTTTCTATTTCTTTTATCCTCCTATTTTCATTCTATACTAAACCATGGGCACTATGTGTGTATACACGTGTTGCCATGCATATATACACCCTTGGGGTACACTAGAGGTCAACTAGGGTATTAGGGTCCAAGCCAATGGTTGGCAACACAAACAAGATTTAATTTATTGATCAAAAGTTAATTAACTTTTTATTCATCACATGAAAACATAAAGACCTAAATCATGCATTGTTATTAATGCAAATGCTCACTCAAGCTAATTAAGGTCTACTTGTGCATCTAGGTAGGGTTTCCTAGCATGTCACACACCAATCATGGGTTTATTTGCTAAAATTTTTGTTAGTTGTGATTTTTGGTGTTTGGGATTTTTAGGGTTGTTACATATCTGCTCCCGTTTTATTTAGGGTTTCATTTTGTACACTAGTTTTAGAAAAGCTTAAATCTCAATATTAAACCAAGACGACTATCAGGTGAGGCAAATATATAAATTAATCTAAGATAACAGTTTAAACTGAAGACTGGACATATGCATAGGCTCTTTTAAATATTGTGCTGAAGCAACTACCCATTGACTGGTGCAAAGAACTCAACAATCTCTTTACATTATTTTTCTGTTCAGTTTCATCTCTTCTTGCTTCTGTATGTCAAAATATCAGGTCCATCGACTCAGACTTTGTTGCTTCCACACAATGGCAGCAACGCCATGTTCATGGAAGCCTGCGATCCAACAAGACAAAGCACAAATTCTGCCGATCTGCATGAAAACGTTAGTTCATCCGAAACATCATGTCCAGCTCGTTCTTTCATACTTCCACTCAACTGCAGCAACGCCATGTTCATGGCAGCTAGCTTTCAGAGTTTCAGTCCAGCAAGACGACAAGGCACAAATTATGCCAATCTGTGCGGAAACGTTAGTTTGTCCTAGAAGGGCGCGCGTGAACCTGCTTAGCTTCATGTTTTTGAGCGACGGATTGGAAACAGCGTGTTGATGATGTGGAAATTGTGAGTGTGGATGGATCAAACCTCATATTCAAAGGCTTTAGATATGAGAACTTATATTTGGTGGACTTTGGATCAAGTGAAGCTAAGCTATCAAGATGTCTCTTCACCAAATCAAGCATGGGTTGGCTATGGCATAGAAGATTGGCACATGTTGGAATGAAGCAACTGGATAGGTTGATCAAACATGACTTTACAAGCAAAGAATACAGAGTGTACAACAAGACACATGGCACAGTGGAAGAAGTTTATGATGTTGAGTTTGATGAAACAAATAGTTCTCAAGTTGAAGATGAAAATTTGGATGATGTGAGAGGTGCCAAGCTAGATGAAGAAATGAAATACATGGCAATTGGTGATATAAGGCCTAAAGAGGAACAAACACAAGAAGATGACTCAATTAGAGTGGTTTCCTCATCTAGCATGCAAAATCAAGATCAACCTAGCACAAGTGGCACTCAACATCATGATGATCAAGTTCAACAAGTGACTAGTCCAACTCAAGTGACACAATCAAGTGATCAACCAGGTTCAAGCAATCAAGTTGTGTAACCAGCCATTCATCAAGCTATTGCAAGGGACCATCCATTGGATCAAGTTGTTGGTGATTTGAGAAGTGGTGTTCAAACAAGATCAAGGCTTGCATCCTTCTGTGAGCACTATTCATTTGTGTCTTCTAATGAACCAACCAAGATTGAAGAAGCTTTGGGGGACGTTGATTGGGTAAATGCATGAAGAGCTAAACAACTTTGAGAGAAATGAAGTTTGGGAGCTAATTGAGAGGCCCAAGAGCTATAGTGTCATTGGTACTAAATGGGTATTTAGAAACAAGCAAAATGAATATGGCGTTGTGGTGAGAAACAAAGCAAGACTTGTGGCTCAAGGTTATACTCAAGTAGAGGGTCTTGACTTTGGTGAAACATATGCCCTAGTAGCAAGATTGGAAGCTGTAAGCATACTATCGGCATATGCTTACTCTCACAACATCAAGCTAAGAGTGCATTTCTCAATAGAGTCATAAATGAGCTAGTATTGAACAACCACCCAGATTTGAAGATTGTAAGAAACCCAACCATGTTTACAAGCTCAAGAAGGCATTATATGGATTGAAACAAGCACCTAGAGCAATGTATGAGAGGTTGAGAGACTTCCTACTCAAAAGGATTCAAAATGGGCAAGGTTGATACAACACTCTTCACCAAAGGGATTGGAAAGGATTTGTTTATGTGCCAAATCTATGTGGACAACTTTATCTTTGGATCAACAAATCAAGAGTTTCGTGAGGAGTTTGAAGAAATGATGGCTCAAAAATTTGAGATGTCTATGATTGGAGAGTTGAGTTACTTCCTTGGTCTTCAACTTAAGCAAATGAAGAAAAGTACATTTGTGAGTCAAGGCAAGTACATCAAGAACTTGTTGAAGAAGTTTGGAATGGAGGAGGCAAAACCAATCCACACACCAATGGGAACAAATGGACATTTGGATTTGTATACTAGTGGTGAGATGGTTGATCAAAAGCTATATCAATCTATGATTGGAAGCCTACTCTATTTGATTGCGTCAAGACTAGATGCACATGTGCAAGATTTCAAGCCTCACCAAGAGATAGTCATTTGAAGGTCGTGAAAAGAATATTGAGGTCCTTGAAGCATACACCAAATGTTGGACTTTGCTATCCCAAGGGGTCATAATTTGAGTTGATTGGATATTTGGACTTTGACTATGCAGGATGCAAGGTGGATAGAAAGAGTACATCGGGCACATATCAATTGCTTGGAAGGTCACTTGTGCCTTGGTCATCTAAGAAGCAAAACTCGGTAGCACTATCAACGGCTGAGGTGGAGTACATATCCGAGGGAAGTTGCTGTGCACAATTGTATGAATGAAAGCAACATTGCTAGATTATGGGATAAAGTTTGAAGAAGTGCCATTGCTATGTGACAATGAAAGTGCCATAAAGATAGCCACCAACCCGGTTCAACACTCAAGAATAAAACCAAAGAGGATATCACAATTGAGAGTGTGGGCATCGAAGATCAACTAGCCGATATTTTCACCAAGCCACTTGATGAAGCTAGATTTTGCAAATTTAGGAATGAGTTGAATATTCTTGACTTCTCCAACAAGAGTTGAAAGCACCTCAACATATGACATGCCTCTCCTTTGACCAAAAGCAAAGGTAATGATTGATTGTGCATTGTGCATCATCCCTAACTAGATGTATTTAGTGCGTATAGACATAACTAGTGGAACATAAGGACATTCATTGCAAATCAAAGGATTTTTAGTTCATAATCTACCACTTTAGTCTGTATGATTGTCTATTTCAAGTGGTACAATATGGCTTGTTCATGAGAATGTGAGCCCAAGTGTTTGATCTAGTTAATGAGCAATACAAGTGTTTAACTCAACTTCAACAAGATAACCATTTGAGGACGTGTGAAGAAGCTTAAAGAAGGTTCAAACCAAGTTAAATGCTTATGCAAGTTAACAAGATCAAGCCAAAGAGAAAGAAGCTCATGAAAACAATCTAAGAAGATATAAGTGATCCTCAACCTTAAGTGATCATCACCATCAAATGTGGTGTCTTCCCAAGATTAAAGTGTTGCCCATCTTCTCAAGTGGTGTCACCTTTTATGGAAATTGATGTCAAAGGGGGAGAAGTTGAACACAAAGATAGAAAAAGGGCAAGAAGATTGGACAAAAGGGAAAATTGAACCAAAGCTTGATCAAGATGGAAGAATTTGAGAAAAGGGAGGGATCAAAATTTGAAGCACACAAGTAGGGGGAGCAAGCTCATGAACACTTGATTGTTGCATTTGTATTGTGCATTACATATGTTTGCTTGCATTTGCATAAGTAGTAGTAGTTTCAAGTGGTATCTCTCTAGCTTACTTGTGTGGTGATTGCTAGTTATAGATTTCATTGATGAATTCAAAACTAGCATGTGTGGGTGTCTCTTGGATATATGGGCCCGGGGTACCTCTCACTGCCCATATACCCGATCCATGCCTATCTACCAAGCCAAAGATGATGAGGGATGAGGCCCATGAAGGCTAGGGGAATCCACCAGCATGGAGATCAAGGCATTCTGAGGATATCTGGCGTCATCGTATCTTGGCGAATAGGATAGAATCTTTCTATTGTGCATTCAATGTAACAAACTAGGAAACCCATCTGTTAGCTAATCGGATCCACTGTAACCTTACCCCCCAGTCTATATAAGGAAGGGTAGGGGCCTCCTAATCAGGATCCCATCTTTTACATTCTAGTGCATAGCTACATGCAGCAGCCCCTATAACCGAGCATACAAATACAGAGAAGAAGCTACTCCCAACTAGATGTAGGGCACTGTTGATGGTAGTTAACATCAATTATAAATCGTCAACTAATCCTGCATATACACTTAATTCCATCACCAAACATAGGTATAGGGGTTTAAACTAATGAATTCCATGAGTTTTGGTGAATCTGTGTTTCTACAGGGTTTATTTAGAAAACTATTAAGAGAAGACCCACACGTCAGATTAAATCGCATATTCCGCACGGGCACCAACACTAGAAGGATCTAGAAGTCACCAGAGAGCTACCCACCAAAGATTGGGCTAGCATGGGCTAGCATGCCACCCAACCCCTAGGCCGGAAGGCATGCAATGAAGCCCAAACAAGATCTGCTTCGTAGGTCGGTTTCCCATCGCCTTAGGGTTTGCATCTTCGCCGTCGCTCAAGGTCAGTTTGATCCGAGGGTCCAAGATTGACGCTCCAGAATATATAAACAGCCCTGTACCCCCTGAGGCAAATGCATCCTGAAAAACTAAGTCATATCCACCTAGTCAGGATCAATTGAGAGGCGTCCCATTGAGGATCAACCTCTCATGAGCCAGCATCCAAGAGAAGATTAGTCCTCATTAGGGTCTAGTCTTTAGAAATAGAGAGGTAGAGAGAGGAAAGAGTTTGGAGGAGGTGCTGGCCTATTGGTGCTCCCTGTATGGCTTGTACCTTGGTAGAAGTCAACCTACGTCTGAGATTTCTCTAGTAATCAACTTCTCATTTAAGTAAGCAACATTGTTTATATTGTTCTTCTAGTTTGCGAGTCTCTTTTGAGTGCTTTAATCTATCGGCCATAGGTTAAAGTATTATTTGTAGTGTAAGCATGGTGCTTAGACTTGGTAACTCATAGATGTACCCTATATTCTGGATCGGTGGTAGCTCATGAAGGTGACTCTTATAGCCTCATTGAATCCTCTATAGTCCACCTCCCGTTTGTAGGCCGAGCAGGATCCTCGTTACAAGGAAAAGCATACTCTGTTTGTGTTCTTCCTAAGTAATTTCCCAAGATAGAATAGTAGAAGACATAGCTTACAAAGATTGGAGCTTGAAGACCTTGGCGATCTCCTCTACACTCCTGACCTTCTTAACTCTTGTTGCTACTCTGGGATAAGTTAGACCGTAGTTAACCTCACACGTTTTCCTATGGATATGATACTTAGAATACTCTGGGTGAAAGCTCTAGTGGTATCCGTGCACTTACAGATTTAACTATGTGCGTCTTAAATATACCAATAAGCTTTTTGGTGCCTTTGCCGAGGAAATGGTTGCTGAGTTAACTTTGAATCTAACTTAACCTTGTATCATACTCTTTTATCTTTTTATTCCTTCATTCTTTTCTTTTATTTTCTACTATGAATTCCACTCCTATCCATCAGTACACTCAACCCACGAGTGCAAGCTTCAAGCCACCAGAATCATCAAAGCCTATCCTAGCACCCGGTTATGGGCTGCGCCCGTGTCTTATAAACATGATTCGGGAACAATCCTTCTCGGGAGAAGGCAATGCAAACCCGTACTCACACCTACAAGAGTTTTTATAGACCTATGCATGCTTGCGCATTGCGGGCATGTCAGATGAATCTTTATGATGTAAGCTCTTTCTATTCCCTTAAACGGGAAAAGCTAAACATTGGTACAATATGACCGTAGGAAGTATGCAAGGAGATTGGGAAACGTTGTGCTCTAAATTTTGCTTAAAATTCTTCCCATCTCTAGAGTAGCCAGCCTTCGAATAAAAGTTCTAACCTTTAAACAAAATGAGGAAGAGCCTCTTGGCACATCCTGGGATCATTTCAATGACCTCATCACCACTGGCCCAGACCTTGTTATTCAAGACCCTATTCATCTTCAAACATTTTTATTTGGGTCTTAGCAAGAATTATGCGCAAGACCTTAATGCAGCCTTTGGAGGAGCTTTCCTTTCTTTGTCTATTAGTGAAGCAAGGTTTATCCTCGACAAAATCAATGGGCGCACTCCTTGCACTAGCATTCATAATGAACTCCCTAAGAAAGAGAAGGAATCATCCCCCAAATAAGCAGAGGAAGTTTTGATAGCCAAATCATGACCATTCCAATCCCAAGATTTAGCTATCCATCCTAACCATCAATACCCCAAAATCCTCCAAGGGAAGAAGAAATTCAATGTTTGGAAATCCCTTTTGAAACTAAGGATGATCTTTTTGATGATGATTTTAGGGAAAGCTTAATATACCAGCCTTATAAGAGACCACCAAGTGAATATATTCCAAATCCTCTTAAGGAAGAGTCTCTTAAAAAGCATCCTTATTCTCACATAGGACACTAGGAAGAACCTAAGGATGGCACGTCAAATGATGCCATAGAAGGAGAGCAAAGCCATCCAGAAGCCAATCTTATCTTCCCCCCTGATATGCTCAGACTAGATGACTTACCTAAACCCATCTTTAAACCTATCCTTGACCCTGATGAATCCTCTTATGCTCTTTCTCTTGAGAGTCATGATGATCCTATAAGTCCATGAAGACACCCAAAGCTTAGGAGTCATCAAGGCCACAAGGAAGACCAAGAAGAGCAATAACAATGGCTGGAGGATATTAAGAACTTATATGCCATTGCCATTGAATGGATGGATGAGGCCTTAGACAAGACCAACCCAAGAGTCACCAATCCATGGTGAATTTTAGACATCCATAAAGAATCACCCTTGGAGCTTAAAAAGGAAGATGACATCAATGAGCATGGAAGTTACTTCATCAATACCTCATTGAGTCCTTGCTCCTATGAGAAATCTTCTAAATCGATTGGTCTCTTCATCATCGCCACACACGAGATCTTCAACCCCCTCATGCTTCTTGTTCACAAAAATTTTGAAAGGGTGGTTGTAGATGCTTTCGTTTATCATAAATATTGCAGATCTCGTTGTGTGTTGAAGGGGAAACCACTTCACCAACTTAAAACACAATTTGAAGGTTTCCCAAGGATGAGTTTTTGTCCTAAAACAAGAACTTTTTGGGAGATAACATGAGTCTTCACCTTTAGCTGTAATGCCCTTGTGAAATGAGTATAGGGATATAATTGTGAAAATATTCCTTTGGGTATTTTTGTTATTAACCTTTCTATGTTTGAAGCAAAAAGAACGAAGGATGACAATGCAAGGTATGTCCAACCAATCATCATGCAACATTGAATCACTTTCATCCAAACTTGATTTTGCAAAACATCTCCTGCTATGTTGTTACATTATCTTGGTTGTCTCTACCTTTAAGACATTCTTAGTTTGCTAAATAACAATCATGCTCTTTCATCTCCATTTAAATAAATCTCTATCATGCTCCCATGCTACCTTCGTTTGCTATAGTATATATTTAGGTTTTGAAGTACTTTCATACACTCTTTTAATAGGCATGGTGCTTAGTTTAAACTATTTTCTTGAATTAAATTAGACAATGTGTCTAGTTTGATTCTTGAACCAATAGGTGTGCTGATTTTACTCAAAAGGTTTTTAAATTAAGCATGGTGCTTAGGTTAAAATGCCTTCCTAAATCAAATTAGACGTGGTGTCTAGGTTTTTTTTTGAGCCGATAGTATACTGTAGTAGATGTTGGATATTCTATTGGACTACCCCCTGCAGAAAACTCTCAAATTCAATTTGGGAAAGTCCTAAGATGAACTCATACTGGAGATGGAGCGAGGCACATGAACTCCAATGACTTCTCACAAGGAAGGTACATCTCATTCATAATAGATAGAAGAACTCTATGGAACAAAGAGGAAGAAGAAGAGTTCCATAAACAAGATCTACATTCAAAGCACTCACTCCTAGGAAGAGGATGAACAAATCTCCGCCACGCCACTAGAGGACAAAGAAAATCATGAAGGAACTTGAGTCTACAGCCCCAATAAACAGCCTCTTGTTAACCAGGAATCAACGGAAATCAAGAAAGGCTGACAAGAAAAGAACAAGCAGCTGTGTGCATCCTCATCTCCTGGATCTGATGATTTGAGGCATAAAACAATGGGAGGGGTGGAAGATCCCACAAAATGTCAAGATCAAAGAGCAAAATGATGGCATGACAAAAGGATGAGAAAGAAGGAATGCAACAAAGGAGACAAGCTGTTTATAAACAAGACACACAACTAGCTAAGCAAGGAAAGCTTCCACAAGGTGTTACGGCACCATCATGCTCTAATGAAGAAGGTAACATCTCAAGGTGAGTGTTCATTACTTAGAAAGTTTTTCCTTGATTCTGGTATGCACACAATCAAGAGCCAAATATGTTTGGAGTTGCAACCATACTTGATCCAACCTAATTAACTCAACGCGTTTAGTTCTTTAAGCTTGTTCCTAGTACCACTTTCTTGATTTCATTGTCTTAACCAAATGAGCTAAAATGTTGCACATCCTATCTTTGGAAGGTGATAGTTGTTGACGGTCATGAACAACATATTTTTACTGTCAACATTCTACCATAAAGGGGGTGAAACTACACATTCTCATGCTCATATACATTTGTTATTGACATATTTCCACTTGTAGTGTAGAAATATCTATTTTGCAGGAATTAAATAAATACAAGTGGAAAATGCATCAAAAGGCGCTTACGGGAAAAACGTATTCCAAAGACAACAATTGTCCCAATAAAGAAAAGCCCACAACGAAGCAAAACTGGGCCAGGCAACCGACGGAGAACCATTTCTCAGAGCACCAGAGGCCCACCTGCCAAAAACCGGGGCCCCTCTCCCCCTCTCAGCGGGGCTAGGCCCGTCGGCCGCACCGCTGCTGGCATGGCAGCGCCCGACCTTTGGCGCCCGATCCGGCCCTAGTTTTGCGAGGCGTTCATTAAATGTTGAGGAGGGCGGTGCGGACTTTCGTTGGCTGATTCGGTGAACGTGGGCGCTGGTGGAGGTCGGTTTGGAGAGAATTTAGCACTTTGCCCCGTCTCCACCTTGTATAAATAGGGCTCTCCTCTCCCCCTCTCAAACACGCATCATTCCAAGGCAAGAGCTCTCCCTCTTCTTAGTAGAGCTCTTCCCTCTACTCTTCTTCTTCACTCCAATGGGCTTAGGCCCTAGCTAGGTAGTAGAGAGATTGGTGGAGGAGAGATGTGAGGGGCAAGAGCGGGGAAGTGCCAGACTTTGTCGGTGGTTCCCCGGACTTGTACTCGGTGGATTCATGCTTAGCTCCTTCACGGGATCTTGGCTGAGTAAGCTTCCACGGTTCCAATAATCTTTATTGTCTTTTGTTTACCCGAGCTTTATCTACTTGTTTGTGGGATTGATAGTCGTCCTTCGGGGTGGAGCTCTAGTAAAGGAACCTCTTGGCGGGGGAACCTAGTTGACATCAGAGTTATAATCACTAGTGTAGATGTGGTGTCTGGGCTAGTGGTTGTCTGTCTTTTTCCGGTGCACCCCACGGTCGAGGGGGTAGGCGGCATGGTAGTGACAACCTTGTCCGTCCTCTATAATCCCCCACGTTTGGATGTGTTGTAGTGCTAATTGCCGGAAGCTGCCTAGTTGGTGCGTTGGCCGGTGCCCAAAGTAGACAAGTAGCTCTAGAGTTTGGCAAACCAGGAGACCCTAAAGGTGTAGGAATCCTTCTCTATAATCCTCCCTATCTTTGGCTTTGGGTGTCCTTGGATGAATTAGCTAGGAGAGAATACCTCCGTTCCCTGTGGAAAATACGATACCGTGAATATTTCCGGGTGAAAGCTACAACGACAATTCCGTACGCTTGTGGATTCTTCTGCAACGTTAAGAAACATCAACAAGCTTTCTGGTGCCATTGCCGGGGAACGGTTGCTATTATCTTTGAATCTAGTTTGTCCTCGTATCTATTTAAAAAAATAAATAGTTATTTATTTTCCTTTTTTCAAAATGAAGCCAGCCAATCAATTTCAACATCTTTCTGCTTCTTCAAAGAGGGGGTTCAGTAAGGCATATTCTTTTTCAAAATCAAAATTTTCATCTAGCCATGAACTCCCCCCAAAGATAAAAGCCATTGTTCGGGCACAACCCTTCTCTGGGTACTGCATCGAAAACCCGTGTAGTCACCTACGAGATTTCAAGGAGAAATGTGCATGCCTAAGCATTCCTGGCATGACACAAGAAATTCTCATGTGGAAAGTTGTTTCCATTCTCCCTCATAGGGAGAGCAAAACGATGGTACACTAATGTCGTAGGAAGTTTGAATGGGGATTGGGAAAAACTCAAAGACAATTTCTGTCTAGCATTCTTCCCCATCAACTCCCTACCAAGGACAATCCTTGATTTCGAGCAGGATGAGAAGGAGTCCATAGGTGCAGCCTAGGCTAGGTTTGCAATGATAATACATGCTAGCCCAGACTTGTCATTACCCGATAGTGTGCTTTTGCAACTCTTTTGTTCGGGTCTTGACATAGACGCTACCCTATGCCTTGACATGACCGCCGGAGGGTCATTTGCATGTAAACCTACAACAGAACAGAGGAGAATCCTTGATCACATCCTAGAAAAGCATGCTTCTCCCATTGTAGAAACTATTGCCCTCCACAACAAGGGCATGTCAAGCTTTGAGGAGCCCTAATCAGTCGAACCATTCCCTTTACCATCATTAGAACCGACTGTGGAGCCCTCTCCCGAACTACGAACACCGAAGGAAGGAATGCTTTATCCTTTGGAGTTCCCAATTGAATTCAAGGATGATGATGGAACCTCAGACTATTTTTGGTATGAACCGAGCATTTTAGCTCCTAAGGGACTTTCCCCTAGAATGGAACCGACAAAGGAATGGTTGATGGAGGCGAAACGTACTTCTGAAGAAATTCAGATTCTTTCACCTTCCACAACCATATCCTATTCATCACAAGGAAATTCCTTAGATGCCCTACACAACCCCACAGTCAAGGCTAATATCATGTCACAATATCTTGCGGAAACCCTTTTTGGGAAGATGCCGCTAGTCTCGAATCCGAATGTTTAAACTCCCCGCACTCTTCAAGGGTCGGGCCGCGGACTCATCTTTGCATGCTGTGGGATTGCTAGGGCCGTGCCAATAAAAATTCATGAAACCGAGGTGCGCTTAGATTTTCATATCTATCCCATCCTTGATTTTGAGCTTCTCATAGGCTACCCTCTTGAAAAACTTTTTCACGAAAAACCTATAGAGGGGAAGCCATGATGAGATGTCGGGAAAGATAAACTCTCGCATCTCACCTAGATATCCCAAAAGCAGAGCATCTTCCCAACCAAAACATGTTCGAGGAGGCGAAGTTCATAACTCCGTTCGCTTCACCCAAGTTGCTCTCGCATCCTAGTGAAACAAAACATCAATAAGCCCTCACTCTCGAACACAAGACAAGAAAAAAATGTTGTTCTTGACAATGGTCGAGATTCAACATTCGTCCTTCATGACACATCTTTTGAGGATAATCACTCATGTGCCATGGACATGCACTAAGCACCAACTCTAGAGACCAATATAGAAACCGCTAATGAGCATGAAAAGTCTTCTTTTGAGATCCCTCACGTTTCATGCTCACCTTTTTGGATCTCTAGAGTTGTCTTGCTTCTAACCATGTGCCCCTACGAGGATCCGAACCTTCTCTTGATCCTCACTCATAAGCTTTTTAAGAGGATGGTTGTGGATGTCTTCGTTTATCACAAGTTTTGTCGATCTCGTAATGGCACGATGGCGCTAAACCTTGCAGCTTGAGCGTAATGCTAAATTCTTAGTGGTAAGGCTGGGAACTTTACCACCTTTCATCACTGCAAGATGAAATCCCATGGTCAAGCTTATGACCATAAACAAAGCACTGCCGGGAGATACCCCAGACTATCATAAAAAAAATATTTTGCCTCTCTTACTATTTTTAAAAAAACTCTCTTTAATAAAAGTCAAGAACATGTTATCAAGTTAGTATGCACCTTCGGGTATTCTTGTCGCTAACCATTTCAGGTGGAGATCGATTAAGAAGAACAAAGAGGCATGCGACGCTCGAAAACATGGGGGCCACATCAATAAAAAGTTATGATGCTCATGGGTGATGGAACATGCTCAAAAGGAGACCCGGACCTTGCACACTTGACTTTTACACAAAAGTCCAAGTGTGGGGGGAAGATGGTGAGACTCTCAAGTTCCATACATCAAGGGGTCATATAAAAAAATGATGGAGAATAAAAGATGATGTCAGCCCTGCTTTGCTAAAAAAAAAAAGAAATAAAAAAAATAATTGAAAAAAGAGAGAGAATAAAAGATAGAGAGAGAGTAAAGTAAAAAAAAGAAAAAAAAGAGAGGAGTAGGTTGGCCCTGCATGGTCAAGATACTTACTAAAGTGCTACCTGACCCCACCCATCATTACTTCCATAAGCAAGAAGGGCTCGTCTCTTATCCTCTGCTACTACCATCAAGACCCATGGCCTGTACACATGAAGTTGTGTGTGGCCTAGTCTTGAGATGCACCTGGACAGAGCCATCATGCAAACCGTAGAAACAACTTCGATGCTTCATCCATAGATGTTGCCGGTAAGTATATCTAGGTATGCAAAGGAAATAAACGTTCACCAACTCTCATTCTCATATTTTGTCTCCATAAAGGTCATACAAAATAAAGCTTTTCTTTGTTGATGATGTATGCTCTGGTTTGGACATACTCCCATGAGTACTCATGTGGTATTTTCATAGGTCTTTTTAAATTAAGCATGGTGCTTAGGTTAAAATGATGTTCTTTAATCAAAACTTTGACATGGTGTCAAAGCCTTGTTAATGAGCTAGAGTAATTGTCATGATCAATACAAGTATCTTATGATGGAGATGAATCAAGGCTTTGTTCATAATGCTTTTTATGTTAGCCTTGCTTGAGTAATGCTGAGGTGAATAAATAAAACCAAAATAAATAATCACAATAAAGGCTCCACGGAGTTCATGCCGATAGAGCCATGTGTTTGTTTTCTCTTGTTTTTGTTTTCTTTGTTTACAATAAAACAGTACAAGAATAAGTGTGGGGAGATATCTCAAGCATAACAATCACACTCGTCCTGAGATCTCGCCAACACAATGCACAAGCACCGAGAAATTCACAATGGAGAAGGATGAGACGAACATCTACCATTAAACTCCTTCCTCTTCAAACGGTGGTTTGTGCAACTCTCGCCCTCACATCTCCCAAAAGTTTCAACCCCAAGTATTTTGTCCTGTTACTTTGATGACATCAAAAGACAAGCTTGGGGGAGCCTCCAACCACGCCACCAATCACAACTCAGATCATTGCGTGCACAAGCTAGCAGAACTATAAATGGTAAGTAAGGAGCTATCTTGGGGGAGGACTCCGAGAAAGGTAACTTGCATCTCACATTTTTGATCATATTCTCTATCTTATAAAATGATGAGACATGCTAAAAGAAATTCCATTCCTATATTTATGAGATATGAGAATGTTTTAGTTAATCCCTTGTTGAAATGATGAATAGTTGCTCTGTCTTGTGTTTTATCTGTGCCTAGTTTATAACTTAAATTTCTCTAAAGTTTGAGTTTAGTGGCTAGTTTTATTTCGCCTTGAAAAACCTAAATCATGTGGGTTGCATAAGCATATCTGGTCTAGGTTGTTGCGAGTTATGATATGGTGACATGGACTTTGCTATGACATCATTCTGAGAAAGACTTGACATCCAGAGTTTTATTTTTAAAATCAAAATTCAAAAGTTCCTCAATGATATGCATTTCCCACCAGAGCCATATGACGTGATGATATGATCACTCATGAAAAACCTTAGTCATATGGTACTTGTTTTCATGGTGAGCCTATGTCAAATTGTTTGTGACCTATGTTGAGATTCTTTTCATAAGCCCAAGATTAAGATTCACATACACCCCCATAAATCGCCAACTCTTACACCGAGAGTTGCGCACAACATGCACCCTTCCATCCACCAAATAAACTCCATTCATTATGTATCATGACCTCTCACTAGAAATTTCTGTTACAAAATGGAGAAGTATGGGCTTTGCTAAAAAAAAAGAGAGATGGACAAATGTCCCAATAAAAAGACGAGGAAGTCAGTACTCATCCAAAAAAAAAAAAAAAAGAAAAGAATAAAAGAAAAAGAAAAGAAGAAAGAAATAAAGGTAGCCCATACCTCCTCCAAAGTTCCCCCAAAAAGAGAGTCATGACACCTGGAGTGCAAAATACAAAAATCCCACACACATTTGTGTTGACACAAAAAGCGCACTGTGCCTCACACACAGCAAGCCGAAAAGCCTAGCTTCAAACAGGTTCCCGGGCGGTTGAATCCGAATGCGTGCCAGTTAGTTTGACCTGAAACTAACAAGGGATAAAACCATGAGAGCAGGAACATGCCTGGTGAGACCATGACAGTTCCAAATGTGCGGCCCTGAAGCCACTTACGACGACATACAGCTATAGAAGCTGTCTGCCAATAGGTTTAATGAAGCATTCGGCTAATATGAAAGTAAAAGCATGTAAAGCATTTTTGCCGAATGAACATAAAGAGACATGTTTGAACAAGTGAAACTGATCATTAAGATTATACACATCTAAAGCATATAACATGGACCAACACCACTGTCAACATGATAAATATAAGTAGGTAATTCATAAATATAAATCTATCCAGGTAAAGCAATACATAGGCCTAATCCAACTAGTCTGCCGCACGTCTAGTTCTCTTAAACCCGTCAGGCATATACCCTAACAAGCTAATCCACCGCATGATACAGCTTGCTATAGATCTACACCACCCTTTACAACTAGATCAATCCACCGCATGATACAATCTAATCATAAGGAGATAAAAGCATGCATACGCTCAAAAATAAATTCATAAATACTCATTACTCATTAAAGCATAACCGTATTCGGCAAGCTTACCGAATCAGGGTCCATGAAGAAGGAACATGCAAGTAAACATGAATGAAACCTAATAGATCGGCTCTACATCTAACAAGCAAGTAAACATGAACGAAACCTATTGGGTCAGCTCTACATCTAACAAGTAGACGTGAAAAACCCGTCAAACCCACATCAAAAGCTAGCTCTACATCTAACGCATGAACCCACAACATGTGACAACCTAGATTGATCTAAACTCGGCTATTGTGATTGACACGGCAAGATGAACATAAAAACGCTAAAAGTTCAAGATGGATCTAAGACTTTTAGGGTTTTATATTCATCTTGTTGTGATCATTCAAAACAATAAGAAAGCCGAGCCTTATCAATCTAGATTGGGCAATAAGAGTGTTGCAAACATAATCAAACAATATAAAAACATGCAACATGTGGTAACTTAATGAATCTACTAGATCTTGCCAAATCCAATAGAGCCGATAACTATCTTTACCCCATCTTAATCTGCCGCATGATACAAGACATAAGCAAAGACCTCCCGCTACTAAGCTTAAATCCACCGCATGATACTAAGCAAAGTAAAATGAGACTACTTGCATCATAATCTAAATCCACCGCATGATACTAGACATGATAGCAAGGTTGCCGGAACTTATGGAGGTCGACGGATCGATGGCTCCTCTCGAAGAACTCGACGACACGACTAAAAGGACTCGAAGGTGGCACGGGGCCTTTTTGTTTGTATTGGTTGTGAATAGAGGCTTACAATGCCTAGGGGTTCATATTTATACCCTGAGACATGACACGAGTCCTAAAAGATTATGATTACAAGGAATAATTCCCTAAAACAAGATAACTTTGGCTCCAAGTCTTCCCAGAGTCCTCGTCGCCTTCGTCATCGGGAAACCTTCCTTAAATTGGCAACTCATCTAATCTTCTTATCTCCCGAATCTCTCCCAAAGTTGCCGACCGCACCATTTTCGCGAATCTTTGAGAAAAATAGTCAACCGAAAGTGAGTATCGCGAACGCCGTGCGCTTGCCGAATGCTTTTCTTTACCGGATAACTCCTCATTATTAGCATCTTGCACTGACCCACCTGTCATCCATAGTACCTACCAAAATCTAGTGTTAACACATGCCCCCTCAATTTTGGGATAAAGATGATTTTATTCCAAAATTGACCATAATGCTTTCTTTCTCCTTAGGTCAACACTGTTCAAAACTCCTCTTCGCTTGTTCATCGCCACCATCGCCCAAAATTTCTGAAACCCTAAGATCTCTCATTCAAGCTTCAAGTTATTCAATGGCGACCCCGGACGAAATCTTGCAGGTACTCCTGATTATCTCTTACTTATTCGGCAATTTCCCCCCTGCAGTCCTTTCTTCCCAATTCTTACTTCCCTTCTCTTTCAAAGGAAATGAAAGGCGAGATTTTGATTCCAACTGCTGAGAATTCAAATTCCTATTTTCTGGGTCCGATGGGGAATCCGGATCCATTCGAGTTCATCAAAAAAGAAACTCAGAGGATCCCCTTTAAGTCTAGAATATCCAAACCGAGACTGTGGCCAAACACTTTCAAGACCTGGCCGTTTCCCCCAATTTTAGGATGGCGAGATTGGTTCCGGTGGATACATACCGCTGCCGCCAAGAAGAATTGGAAATGGGATACCATGAACATAAGCCAGTGCTTAGAGCTATCACTGTCAGAGACGCCTAAGAACGAGAATCTCCTAATAGCAGCAGCTCATTTTTGGTCTGATGCCACCAATACCTTCTTCTTTGGCCATGGCCCAATGACACCTACTTTGGCCAATGTGTTCATGATGACAGGCCTGAATGTGACAAAGGAAGTTTATCCCTTCAAGTACAAATATGCTAGTTCTCAGAAAGCTGTCAAGTCGGGAGGCGGTTACATTCAACACATCAAGACATACCAAGGGAAAGGCCCGGTCCTTGATAAAGAATATAAAGCTTTCCTGAACATGTGGCTATGTAGATTTGTATTCTGTGGGAAGTCAAATGAGCCAACTCTGAATCACATGGTTATGGCCGAAGAATTAGCTGCCAACAATGTAATCCCTCTGGGTAAGTATTTTCTTGGAGCTATTTACCACATGATGCATCAGATTACTATTCAAATGTTCAAAGGAGGAGAAATTTCCTGTGTGAATGGCCCTTGGTGGTTTATCCAGATGTGGCTGCAATTATATATGCATCGAATAGTCCCCATTGACCTCCACAACTTAAACTTTCCTTCAATCAACTATTCTAAAAGGAACAGCCTTTGACCAAAGCCTGTCAGACATATGGAGAAGCTGCATCTTCTATTGTCATTAACAGAGACATTGGTCATTTATTCAAGCTCTTCTTCAAAGGATTTGAAAATCTGATCTATCTACCTTACAGGGAAAATGAGGATTTTATTTTCCCCTACACATTCAGTTATGAGTCTGGTTGTGAAGACAAAATTTCTACAGATGTCTTTAACTCTCTCATCAAACCCTGTATTCTGCCAGTAGAATTCAACCATGGAAGGAAGCTGTATCCCACTTATGAATTTTATGATCCAAACATGGTAGCCAGACAACTTAGATGTGGCCAATTGCCCCTAAGGCTATTCTTCTGTGAAACCATAAAACCCAGGGAGGAAATAAAGGCAGAAATAGAAACCAAGAAAGTATTTGAACTTGGATGCACTTTACCCACATATTCTCCTAATCCATTCGGGTTGATAGATTTGGCCCATCAACATTCAACTCTTGGTGGCAAGAATGGCATGATCACATTTTCAATGTATCAGTGCATCCCCTATGTCAAAAGCTGATGCCTAATTTTAATTCTGATAGTGAGGTGATCCCCTTCTTATTCAATTTTACCTTATTGAACATGCCTGTACATTTCTGACAGATGTCCTGTTATATTGTAGGACCCTGAACCTGCTGCTCCTTCTAGAGCAATTTAGTACTACCGTGCTGGCCCCAAACCTGTTTTGGGTTTCAATGCTCCAACTCTTGCAGCTTTCATGAATCTTCCTGCTGCTTGGGCCACATCCCAGAAAAGTGGTAAAAGAAAAACTCTGACTGGGCCAAGTGGAAGTACTTCTGTAGCTAAGAAACCAAGATCCCAAATGGCCAAACCATCTCCCAAGGTATGAATTTTCATAATTATTATGTAACCATGGAATTGGCCTTTCACTATATTCTCTTCTGTATCTTCAAATTACTCCTGCAGCAGATGACCAATTATCACCTGAAGAGCTTCAACAGATCAATGAACAATTCGGTAATAATCCTTTTGAATTGTAGTCTCTGAATTCAACTTCATTTATTACTAACAATTCAAACCCTTAATCCAGCAACAAATGAACTCTTGGATAACATGGAAAAAGAATCTTCCTCCAAATCAGATTCTTCACTTGGTCTCCAAGCAAGCTCCTCTCAAAAAGGATCAGAGCATCAGGATATACTTGAACAACCATCTCCAATCATTCATGTAAGCCCTCCTAGGCAACAAGGTCTGGAAGATTAGAATGTTCACGAGTTGTCATCCTCTAGCCAATCTACTCCTTCTCAGCAACGCATTCCTGATGAGGCTGCACAAGGTACCTCTGTACATTCTTCTGAAGCTGGCAATCAACACAGTGCAAATCCTGTCCATTCTTCAAATGCAGAGAGCCCAATAGAAAAGACTGTTCAGAAGGTATTTAGCATGCTTTGACCACTTCCTTCTAATATAAACTGAACATCACTCAACCAGCTAATTGTCTCTTCCTTTCTAGGATGATGTCAAGCCGGCTGACAGTTATTCCTTCACTGTGGATGAGTACGTTGCTAAAAGGGTGAAGAGGCCAGTTCCCAGCAGAAACAGCCAAATGAAGAAACTTCTTCAAGTCAGATGTTATCTGAAGAAAATCAAACTTGGCTAAAAAATATAATCTCTCTGCTGGACAAGGATGTAACCATTTTGGTCTAGGATGCAGATCAAATAAAGGATCTGCTGGAGCTGATTGACCAAGAGATTCCTCCTTCTCTCAGAACTATACTGGAGTCTATAGCCCATCTAGATGATCACTTTGCTATAGTCAAGAGGGCTAGTAAAAACACAGCTTTGAGGTCTTCCTTGCTCGGTGACAGATCTATAAAGAAAAAGGAGGCTAAAGATCTGCATCTTCAAATTCTAGAGATTGAAAAGGCCAATAAAGCTTCTCCATAGAAAATCTCAAAAGAAAATAGCGGCTATAATTGGAATCTCTAGAGATTGAAAAGGCCAATCAACAATGAGAAGATCAGCAACCGCACTTTGAATCTGTAAACTCCAAAATCCAGGACCATAAAGAAAAATTGGCCAATCTCCCAAAATCCATAGATGTGGCTCAAAAGAAAATAGCAGAAACTATAAAGGAGGGTGATCAGATCAAAGCCAAACTTGCCAGGATTCCTAGCTCTGAAGAAGATGATAATAGGGTGTTATCTGATGTCAACAATGTGAAGACTGAAGGTTTGACTGCTATTAGGCAGTATTTGAATCTGTAAAAACACTTGTCTGTAACAAACTTGTATGCCTCACACTTTACTGCCGAATCCTATTGTCACTAAACTTCTTCTTGATAAATATTTCAAACTTAACCAAACTTGATTTTACGAAATCTGGTCATGATTCATGTCTCATCTTGTATCTTTGATAAAAATATAGCCGAATACAAACTGAACATTAATCAGATAACTTATCTCAACTTTATTTGGCCATATTGACTGCATTCGGCTATTTTTCATGTCTTACTTATCTTTACCGAACGGGGAAGTTGCCGATCGAGAACAGAAACCTAGCCGAATCAATCCCCCTTGACAACGGCTCAAAGGGGAGTGCTTCAACTTCCCGATCATGGGATACATGTCACAATCCTTAACTACGAATCCACCACGATCTCCCCGGCTGGCTTTATAAATAAAGACCTTTGGGCCTCACGGTTACCAAAACCCAAAAAACCCTCTTCGCCTTCATCCTCTCAATCTTCTCAAGCCAACCAAGAAATCCTCCTCAAGAGCCAAGTAGAGCAGCAAATGGCGGGGATGTTCCTCCTTTCCTTTAAGACAATTTGCGTGCGGCAAGCGCTCGGCCGAAGAGGGAGCGTCGGTGGCATGGATCTTGGTTTGGTTATGAAAGGGAGGCATACCAAACTCACTTCAGCCGCGACAAGGCTTACACAAAGAATGTGCATGATTCATAAGCTTGGCGCCGTCGGGAGAGTTTGCTTATATGGGTATGATTCTATTTCCTGTGGGCCCCAACCTGCCTCTCTCCTCTTATTATATTTTTTCTTCTCCCATTTTTTTCGATTCTTTTTTTATTTTTCTTGAATCTGTTCTCTCAAATCTTAACTGTAATGTTCCTCCAATCTATCGAGGATGATCCCAATCACCGGCCCCCTTTGTTCTTCTTAGTCTTCAGTCATCTCCTTCCCTCGGTAAGGTTTTTTTTTTTTGGGGCGAGCCCGCCACTATCAATGTTCTAAGAGGTGCCGACTCAAGCTCAAGCTCTTCCTCCTTTCTTTTAGATAAGCCTCTAATAACCTCGTCGTCCACCGTCCACTGGCATCCGGTGACTCCTACCACTCCAATCATTGTAGCTTCTTGAGTCATCCCAAAGGAAGGCATGAGGTTCTACGGTGTACACATGACTATGTAGTGGACCAATGCTCAGGTGGCTAAGATCCGCGCGAAAGACCTAAGCGGACGACATCCGGAAGGAGTACAGGCGAGTACTCTAGGAAGATGGGTGTCAAGGAAGCCGATTGGGACGACCCTACGGCGAGAGGCAACTTCTGGTCGACGCCATCACCGGTCGATTACCGCCATGGGTATGCACTCATATTCGAAGGATATTTCATTCTTGAATCCTAATCTGCCCCGAAGGACACAACGAACCGCCATCTTCTATAAAGGCCTTCTTGTTCTTGATTTTGATTCTTTTATCTATCAATGTAGCCTTGTCCGAGGAGAAATAACATGAACAATCCTAATGCACACAAGATAAGATAAGAGCAAGGCTTTGGAAGAATACCATAGAAAGTCTTCCAAGGAGCCAAGCCCTCCTGGTAGTCGCCTACAATCCTGAACTACCCTACTAAGAAGAGGAAGAAGAAGAAGTGAGAAGAAGAAGAAAGGCCCGAAGAAGAAGAAGAAGAAGAAGAAAGGGAGAAGAAGAAGAAGAAGAAGAAGAAGAGAGAGGCCTTGTGAGGTGATGATGCCCATCTATTTATAGGACCTTCACCGGGATCCTATCTTGAGGTTTGGTACGCTCTCCATGGCGTGCACGAGATGGGCCGCCGGGGCCGTTTTTGGCCTCCTCCGCGAGGCACCAATATGGTCACCGTTTGGGCTGAAACTTTGCATGAGCACGTGCCCTCGCCATGTTTCGACTATTCGGATTACGAAATCGATGAGAAAGTTACCCAAAATACAACCCATGTCCTGCGGCCCGCTTATCATTTCATGTTGGATTCGGCCCTCGTTGGCTTGTGTTTGGATATTGGGGCTCCTCTCTTCTCCTTGAGGTGTCCATTGGGCCTTGTTATCTCATAGTAGAGTATGGGTCAATTTCTCCCTTGGCTTGATGTTCTGATGCCATTGCCACCACCACTTGTTTCTTATATAAATCGCCTAATAGTTTGGACACTACAAGGTTGTCAATAATAAATGTATAAGTTATTCCATTGGTAGAATGTTGACGTTAAAAATATGCTTGTACTAGGATCAACAAGATCAAAAGATCTCTTGGGCGATAATAAAACTGGCTCTTTTGTGTTTGAATTCATGTACTTATCACTTCTCCTTAATTCTGTGATTGCAATGCCTTCTTGTTTTTTCCTAAACAGTGAAAACATTTTGCCGAATGCAACTAGTTCAGCCAAATAGATCTAACACTAGTGAGAGAAAAAATAATTAAAAATCTCTGCTTTCGGAGGAATCCTACACTGTTCAATATTCCCTTCAATGAAATCCATCCTTCCCGCTTCCCGAGATATCTACCAACGGTTCAGTGCTAAAGTCACCCATGTAAAATGCACAGCATGCCAATGAAAATGTTACCGAATGACCAATAGTTGCACCTCAAATAACTGTCAATAAAATACCCAATTGCCTTAATATTTTTTCTTAGTTTTTTCTCTAAAGGCGACACATGTTGTGCTGGCTATTCTCAAACTCTTGGAGTATATTTTCAGCTAAAGATGATGTTTCAACATCGGCTACATCTCATCAACTTGTTTCTTTTTGAACCAAATTTTGCCGAATGAGAACAACTCCCGAACGTTTTCTTTAATTGATTAAATTATGGCTCTTGTGGCAAGAACAGGCTTGTTTCCCAAGACCTTGCGTGACACTTGGAATTCCATTTAATGCGTCTCAGCTCCCATCTTCCCACAAGTCTTCTTGGCCACCCCTCTAGTTCTCTATTCTTCATCTTCAACCTCTCAAAGAATCTCCAATGGCGGACAAGGGAAAGAACATCGCCAAGGAACCAGCTGGCCATAACCCCTAGGCCTCCAAGAAACCACGCATGCCCAGGTGAGATCGAATCTTAATCCTTTTCCTCAACTTGTGATTCAACCTTACCTGATTTTCATCTCCTAGCAGCCTTGAGGTCCTTTCGGAGGATATGTACGGGACGAGCTTCATTCCAATCCAGATCATCTCAGATTCCTCTGACGAATCTACCGAAGAACCCTCAACAGAATCTGCCAAGCAGCTCCACCAGAAGCTCCGTCAGAAGAAACGCGAGTGCAGGAGCCTTTGCGCATATCTGAATATGACGGCAGCCTACGCCAGTGTAGAGCGCGAACGCCGCATGACTCTCGAGGCTCATATTGGTGGTAAGCTTATTCTCCGTACTCGGTCTCCTTCATGCTTCTTCTCATGATTTGTTGTCTTAATGAACTCTGTTTTACTCCAGATGTAACCGAGCGCCTCCACTGCCTTCATGAAGCTGTTAGTAGCCTGGTGAGAGCAGTTGAACGTCCGGGGAATCCATCCATGCAGCATCTGGAGCTTCCCCTTGATCTGGTGAAGCAAGCTTTGAAGAAGAAGGATCACAAACCTGTCAAATAGTGATAGGGTTAGGATTAGTCACAATTGTAGTCACTTCCCTAACCGATCGTTACTTTCTTCGGCAACATTTCAAGTACTCTGTAAGGATCTCTTATGTGTTTAAGTAGCATGACAACTATGAATGGAATCCTTTTTTGTTATACACCATGCTGGTTTGATTCTTAGTTCATAGATTCTGTGCTGAAGACGACATGCATCATGTCGGTTGTTCCTGATTCATGGAGCATTTTTTCAGCTAAAGGTGATGCATCAACATCGGCTGTTTTTTCATTGAAATCGATTTTAATCTCATGCTCCAACTTCAATACTAGGATAATACTTTTTAAGATATCTCCCATTGATGGCCTTGGTAAATTCCTCTCTGAACAAAGATTTTAAAACATATGCATTGCCAGGCACACATCTCTGTATTCAAAAAGGTCCTTCCCAATTTCAAGACCACTTGCCGAATGCTTTGTCTTTTGTTCCAATCGGCAATAATGCTTTCCAAACCAAATCTCCTTCTGCAAATTGCTTAATTTTAACTTTCTTGTTATAATATTTGGCAACGCGCATTTTATTCTTCTCAATATTTTCCAAAGCTCTGAGATGAATTTGATGCAAATCTTCCAACTCGTCTATCATGAGATTATTATAATCTTCAGTCCTCAAATCCTTTTGCAACATGACTCTCCTTGAATCTGAATGTATCTCCCATGGCAGCACAACATGATGCCCATAAACTAGCTCATAGGGAGAAGTTTGAGTAGAGCCATGACAAGCCATTCGGTAAGCCCACAATGCTTCATTGAGAACCAAATGCCATCTCCTTGGCTTCTGATCAATTTTCTCCTAAATAATCTTGATCATGATCTTATTTGATGCCTCTGCTTGACCATTGGCCTGTGCATAATAAGGGGATGAATTATTTAGCTTAATACCCATGCTTTCGGCAAAGTCACAAAACTCTAAAGAAGTAAACTGAGTTCCTTGATCAGTCATTATAGTCTGAGGAATCCCGAATCTATAAATTATATGCTCTTTAACAAAATTGATCATATTTTCCGACGTGACCTTCTTCAAAGGAATAGCTTCAAGCCACTTGGTAAAATAATCCATTGCCAAAAGCACAAACTTGTGTCCTTTGCTGGATGGAGGGTGAATCTGTCCAATTAAATCTATACCCCATCCTCTAAATGGCCAAGGTTTAATTATCGGATTCATGGCAGATGCTGGGGCTCTTTGAATATTGCCAAATCTCTGACAATCTTGACACCCTTTATAATATTCAAAGCAATCTTCCAGCATAGTCGGCCAAAAATAACCTGTTCTCCTTATTATCCATTTCATTCGGTAAGCCGACTGGTGTGCACCACACAAACCATCATGTACTTCACTCATCATCCTCTTTGCTTCCTCTTGATCCAAGCATTTGAGCAATACCCCATCTATGGATTTATAGTACAATTGATCATTGAGAAGCACAAATTTAATGGCTTTGTACCTGAGTTTTCTTGAAACTTTCTGTGATGGATTTCTAAGATAATCGGCAATTTCAGTTCTCAAATCATTGATCGCTTGATCATTGCCGAAAACATGTTGATCCACAGTGAAGACTTCTTTTTTCTCCTTATATCCGGAGGCACTCTGGGCATGTCTGTTGGCTTCTTCGTTGTGCTCCCTAGGAATATGATGCAATGGCACTACCCGAAAAATCTTCAAAAGTTCCCTGCACTCTTCATAATAAATTCTTAATATATTGTTCTTGCACTCATATTGGCCGAGCAATTGATTGATTACCAATTCAGAATCTCCAAATACTTCAACTGCAACAGCCTGTGCTTCTTTTTGAGAAACGAAGTCCCCCGAGAAGTGCTTCATATTCTGCCTGATTGTTAGTAACATAAAGTCCTATGGGAATAGCATATTCAAAAACTACTCCTCAAAGAGAAATTAGTAAAATTCCAACACCACCACCCTTTTCACATGATGAACCATCAAAAATAAAGCCCAAGGCGTAATATCCATTAATTCAACAAAAGGATCATGATGTTGTGTAAAAAAATCAGCAATAAGATGACCTTTAACCGCTTTTGCCGATTCAAATCTTAAATCAAATTTAGATAAAGCCAAAACCCATTTGCCGATTCTACCATTCAAAATCGGCATTGATAACATGTGTTTAATTACATCGAACTTTGAAACTACCACACATTCGGCATTCAACAAATAGTGCCAAAATTTGGTACATGAATAATAAACACATAAACAAAGCTTCTCTATTGCCGAATACCTTGTTTCTGGGTCTAAAAGCTTTTGGCTAAGATAAGCCACTACTCTCTCTTTTCCTTCAAATTCTTGCATAAGGGCCGATCCTATCGTCAGGCTATCGGCCGCCACGTACAACTTAAAAGGCTTGTCAAGCTGTGGAGGTACCAGAATAGGTGGTGCCTTCATATATTCTTTGATTTCCTCAAAAGCCTTTTGTTGTACGTCACCCCACACAAAAACTTGATCTTTCTTAAGCTTCAACAATGGAGAAAAAGGCAAGACCCTCTCTAACAGATTGGATATGAATCTTCTTACAAAGTTGATCTTACCAAGCAACAATTGCAATTCAGTCAGGTTAGTTGGAGGAACCACTTTATCAATAGCTTCCATGCTTTTCTTTCCAACTTCTATCCCTCCTTTGTGAACCAAAAATCCCAAGAACTTCGCCAGCCGAGACCCCAAAGGCACACTTATTCGGGTTCATTTTTAAACCATGTTTCCTAGTGCACTCCAAGGTCCTTCTCAAATCAGCTAGATGCCTTTCATAGTTCTTGGATTTGACCACCACATCATCAATATAGATTTCTACAATCTTGCCGATCAACTCATGAAAGATATAATTCAAAGCTCTTTGATAAGTTGCACCGGCATTTTTCAATCCAAATGTCATGACAATCCATTCAAATAGGCCAATGTGTCCAGGACACCTAAAAGCTGTCTTCGAAATATCTTCAATGGCCATAAAAATTTGATTGTACCCAACATTACCATGCATGAAACTAATTACCTCATGACCAGCGGCTGCATCCACCAACAAATCAGCAACTGGCATCGGGTATCCATCCATTGGAGTGGCTTTGTTGAGATCTTTGAAATCTATGCACACCCTCACCTTTCCATTCTTCTTGTAGACTGGGACTATGCTTGAAATCCACTCTACGTATCTACATGGCTGAATGAAATTGGCTTCTAATAACCTTTCAATCTCTTTTTTCACATCGGCCAACACTTCTTCTTTATATGTTTTTTGTGGAGGCTGTTTATATGGCCGATATCCAGGCTTAATCGGCAATCGATGTTCAACAATGGATTGGCTTAACCCAGGCATCTCTAAATATTCCCAAGCAAAGCAGTCTTTATACTCTTTCAAAAGATTTATCAACTCTAACTTGAATTCTGGATTTAAGTTAGCACTGATATATGTCAGCCTTGGTTTGTCTCCATCACCAATGTCCACTTCTTCTAATTTATCAGCTGACATAAAACCATGTCCTAACTTCCCCTTATTGCCATCGATTGGATTACCCATTAAAAATTGTTGTTTGAGCCGACTGCTTGGATCAGCTGTTGATCCCTGTTGAGCACATTAATAGGACCTTCTCCCCAATCTTTTCCTGAGAAGCAATCAATACCATCATACTCCCAATATGCTGGTTCGGCATTTGCAACACTTATCGAATCATCAGCGTGGACAACTTCTACATCATCTCCAATCCATTGGATAAGCACTTGATGCATGGTTGAAGGGATGCAACAATTGGCATGGATCCAATCTCTCCCGAGAAGCAAACTATATGCCCCCTTGCCATCAATGACAAAGAAGGTAGTGATCAGTGTCTTGGATCCAATCATCAATTCAACATGCATAGCTCCCTTAGTATCAGAGGTGTTGCCAGCAAAATCTCTAAGAATCATATCACTCTTCAACAAGTCCTCGTTGGTCAACCCAAGCTTTCTAAAGGTGGTATATGGCATAACATTGATTGCGGCCCCTCCATCAACAAACATTTTGGTCAGAGGCTTACCATTAACATACCCCTTCAAATAAAGTGGCTTTAGATGCCTATTCTTCATAGGCCTGTCAAAGATTGCCTGTTTTGTCAAAACCAACTGAGCCATCAAATCTTGGAATTCTGTCTCATCAAAATCAGAATACACTTAATCTTGGACATTTTGATCTTCTGGAGCCATGAATTCTGATGGGAGAAAGAAAGCCATACATGTTTTAGCCGAAGGACCCGAGCCATCGGGCTTCTTAGGGCGCCACACTTTCTTTTTATCGGCTGCTGCTTGTTTAAGCTCCTTGTATCTTAAATGTTGAACCCTTCTTTTCTGGCTCTTCCTTAAACCTGGAGGACACCACTAGCCCTTTTGCCAAACATATCCTTGAGCAAATCCTTCTTCATTATAGTCCTCATAATCATCCCAATCTTCATCGGCATACATTTTTCCTTGCCGATTGTTAGAAATTTAAATTTTTAAGCGCCGATCGTCCTTTGGATACTGAATTCCAAGTCTTTCATGGACGGGACGGCGGTTGGCTCTAGCCTGCCTGTACTCAAAGTACTGATCACTGCATTCGGGACAATTGTTCCTGGATGGCAACTTTAAGCCCTCGTTCTAGCAATGCCTAAAGAAGGAGCACCCCCAATGAGACTTTTCTTGCTCTTTTAGGTATTCTTCCTGCTCCCTCCAGTAAGCTTCTTCCTCATATTTTTTTCGTTCCTCCATGAACTTTTGCTCTAGGTAGTGCTCTTTCTCCTGTTGCCTTTGCCATTTATTTAGTAAAATATGAGAAGTGATCCTGGGCTTAGACGTTTCGCCTCTCTCAGTTCGGCTATTCGGGAACCGAACTTGCTGCTGCATCTCATCAGTAGTGATCTGCCGATTAGGGTCAACAGAACTATTTGCTTTTGCCCTATCAGAAGTCAAGACTTTCATCTTCCCCTTGCCTTTAGGATCATTGAATGCCACCATATTCATAGAGTAACCAATCATGCCAGCCGGGAAAGGATCAGCATCCACTTTCATCTTGCCATTAAACTTCAAGTGTCCCTCCTGGATAGCTCTCTGGATCCTCACCCTGAACACTCGGCAATCATTGATGGAGTGGGAATTGGTATTATGGAAGCCACAATATTTCTTGTCTTTTACTCCTTCTGGCCGTAGCATGGGATGCCCTTCAGGCAGCTTGACACGTCCCTCCTTTACAAGCAGTTCAAAGAGTTTGTCTGCTTTAGTAACATCAAAATCATAGGAGCCCTTGTTCTGCTTTATCCATCGTGGGTGAACTTGAGTAGGCTCCTTTGCCCAAACTAACTCTGATGCAGCTATCTCATCTTCATCCTCATACTCCTCTACATGCTCCAGGAATTGCTCATATATATCCACAGCGGCATTGGTCTTTTGGAAGCGGTTATCTCTCCTAAAGCTCTGAGCCTGATTGCCCATTAAAGCCAAATGCTACGATAGTTGCCCAAGATCTTCAAGTCCATACCGAATAGTTTCTCCCTCACATTCGCCGCATGCCTGCTATGACCATCCCTGGAAGCTGATCATCTGGTATGTTTAGAGAGTAGCATAAATTTTTGGTCTCTCTGAATCTGCGGAGGAACTCCTATGGAGTTTCATTGGTTCTCTGTCTCAGACTCATGAGATCCACCATCTTCTTCTCATTGGTGCCTGTAAAGAAATACGAGTGGAATTTTTGCTCTAGCTCCGCCCAGGTACCAATGGAGTAAGCCGGCAAGGATGAGAACCATGTGAATGCCGGTCCTGTGAGAGACAATGGGAAATATCCACTTAGGATATGATCCTCCAAGCCTCATCAAGCGAACTCGATGCTTCTCCCCATCCCAAATGCTCACTATCATATGCTCTATAGTCTTTTTGGTGTCATCTTGGCCAGAAAACTTCATGAATTTAGAAGGAGGCATGACTCTTGGAGGCAGTGCCACCTGATTGTACCACTTAGGATATGGAGACTTGTAAGCATATGACTGTCCCTTGGGCTTCAAGCCAAACTGATTTTGCATCATATCATCCATCCTGTGCATGAGAAGGTCCATTGGATCTGAAGTTCCCTGAGACGGTTTTCCTAATAACTGTCCTGAAGAAGCACTCTTGTATCCTAGATTGGGCATAGCATTAAGAGCATTATAATCAGTAAATTCTTGATAGCCATCTCTAAACATACTCTTCTGTAGCCTATTGCTCATGAGAGATATTTTATAAGCTGATCCTGGTATATTCCCCGATGTACCAAATGTTAACTGACCATAATTCATAGGATTCGGTTGTTGCTTGGGATTAGGAGGAACTGTTTCTTCCTTGTTGCTTTCTCCCGATCCACCACCGAATCCGATCTCTAGCAAATGAATTGCTTATCTTCCCTCGTGGATTCGATCTTTGACATTGAAGTAAAGAGGTCCCAAATACCAACACCTGGATTGGTCCCATATTTTCTTCAAAGTGTTTATCACCGCATAAATTCTTGTAGCCCTCTCCAAAGTTTCTTTCAAGACGGATATTCCCCGATGAAAAAGTGTTGAGGAAGGCTGTGTTATGATTTGTAATGGTAGTTGTCCCGAGCTTGATGGACCACCTCGACATCTTTCAAAGTGTTTATCATCTTTTGAAGCATCTTCAAGGCCTTCGGTTGATAATCGGTCGAACCATGAAGAAGAACTCTTAGCAACTCTCTTCTTACGGATGATCTTGCCGCCCTTGTTCTTGGAGAAAGACATCATGCATTTGTCAACATACTGCTTGCACATCTTCTGGACCAGTTCATGCAATTCTTGTGGCAAATCTTCCAAAACGGTGTCAGGCATCTTGATCTTGAACTTGGGTGTCCCACCGGGCGTATGAAAAAAAGTGTGTTGACACAAAAAGTGCACCGTGCCTCACACACAACAAGCCAAAAAGCCTAGCTTCAAACAGGTGCCCGGGCGGTTGAATCCGAATGCGTGCCAATCAGTTTGACCTGAAACTAATAAGGGATAAAACCATGAGAGCAGAAACATGCCTGGTGAGACCATGATAGTTCCAAATGTGCGGCCCTGAAGCCACTTACGATGACATACAGCTATAGAAGTTGTCTGCCAACAGGTTTAATGAAGCATTCGGCTAATATGAAAGTAAAAGCATGTAAAGCATGGTTGCCGAATGAATGTAAAGAGACATGTTTGAACAAGTGAAACTGATCATTAAGATTATACACATCTAAAGCATATAGCATGGACCAACACCACTGTCAACATGATACATATAAGTAGGTAATTCATAAATATAAATCTATCTAGGTAAAGCAATACATAGGCCCAATCCAACTAGTCTGCCGCATGTCTAGTTCTCTTAAACCCGTCAGGCATATACCCTAACAAGCTAATACACCGCATGATACAGCTTGCTATAGATCTACACCACCCTTTACAACTAGATCAATCCACCGCATGATACAATCTAATCATAAGGAGCTAAAAGCATGCATACGCTCGAAAATAAATTCATAAATACTCATTACTCATTAAAGCATAATCGTATTCGGCAAGCTTACTGAATCATGGTCCATGAAGAAGGAACATGCAAGTAAACGTGAACAAAACCTAACAGATCGGCTCTACATCTAACAAGCAAGTAAACATGAACGAAACCTATTGGGTCAGCTCTACATCTAACAAGTAGACGTGAACGAAACCCGTCAAAGCCCGCTCTACATCTAACAAGCAAGTAATCGTGAACGAAACCCGTCAAGGCCAGCTCTACATCTAACGCATGAACCCACAACATGTGACAACCTAGATTGATCTAAACTCAGCTATTGTGATTGACACGGCAAGATGAACATAAAAATGCTAAAAGTTCAAGATGGATCTAAGACTTTTAGGGTTTTATATTCATCTTGTCATGATCATTCAAAACAATAAGAAAGCCGAGCCTTATCAATCTAGATTGGGCAATAAGAGTGTTGCAAACATAATAAAACAATATAAAAACATGCAACATGTGGTAACTTAATGAATCTACTAGATCTTGCCAAATCCAATAGAGCCGATAACTATCTTTACCCCATCTTAATCTGCCGCACGATACAAGACATAAGTAAAGACCTCCCGCTACTAAGCTTAAATCCACCGCATGATACTAAGCAAAGTAAAATGAGACTACTTGCATCTTAATCTAAATCCACCGCATGATACTAGACATGATAGCAAGGTTGCCCAAACTTACGGAGGTCGACGGATCGATGACTCCTCTCGAAGAACTCGATGACATGACTAAAAGGACTTGAAGGTGGCACGGGGCCGGTTTGTTTGTATTGGTTGTGAACAGAGGTTTAAAATGCCTAGTGGTTCATATTTATACCCTGAGACATGACACGAGTCCTAAAAGATTACGATTACAAGGAATAATTCCCTAAAACAAGATAACTTTGGCTCCAAGTCTTCCTGGAGTCCTCGTCGCCTTCTTCATCGGGAAACCTTCCTTCAATCGGCAACTCATCTAATCTTCTCATCTCCCGAATCTCTTCCAAAGTTGCCGACCGCACCATTTCTGCCGAATCTTCAGAAAACAAATGATCGAGCGAGTATATCTGCCGAATCGCCGCGCGCTGCGAATGCTTTTCTTTACCGATAACTCCTCATTATTAGCATCTTGCACTGACCCACCTATCATCCACAGTACCTACCAAAATCCAGTGTTAACACTTTGCAAATCTTGATCTAGGACTATAACTAGTCTCTCCATGTGGTCTGGTTTTTGACTAAGGCAACATGACATGATACAAGTATGCCATTCTTTTTCTCTACCCAAAGCCCCACAAAAGCCTTATATAGTTGGTAGGCAAAAGAAAGGCAAATCTAAGCCTTTGGTGAGGAACAAACCACATACATATTGAGCGATCGAGAGATCATTTGAGGAACTGCTTTTTGAAAAAATATTTCAAAACCTCTGGATTGATAGTTGCTCAAAGAATGGAAGATAAGCGAGTCCGTTGATCCATTCTATCTTGCAACCACTCAAGGTTCGGAGATGGCTCAAAAGCCCCACAACGACTGAAGGTAATAAAGGGTGAATAAACATGCCATTTTATTCAAATTCTAGTAGAAATTTTTTTGTTATACGCATGGCACCTTTAAAACATAATCGGCATAGAAGCAACTCCTAATCAACAACCAAGTCCTTAACTTTTGCTCGAGGAAGAGCAAAGGGTAAGCTTGGGGGAGTTTGTTGACGGTCATGAACGACATATTTTTACCATCAACATTCTACCATACAGGGGGTGAAACAATACATTCTCATGCTTATATACATTTGTTATTGACATATTTCCACTTGTAGTGTAGAAATATCTATTTTGCAGGAATTAAATAAATACAAGTGGAAAATGCATCAAAAGACGCCTTCTGGGAAAATGTATTCTAGCACAACTATTGTCCCAATAAAGAAAAGCCCACAACGAAACAAAACTAGGCCAAGCAACCAATGGAGAACCAAGATTCAAAGAAAAGGCTATAAGCTCCAAGGTTAAAGGTAATATGGGTGAGTTGAAGGTTGAAAAAGTTTATTCTTATCCGGAGGAGAAATTTTGTTTGAAAGCATATGTACTTTTGAGGTGTGAACACGTTGTAGCAACTCCTGATCCAACAATAAATATAAAAATAAGTTTTGCTAGGGACTAGCAAAAGGTAAGCTTGGGGGAGCTTGTTGGTATCTCCTATGGTATAATTTTAATAGACAACTAAACATGAAATAAGGGCTTAAAATGAATATCAACATAGTTTAGGGGCCTGACTAACATAATTCCATGAGTTTTGGTGATTTATATATTTTTAGGGATTAAACAGGAAAATACCAGAGTTTGCAAGCCATACGACACAAAGACTTGTCCACGAAGCAACTCAACTTGAAACCCACGCAAGAATACTCTAGAAGACTCTAGAAGACAGGAGCCTGAAGCCGGGGGGCACCTGGCATTGTGCCAGGGCGGCCGCCCTAGTAGGTCAGGGCGGCCACCCTCTGGTCCCCTCTGTCAGCCTCCAGCTTTCAAGGTCGGTTCAATACCGCCATTGAGGAGAGATCTAAGCCCTTGCCCAAGGTCGGTTTGATCCAAGGGCCATGGTGCATCCTCCGGGGCTATATAACAAGACCCCCTGACCCCTGGGTGAAACCCTAATTCATTCTACTCCATACCTATCAAGTCATCAAGTCAAGATCCCAAGCCCTAGTTCCACCATAATTAGAGCATTAGCTATCTAGGCTAGTTATAGAGGAAGTCAAGCTTGCCTTGGATTCCTGATCGTCAAGAAGTAGCGGAAGCCGAGCTTCTCGTGGCTTCTCTCTTGTATCTAATCTTGTAAGTATTTGGTTAGCTACATTTGTTATGACGTTGATCTATTCAATGATTATATTCTTAGTTATATGTTTCAATGTCCATTATGATTATATGCTTAGTATAGCTAGATTGTCTTTATATTCAAGCATGGAGTCGTATAGCCACTTGACGGTACCTTGGGTGAGTGGTCAACAATGTGTAAACGTGGTGTTTATACAACGTTTGCCTACGGCTGCACCCTACATTCCGGGTTGTGTGGTAGATCATGGATGTGATATTGCCATTGAGTCCTTTGTAATCCACCCTCCGAATGTAGGACTAGTTGACTTTATTACTATGGTAGACTTGCTTTGTTATTGATCTTCCTTAGTAATGTTCACCATGTGTAGATATATTGCTATCCTGCCATGATTACTAGGTGTACTACACTAACCTTAGTATGCACTGACATGTGATTAAGATTAACTTAGGAATATTCTGTCTGCTCTACCTATACCATACTATCATTGCCTTTTATGACACATTCTAGTGGCACACCATGATCTTCGACTTGGCACTTATCATTTATCCTTATCTTTATGACTTACCTCTGTTCAGAGTAGTTAGATTATGTATGGTTACTCTACATTACTACACTGCAAGTGACTTCAATCAATCTACCCATAAGCCTACCCCTTCCCTGTGGTAAAATATAAATACGATACCTGGACTTACTCTCGGTGAAGTGCTACAATGGTATTTTTATCTGTGCGCTTGCGGATATCATGTTCACATTATTTCAAGGATCCAAGTGGCATATTAGGAATACCATACACGCATTTCTTAGCGTTGCTGCTAGGGTGACAGACTAGTACGTAGGTGATGCTAGGATGTGCGGTACACCTCTTGTGCATATCCTGGTGAGATTAACTCCACTACGGATAATGATGCGGAGCTATACACCATTACTAATTCCATCTAACTCTTTTAACCCCGACTAACCTTTTTGCTAGAATGTGAGATTAACTCCACATCCAAAGCTAACTTTTATTAGATAGATACCATTTCCGTACATTTAAGGGTCCCCATGCATAGGGCTCTCTCCCCGACGATGCACGGTCCCTGTGCCGGCCCTTCCCTCTGCACCTACCGCTGGCCCCCTCGGGGTTGGATCTTAATCCATCCGTAATTTTCACATGAGTCTTTGTAGGACAACAAGGTATAAAAGACCCCTCTTTACAGATCCATGTATCTCCCAACCCTATATGGTTGGAAATATGTATTTGCATATCTACAACCCTATCTGTTTCAAATTGTCCATGTTTTTGGACAGCCCGAGGATGCATCGATGGGGTCAATTTCCATGGTCTACTCCGATACGAGACAGAGTTTTGGCATCATCTCCCTGTTGGTCTCTAGATACACAATCTCCCTACCGGGACATGTATTTGGAGAACTGGGGGAGGTCTTTGCGAAATTCTATCTTGGATAGGAGTAGAGCATGGAAACTAATCTCGCCTATGCATCCTCGTGGGATCATGACCTATCTTCACCTATTAGATAGTAGAAACATTGTGTAGATGCAATTAATTCTTATATTACTACTCGCTGATGTTTTAGAGGTTTTTGACCGTGAGTGGATGTACATGGGCCAATAAAGTCGGGGTTTGTTGGTGATGAATGGATTGAGAAGACCGATGCTTTCTTGGAACAAGCATTTGCCAAGGTTAAAGGAGCATGTGCCACTTGGTGTCCCGTGCAGATGTGCAAACATGTGTCAGCAAACAAAGGAGGTCATGGGTAAACATCTTTGCAAGAATGGATTTATGGCAGACTATACCCGGTGGATCTACCATGGTGAAGCCGATCGTATGAGAGATGAGGTCGTGAGACAACGCATCAAGGATTATGATGCTAATGGCGGGGTAGGAGACATGTTAAATGACTATCATGATGCACACTTCACCGAAGGACGTAGGGAGGAGGAGGAGCCAGAGGCAACCACAAAGGTGTATTACGACATGTTGTCTGCGGCATAGAAACCCCTTCATGGCCAGACAAAGGTTTCTCAACTGGATGCAATTGGACGCATAATGGCCTTAAAGTCCCAGTTTAGCCTGAGTCAAGACGCCTTCGATGTTATGTTGACTATTTTTGGTAGCATGCTTCCAGAAGGTCACTTTCTACCAAAGAGCATGTACGAGGCACCGAAACTCCTTTGTGCACTTAAGATGCCATATGAGCAGATACATGCTTGTCCGAAGGGTTGCATCTTATTTTGGAAAGAACATGTGGAAGCAAAGTACTGTGCAAAGTGTGGATCCTATAGGTTCCTGGAGGAAGACTATGGTGATGGTCATAAGAGGTAGCTTGCGATCCTCATGAAAATCCTATGGTACTTTCCATTCATACCAAGGATCCAACGACTATACATGACTGAGGGATCCGCGTAACAGATGACATGGCACAAAAATGGACATTGATACAATCCAGAGATGCTGGTACATCCATCCGATGGTGAAGCATGGACCCATTTTGATGTGATTCATCGTGAGAAAGCTCTAGAGGCACAAAATGTACGTTTGCGCTAGCAACAAATGGGTTCAATCCTTATGAAATGGTGGCTGCCCCCATACACTTGTTGGCCCATGTTCATTATCCCCCTCAATCTCCCCTCGGCATCGTCTTTCAATGACAAAACATATTCTTATCATTTTATAATTCCTGAACACCCAGGGAATAATATAGGTGTGTTCATAGAGCCCGTGATTGATGAATTGGTACATGCTTGGGAGGAAGGGGTATGGACATACGACGAAGCTATAGAGAGAAACTTCAAAATACATGTCTGGTACCACTAATCCCTACATGACTTCCTGGTGTATGGGATCTTACAGTAGTTGGTGTGTTCACGGGAAGTTCCCATGCCTAGTATGCAAGGTAGCTCTGAAGTTCATTTGGTTGATGAGGGGTGGCAAGTATTCTTTGTTCGACAAACATCGACAATTCCTCCTTCTTGACCATGCATTCAGACGAGACATCAAGAACTTTATGAAAGGTGTCATTGTTATAGACCCTGCACCATAGATGATGATAGGTGCTTTGCAGTTCATGCTTAGATAGATGCTCTCGAGGTCAATCAAGAAGAAGGTGGTTTTGTGGGATATGGTGAGCAACAAGCATGGACTCATAAGTCGGGCTTGTGGAGGCTCCCCTATTTTGATGACCTTCTTCTTCCACATAACATTGATGTAATGCACACTAAAAAGAATGTCGCTAAGGCACTTTGAGCAACAATCATGGACATTGCTAAAAAGACAGAGGACAACATTAAGGCTAGAGTGGATCTGGCAACGTTATGCGATAGACCAAAGCAAGAAATGGCGCCTCCTAGAGGTGGCAAGACATGGAGAAAGCCTAAGGCCGAATTCATCTTGAGCAGGCCGCAAAGGAGGGAAGTACTAGAATGGTTTTAAACGTTAATGTTCCCTAATGGGTATGCAGTGAATTAGAGGAGGGGAGCGAACTTATCTATTATGTGAATCAAAGGGCTCAAGAGTCATGACCACTGTAACACCCGTGTTTTTTGCATCATTTCAAAATTCACTAAAAATTTGAACTTTTCAAAATAAACTAAAACTTGATCTACTTTCCGCCAAACCAAACCCCTGTTTTCAAAAACCTTGCATAAAAATCCACCATATAGAAATTAGACTCCCTCTTGTTTGTTGCTTGTCGAGCTTATGGTGGCCAAGGTATGTATTCTCGATCTAGACTTTAAATTATGGAAGTATATTTATGCATGAGCATGGTTTACATTTTCTCTGGGAATAAATCCATAAACCCTAGACTCCATGAGTAGGAAAATATGTATTCCACGTATCTCTAAAATTCTGGAATGTCTATGCACCTCACCCATGTGTAGCCCTAGGAAAGTAAAAAGGGAATAATGAGGGCATGTATACTAATATACTTATGAGTATGTGACCTCCCAAACAAGTGAATATATATATATATATATTTGGTGCTCACGAGGGGCCTAATAATATATATTTACATACATAAAATATAATGGGAGATAAATACTTTAAGTATACATGGGAATGTGGAGAGAAGGGAAAATAGAAATAGAAATGGAGAAAGAAAGGAAGATAGCACGTGGGCTCATTTTCTATCGGCCCAACAAAGACCTCTCTCTCTCTCCTATTCTTTTCCACGCTAGCGGCCGGCCCGGCAGCAGCGCTCCTCGATCGCGGCCCAGCCCAAGCCCGGCAAGCCGAGCCCGACTCCCTTTTTCCCCTCCTTTGCCGAGTGGACCCCGCCCGTTGCCATGTCTTCTTCTTCCTCCCCTCTGTTCTCTCGCCGCGACGACACGGCAGGGACCGGCCCCATCGGACCCGATCGCTCCCCCATCGTGCGCCCGGACCGTCAAGGGAGACGACCGCCGCCTGGCGCTCGCCGCCTTCCCCACCGAATCGTCACATCAACGCTGTACTCCGTCCACACCAACAGCGGCGTAGACCGGTCGTCGGCCACCGGAATCCAGTGAAGCACGCCCCTCGGGGGGCGAGACGAAGACGAGGCCCGCGAGCGCCTACCGCCAACTCGACGAGCCGCCCGGATAAGGCCACGAGCCGCGGCCGAGCGTCAACGCCAAAATAGCGGGCGCGAACGCCGTGCCCCGCAAGCTTGCGTCGCCGTGGCCCGGCAACCGCGCCCGTGCACCGGAGACCGGCGATGGGCTACCTCGCCCGGAGACCGAGGCGTGATCGGCGCCCGCCGTGGTGAACTGTCAGAGGGTCGCCCGCGCACAAGAACGCTTGCCGGAAAATATATCGCCGCCGCCGCGCACCGCCATGGCGAGGCTATAAATAGCCACCTCTCGGTCCGCACGAACTCGCCCCTTCCACCATGAGGACCGCCGGAGTCGGGAACACACCATGCTCCCCTCTGCGCCTCCCTCCCACCTCCTCCTTCCTCCAGCTTCGATTGCCCCCAACTTCGGGATTTTGAGACCGCCGGCGGAGCTCCGACTAGGTCAAGGCGTTCCCGGCGATAGGGCAGCTCCGGAGTGTCCACGGTGAGTCGGTGAGTCGCCCCGCCCCCGCGTCCTCTTATGTTTCCCATCTTTCTCTTCCCTCCTACCCCTCTCGTAGAGCTCCGACGACGGCCCAGCCGCCGAGCCGCCATGGCCGGAGGCACCCGCCGTCTGCTTCGGATAAGTAGTATTAGGGGCGTAGCATGTCGTGAGTATACCCACGCGACGCCACCACGCACCTCTTCTTCCTTTTTGCCGAAGTAGTGGCATGATCGCGTACCGTCGCTGCCGCCGTGCGACGTCGCCGTCGTATCGGGGCCCCATCACCGTCCAAGGGTGCCGGCCAATACCACCGGTGGGGCGAGACGATCCAAAGGGTACCCCCACGACGAGCACCGCACCTAGCCATTGGGAGTCCGGCGAAGTCCGGCAGGGCCCTCCGCCGCCCTCGGCGTAACGACGGTGAACGGACGGGGAATCCGTTCCCCACCCCGCGAAGAACGCGTCATGCACGGGCGAGTGGGAAGTTAGCACGTGTCCGGGTTCCGTTCCACGCCGTTTCCCTCCGTGGCAACAGACGCCGCCACGAGGGGGCGAACGAGGATCTTTTGCACGTCTCCACCACCGCTCGGCCGCCGTCTCACACGTCAACATGCCACGTGGGCCGGGCCCATGGCCCACTAGCCCCTCATACAGTAGACATACACAAATCCACGGGTGCACATAAGGAACGCTAGGTACACACGTATAGTGTGTACCGAGAGTAAGAAAACCTATTTCCCATATCCGAAAAATTCCCGAGAAAATTTGTAAATTCATTGTTCGATTTATGGAATTTTATCATGTAATTGGATCCAAAATATTTACATGATAAAATTATATTATAATGTTACCCTAATTAATAAATTAGGGATTAATATTGTAAATTCCATAACTCATGCATTTTAATTCCGTTTAAGCGTGAAACGACTTCCATAATTTATCTAAATTCTAGATCTATGCAACTAACCTATTACCACCATAATGTTCTATGTTTGTTTTGCGTGTCATAGTTCAAGCTAGGTTTTATCGTCCGACGCGAGGTAGTTTCGACGATCGGATTAGAGGTTTCTCCCCGGAGTACGTTAGAGACGTTCGACGCCGGTGCCGATCAAGAAGAACATCCCGTGCAAGTCCTTACCCCCCTAATCATGACCTTAATATAATGATGAATGATGACATAAAATGAATAAGTAAGAACGATGTAACCTAAGTAAGAATGTGAACCCTCCAACAAAAGGTGAGTGGTGATGGTCTACATGGAGGTGGACTAATCACAATCGGGGATAAATCCGTGGAGAGATGCTCGCCTCCCTAAGGACCGGTTCATAGACCTTCTACCTAGTGCGATATTTAATGCAGCCACACGCCGGGATGGGGCGGCTTGATTCCACACCCCGTTGGGTTGAGGTATAATTGGAGCCAAGGTGGCCGGAAAGCGGGCAAGCGATCGATTAGGAGCGGACATGGGGAGAGTGGCCCCATGGTCCGGTTGGCGTGGATGCTGAGTGGTCTTCCACGGAAGTGTTTGGGCGCGGTGGCGCGGTGCTAGAGGCACATATTGATGATTTGAGATTGAGAGTGGTGTTGACAGGTATAGGTTGGGTAATTAGGTATTACCTGTAAAGCCAGCTGGTGATTTGGTATCACCATATTGTCTAGGGTGATGCGTCATCCTTGTGGTGGCGTGTTATCCTTCCAACCCACGAGAAGTCGTGGTGAAGATTATACCAATATACCTAGAGTAGCACTCAAGCAGTACGGATCTCGTTAGGCTGTTGGAACCAAAACCGGATGGGAAAGACTGTGCCTATCGTGTGGGGAAATTTGTACAACCTCTGCAGAGTTAATTAAATCTATTCAATAGCTATAACTAACCTTTTGTGATATGTGAAGGTGATGGTAAGATGAGATAACCCCTTGGAACTAGTGAGAGCAGTTTTAGAGACTCTGCTAGGGCCCAAACCCTAAAATTTACCAAACCACCCTGGTTTGGACTTCTGAAAGTACCTTTGTACTCACCCCTCTGTTTTACGCATATCGGCACATCAAAGGTAAGATCGTTGTCAAGGTAAGCGATCAGCGTTAAATAGGAGTCCGAGAGGCGTTTGCTTAAGAAGAAGATGTAGTTGCCAAGGGTTTCCGTCCGTGCTCAAGATGCACGTGGAGTATGAGGCAAATGATCATAGTTAATCCATTGTTTTTCGGTTGGCTAACTTTCGATAAAATATTCGCCCTTTGTAAGACTTTCTAATCCTATTTTATTAAAGCTCGGTTTCTATTATATCTGCATGCCATTATCTAACACTAATGACCGTATTTGTGCGTGATCCCCGGTGCAAATACGAGAGGTTAACGACCCATTAAAAGTGGGGCGTGACAACCACCACATAAGGCTTGAGCGGCTCCTTCCGATGATTGTTCAAGGCTATGTGCCTAAGCATGTCTGGTTAGTGCTAGTAGAGTTGAGCAATTTCTTCCACCAGCTTTGTGCTAAGGAGTTATCTCGGACCATAATTGCGGACATGGAAAGAATGGCACCTGTGTTGCTCTATAAGTTGGAGAAGATCTTTCCACTTTCGGCTTCTTCAATTCGATGCGACAATTGATTTTGCACCTCCCATATGAGGCATGAATGGGTGGCTTGTGCAAGTTTGTTGGTGCTATTCAATTGAGAGATGTTTATACATTCTTCAAACTAAATGTAAAAATAAATGCAAAATTGAAGCTTCCATTGCACGGGCATACATTCCGGAGGAGGTGTCAAACTTCACAACAACATACTATCCCCGACAAATTTCCTAGCATGCATAATCCACCCTCTCATTACAATCTTTGGGAAAAATGAATTGAACCTTAGCATTTTAAAGAGCAACTCGGAAGAAGTGCAAGTGATGCGACCGATCAAGGACGGTAGTTATTGTCAACTTTTTACTATAAAATAATAGAACATATGAGGACAAGAACAACTAAGAGATAGGGTTTACACTAATGATTTCCACAAGTTTTGTACACACTTTCGGTTTTACATGTGAACTCCGAAAAACCCCGGAAAATCGAGAGAAAAGAGGGAGAAATCAAGACACCGAAGAAAAAGGACCAAATCACGGGCGATTGGTATAAATTCGGGGGTCAAAATGTGAAGGTAAGACACCTCGCCAAGGCGGGGCCCACACGCTTCAGTGGGGGGCGGGCGGCACCCGCGCGGCACCCCTGGTCACGCCCACGTGTCGAGCTTGTGGAACATTCCTACAACCGACCTATGGAGTTGATCTAGTCCATCCAATCAAGTCGGTTTGATCCAAGGGCCGAGCTTCATCCTATGGGGCTATAAAAGAAGGGGCGGGGCTACCCCTTAAAACCCTAATTCATCTTGAAGATCGAAACCCGAGTTCTAGAGATCAAGTCCAGAGCCATAAACCCTAGTTCCTCAGAATAGTTCTAGTTCTAGAGAGATTAGCTACTTAGCAATAGATTAGAAGGAGTTTCAAGCATAGGAAGGCTTGAGCTTGGTCTCATCAAGGTGTTCATAGGTACATTGTTATACTCTTTGATATATTTATATCTTTGGTATATTCATCACTCATTGATCATCTATGATATTGTTCTTTATCTTTATTATATTATCATTTGCTTTGTTTATTGTTTGCTTTAATATGTCTAGTAGAGTTATTTATTTATTATGGATTGTATGCTTAGGATTGTATAGCCCTCATCTTGTAACGTGCAAGATAGGTGTTATAACTTATGTAAGCGTGGTGCTTATATATGTTATGTCTCGCAAATGCCCACTATATGCCGAGGTTTGGGGTAATTCGTAGTGGTGACAGCTCTATTGAGTCTTCTATAATCCTCCCTCTACATGTAGTTAACGGTAGGTCGGGTATGTCGCAAGAAGGTGAAGATCTCATTATTGAATCCTTCCTAGTTGAGATGATCCTTAAGTTTGTTATGAAATAGTGATAGTAGCTATGATAACTAGATGTTTGCACTAATTAGAGTTTAGCAATAACATGTGATGATAGTTACACATAAGTTTTCCTTATATTGCCCCATGTGAGTCCTTAGACTAGAATATTCTGTTGAATCTTTATCATTTCATGATGGCTTGATCCCTGTATTTATCATTTATCTTATTGAGCATTTATCATACATATCTTTATCTTATTTATTATTATTTCATGTGACATTAACCCTGTTGTTGAGTAGAAGCATTATCATTATTGGTTATAGATATTCCATATATAAGGACTTTATTAGTATTACGCATTAAGTAGTTAACATCTGTTTTCCTTGTGGATTCGACACTCGTATACTCTAAAATGCTACAATGGTATAGATTATTCTATCCGCTTGTAGAGTTCTACACTATATTCTTTATCTTATTCTATATCCTGCCTAGTCACATCATTTTATGCCATGTTATACTCTCTAGTTGCATAAGTGGATTGACAACCTGCTTTACTAGAAGTATAGGTTATCCTTTGACTAGTTTATAGTGGCTTTATGATTGTTATAATACCAGCACTGTTTGGGGTCGTTGCTTTTATAGTTTGCTCGCCTAGCATCTTTCAAATACATTTTTTGCGCCGTAGTATTTGAAGTGCTAGTTAGCTATATTAGTGATGTCGTTAAGCAGTGTCAACACCCACAAGACCTTGAAACATGAAGAGTGGAGCACTATCATGCTATATGTGTTGACCAACCTTTCTGAAGTGGAGCCGTACGTGCGGTAAGTTGTCAACAAACTTGTTCTCGAGTAGTCACTATTCTACATCCAACCCTCTTGTTTGTCGTTGGTACATGGAATTTCGTCATCAATTCTAGCGTGAATTAAGGGAACCTACCCCGCAGTAAGTTGAGACCCTTCTTAGATAGGGTGCAGGAACCCGATTTCATTTCTTGGTTCAAATAGAAGGTACTGTCCAATTTAGCTCATACTTAGTTTGACATTACAAGTTGCTTGTACGTGCGAATAATATAATGAACTATCCAGCTTGAGCTTGTAGGGCCAAACCGATGCGTCTATGAGTGCTGAGTTGAGACAAGTTGCCGATGGCTGTGCCTATAGGGTCGGTCATTTACTGATTATGATGTGAATGGATATCGCTTTCACACAATAAGACACGGCGCAGTTGGCCCAATCAAAGAACCACAAATACCGGGAGTTCTTACGCCTAGCCTTGATGGGGTCGAGTATTATGGAAGAATTGAAGAAATATACAAACTCACATTTCATGGCTGCAAACCTCTTAATCCTGTCATATTCAAATGCCATTGGTTTGATCCTAAAGTAATGAGATGGACCCCTAATCTTGGGCTAATCAAAATTCGATGGTCTTTCGTCTTACTAGGAGACCATGTCTGTATTATGGCTCAATAGGCCACGCAAGTTTATTATCTCTCATACACATTACCAAACCCGACAAGCGTCTTAAGGGTTGGGATGTTGTGTACAACACTACTACATTAAATCTTTTGCAAGGCATTTCCAAAATATTAACCATGGCGGTTATTTAGAAAGCTGCCACCATTAATCGGAGCCAAATATGCCCGTAGGCGGGGTAAAAACCATGGTTAATAGATTAACTATGGCGATTTTTGTAAAAATAACGCCATGGTTAATGTCGATTTACCGTGGTGGTTTTTTTAAATTAACCATGGTGGTTTTTATAAAAAAACCACCACGGTTAGTATCTCCAAGGCCCAGGGAGGCCCGAAAAGCCCATAGGGACCCATCCTCTCGGGCTTATATAAATAGGCGAGTTAGGGTTTTCCTTACCCACACCCCTAACTCCTCCCTCGCCCGCCACTAGCACTCCCTCCCCCCGCCACCGGCTCTCCCTCCCTCCTGTCGAGATCTCCCTCTACCCTCTTCCCCACTTCCCGCCTCTCCCCGAGATCTCCCTCTCGCCCACTCCCTCCCTCTCCACCAAGGCGACGTGGCGGCGCGGCCACGGAGCGGAGGCCGTCGGCGTTACGGCACGGAGGATGCTCATGAGTGGAGGATGCTGGCCTGGCGTGGGGATGCGGCGCCCGACGAGTGCCGCGGTGCAAGTGTGCGAGGCTAGCGGCGGTGGCGTCTAGGGCGTGGGCGGCACCTCCTCGGCGCACCGACCCGCGAGCCCGAGCCGGGCGGTGGCCGGGCGTGGGGCAAGCACGGCGGGGCGAGGGGCGCGTGCCCGGATCTGGCCATGGAGGAGTGGCGGCGACCGAGACGCCCATGCGCAGAGTGCACGGCCAGGGCGTGGGGCGGCGTGGCGGGCGAGCTCCACCACCGATGGCCCGACGGCGCGACCTTGACCCGGCGCATGCAGCGGCGGCCGATCCGGTCGTGGAGGTAGGCATGACGGTGGCGTGGGGTGCGAGAGGTGGCGGCGGCTGTGACAACCCTGAAACCCTAGCTCCCGGTGACCCAAAAACCCTAATAGGCCCAGGCCCAAATCCAGGCCCGTTAGGGTTTGGGATCTGGGTTTCTATTTTTATAAATTTTTTTACACGATTAACCGTGGCGGTTTTATTAAAAAAATGGCCACGGTTAATCATCCACCAAAAAACCACCATGGTTAATGGATCTATTAACCGTGGCCCTTTGTTGGTGGCGGTTACAAAAACCGCCACGGTAAATAAAAAAAATCACCATGAAAAATATTTTATGTAGTAGTGCAAGGTATCGCCACACGGTAAACTACCTGTCCCAAACAATGAAGATTACAACTTAGACCCAAACACATATGACAGAGAGTTCTTCCAAGAAGAAGGGCTAGAAGGGAGTTTTGAGACAGACTTAACCGGAGCGATCGGAATGGAAGTAGACAATGAAAGGGTTATTGATGAGGACACTGGAGATGAGGTTGAAAATGTGAAGGACTTAGAATTAGTTCAGCGATTACATTTAGGTAATGACAGTGATGACAACATTACTCCTTCGGAAAGTGATGATTATATTGACATGCCTGATAGCGATGATGAGACTTATGATCCAGCTAATCCCGATCATGATGATTATTTCTAATACATGTAATACTATGTTACATTCTAATTATGTTTTGTTTATTTTGCATTTCTTTCTAAGTATGTCTTGTTTATCTGTGGTTATTGATTTACTCTTTTTAATTGTAGGTGATTGAACAAAGATGGTGGGCAGTATGAGGAGGAACGTAATGTCGCTTTACTAAAGAGGGTCTGATGTAGCTGAGGAGTCGGGGAGAGGCAGGGGTCGAGGGAGAGGTAGGGGTCCTACAGGGACTCGGTTACCGTTGCTTGTAGCTTTGTCGTCGTTTTGGAAGGAGGAGCAGGCAGCACAAGAAGGAGGAGCATGAGCGGGAGGAGGAGTAGGAGCTATAGTAGGAGGAGGAGTGTTGGAGGGAAACAAGCGCATATAAAAATACCGCCAACAATAATATAAAATTCACCAAACAACCTAGAAATAGGAGTTTTCACTAACCAAATTCCATAGTTTTGGTGAATATATTTGTTTTGCAGGTTTATTGTTGACGGTAACCAACTGCAATTTAAACACCGTCAACACAACACCAAAACAACCTAGAAATAGGGATTTCAACTAACATATTCCAAAGTTTTGGTGTTTATTTGGACTTGCGGTACAAACTCAAGGATGATCACTTTGGGCCAAAAAGATAAAAAAAAAAATAAAACCAACAAATAGAAAAAGGCCCAAAAGGAGCAAATGGCAAGCCCAAACAAGAATCGGGACAAAACGCGTCAAAACCGGGCGGGCCAAGACCACCTCACAACTTTTCACGGCAAGGAAGCCCGGCTGCGGAAGCGAGCCGGGCGGGCCCCGCCGGGGTCTTGCGCGCACCACCTGGTGCGGCCGCACCCTGGCTGAGGCGGTTCGGGCCCAGCTGCGGGGAGGCGGTTTGTTACCTTCCAAAACGGACACTACCGACGTTGGATGGTCGGTTTCGTAGATTAGGAAGGTATTCCCAGGTCGGTTTAGGTGATTTTAGCACTTAGGCCCCTCCCCCTTGTGTATAAATAGCTCCCTCCTTCACCTCTCAACATAACAATTCAAAGGAGAAACCAGTCCACTTGTGCAAGAGAGTAGAATTAGTTCTTCTTCTTCTACTTCTTCTATATCTTCTTCTAAATTCTAGAGAGTGAGAGAGGGAAAAGCTAGAAAGAAGCTTTGTTCTTTCTACCCGGGAGTTCTTGGGGTTCGCCCCTCGGTGTTCAGCGGTTCCTAGGAGGGGCCAGTGCCGGACTTGTCGGTATCCGCCCGGCTTGTACCTCTGCAAGCTACTTACACTTTGGTAAGGAGTCTTGTGATTATCTTGCAACTACTTAATTTCCTTCGTATATTTCTTAGCTATTGTAGACTTGCGGGATCGGTAGATTGTCTCGTTAAGAGCGTTAGTTCTTGGTGAAGGAACTCTTTGACCGGGAACTTTGGCCAACATCAAGAAGCGTGACCAATAGTGCAAGCGTGGTGTTTGGACTAGCGTTCACCTACCTTTTGTGGCGCATCCCACGGTTGAGGGGTAGGCGGTTTGGTCGTGACAAGCCTTGTCCGTCCCTTGAAATCCCCCCCACGTTCGGGTGTGGCGCAAAGCTAATTGCGGAAGGCGCCCGGTTGGGCGTTGGCCGGTGCCGAAGTGAGTAGACCACGGACTTTAGAAATCACTTTGCTGGAAAACTTAGCCTATAGATACCTCGCTACTCTTAGAAAACAAACCCTTGCCTTAGGTTGACATAGACCCGAGAAAAACTGTTCTTGCGCGACCGTCCTTGTGTAAAATACGATACCACAGCACCCACGGGGTGAAGTGCTACAACGGTATTTCCGTGCGCTTGCGGATTTCTCTATGTGCGTAAAAACACCAACAAGCATTTCTAGCGCCGTTGCGAGGGACGGTTGTTGTAGTTATATCTCGAGCCTAGTCGACACATTGTGGTTCGGTAGTATCCTTTTAAACAAAAATACCAAAAAGAGTTCACATTACTCATGGAGCAACCTACCCTACAAATCCTGTCCGCTCCTAAGGGCGAGCTCATAGAACCACGCCCATCTGCGAAGCCAATCACAGCTTTCGAGTATGAGCTCCGCCCGGCTTTATAGCCATGGTTCGAGGCCCGAGCCTTTTCGGGCTCGAATATGAAAAACCCCTATCATCACTTACGGGAGTTTGAGCAGCTCTTGTGGCTGCGACAATGCGCGGGCATGACACACGACACGCTGAGGTGGAAGTTGTTTCCGTTCTCTCTCAGCGAGAGGGCGACTCAATGGTACGCCCATAACATAGGGTTGGTAAACGGAGAATGGGAAGAACGCATAAAACAGATTACGTGTAGCGTTCTACCCGATATCGAGAATCGCGGCCCTGCGACAAGAGATACTCAACTTCCAACAAATAGAGGGTGAAACCTTAGGTGCAGCACAGGACCGGTTTACCACGCTTACACGATCCGGCCCGGACACTGCCCATACCAAACCACGTGCTTTTTACGGCATTTTTGGCTAGGATTGGACGGGGCAACCGCCCTCTCTTTGCTTGATTTAGGCTGCCGAGGGTCGTTCGGCGCATAAAACCACAGCGGAAGGAGAAGCTCTCCTAAACCGTATTCTTGAGAATACTCCTCCGCTAGAACCCATCCGTGTAGAACCCAAGCAGAAACCAGAGGAAGTCTCTTCGGCTGATGCCGAACCCGTTAAAACCTTAGAGAGACCCTCGCCTGAACCAAAACCAAAGGAGACCGCATGCACGGATCTCCCGTTCTTCGAGGTTGACTTTGCTTGATCAATTGGTGACACCTCGAAAGTACGAACAATGGAAGAAACCACCTGTCCCGGCTAGCCCCGAACAACCCCTGGATAAAATCTTTCTCCAGGAGTCTATTAAGGAGCTAACAGCTATAATGAGCACGGAATGGTTACGGGAGGAAGGACCTTCTTTCGAAGAAATTCGGATAATTGGCCCCTCTACACCAATCCAATGCGAATATCAGGGAAACATGGTGGAAGTCATGTATAACCCCGCTGTGGGGGTAAACATAATGTCCAAAACCTTCGCACAAGCCTGTGACAAGGAAGTTATTAGGACCCCCACAACACGGACCTTGCGCGTAGCACCACGTACCACCATTAAAAGCCGTGAGGTTATGCATGAACAAATCTTCCTACACAAGGATGTCAAGTTGTCTTTGGATTTTCATATTTTTGATGTCCAAGACTTCGACATCCTGATTGGGCATCCCTTGGAGAAGATTCTTGATCTATCAACATCCGAGGATTTAGATGTCAAACTCGGGAAGAAAAAGTTTTTATTCCGATTTACCGAGCCAAAAAACTCGGTAATGTAACCCTTCCTTGAGTATGACACGCCCGAGGAGATCATGGGAGTTATGCTATATGAGAACCCAGAAACAGACCTAGAAAGAGACGCCCAATTCTTCATTGGAGAAGAGGACGATTCAGGGGAACTCATAGAACTTCCCAAAGAGGAAGAGCTAACTCGGCCTCCAGTTGAGCTTAAACCCCTACCCCCAGGCCTACGCTATGTCTTCCTAAACGGCGATTCACAAGCCCCTGTCATCATAAGCAATAAGCTTAGTGACCAGGAAACTACCCAGCTAATAGCCGTCTTAGAGAAACACAGATCGGTCTTCGGGTATTCCCTTCAAGATCTGAAAGGGGTAAGCCCAACACTATGCACCCATCGCATTCCTATTGACCCCTGCCATTTACCCGTCATGCGAACCCCAAGGGCTCAATAATGCGATGCGTGAAGTCGTGAAGAAGGAAGTTCTCAAGCTTCTTCACGCCGGGATTATCTATCCCGTACCACACATTGATTGGGTTAGCCCAGTCCAAGTGGTCCCTAAAAAGGGAGGAATGACAGTCGTTGAGAACGCTAAAAGCGAACTCATTCCACAAAGACAAGTCACGGGGTGGAGAATGTGTATTGATTATAGAAAACTTAACAAGGCAACAAAGAAAGATCACTTCCGTTGCCCTTTATTGATGAAATGTTGGAGCGGTTAGCAAAACATTCTTTCTTCTGTTTCCTTGGCGGGTATTACGGCTACCACGGATCCCGATCCACCTCGATGACCAAAGCAAGACCACGTTCACATGCCCATATGGAACCTATGCCTACCGTAGAATGTCATTTGGGCTGTGTAATGCGCCTGCTTCTTTTCAGCGGTGCATGATGTCTATCTTCTCATACATGATCGAGGAAATCATGGAGGTCTTCATGGACGATTTCTCCGTCTATGGTAAGACTTTTGAAAGTTGTCTGAAGAACCTAGACCGGGTCTTGCGGCGATGCCAAGAAAAGGACCTGGTACTTAATCGGGAAAAGTGCCACTTCATGGTCCGAGAAGGCATCTTTCTCGGGCACCTCGTGTCCGAGAGGGGGATAGAGGTAGACAAAGCCAAAATAGACGTTATCGAAAAGCTACCACCCCCAGTAAACGTCAAAGGTATCCGCAGCTTCCTAGGACATGCAGGGTTTTATAGAAGATTCATAAAAGATTTTTCGCAAATAGCTAGACCCCTTACGGCCCTGCTAGCCAAGGGCGTACCCTTTGACTTCATAGATGAGTGCTTACACGCTTTTGAAACCCCGAAGAAAGCACTCATCTCGGCTCCGATCATCCAACCCCCGGATTGGTCGTTGCCATTTGAAATCATGTGCGATGCTAGCGACTATGCTGTTGGTGCGGTCCTAGGACAAACCAAAGACAAAAAGCAGCATGCCATCGCATATGCTAGCAAAACTCTGACAGGAGCCCAGCTTAATTACGCCACAACAGAAAAAGAACTCCTGGCAGTAGTCTTTGCTATCGAGAAGTTTCGATCCTACTTAGTGGGCGCAAAAATAATCGTCTACACAGACCATGCCGCCCTTAAGTATCTTCTTACCAAAAAGGATGCGAAACCTCGCTTGATCCGCTGGATTCTTCTTCTCCAAGAATTTGATATCGAAATAAAAGATAAAAAAGGAGTAGAAAATACAGTTGCGGATCATTTGTCGCGTATGCAAGTAACTAACATGCAGGAACTACCAATCAATGACTACCTGCGCGACGACATGCTACTCAAGGTGTCGGATGTCAACCCATGGTACGCAAACATTGTGAATTACATGGTTGCGGGTTATGTACCACCCGGGAAAACAAGCGGAAGCTCCAAATGGAGAGCGAGCGGCACCTATGGGACGACCCATATCTGCATGCAGGGGTGTGTGCGGACGGCTTCTTGAGAAGATGCGTACCAAGGGAGGAAGGAATGCGAGATCATTGAAAAATGTCATGCATCTCCCTACGGGCCGGACATCTAGGAGTATTCCGCACACAAGCCAAAAATTTGGCGGTCTGCGGGTTCTTCCGGCCGACGATGTACGGCGACACGAAAGAATTCATCGAGAAGATGCTACAACTACCGAAAGACGGGAATATCACAGCTTCGTGATGCAATGCCCCCTGCATTACAACCTTCAAATAGAAATATTTGATGTGTGGGGCATTGACTACATGAGGCCATTCCGTAAGTCCCATGATTGCGGTATATATCCTGGTGGCGGTGACTACGTGTCGAAGTGGGTAGAGGCACTACCATGCGAGAATGCTGATGGCAAGCACGCGCACAAGATGTTCCATGAAATCATCTTTCCCCGTTTCGGAACGCCACGCATGGTGATCAGTGACGGAGGATCGCATTTCAAGGACAAATCATTCAAGACGTTCTTGAAGGAGCTTGGCACTCAGCACAATATTGCTACCCCTTATCATCCGCAAACCAGCGGGCAAGCCGAAACCTCCAATAAACAAATCAAAAACATCCTGCAGAAGACGGTCAACGAGATGGGGAAGGGTTGGAAAAACAAGCTACCCGATGCTCTCTGGGCATATCGGACAGCTTACAAAGCCCCCATCGGCATGTCACCTTACCAGCTGGTCTATGGCAAAACCTGCCATTTACCAGTTGAGCTGGAACATCGAGCTCATTGGGCCATCAAAAAGTGGAATATGGACGTCAGACTCGCTGGGAAGAACCGTCAGAGACAAATCTCTGAACTTGAAGAATGGCGAGAGAAGGCGTACCACAGTGCAAAGCTCTACAAAGAGCGCACAAAAAGATGGCATGATCAGCGTATCAAGATCAAAGAATTCACCACGGGAGACAAAGTACTCCTATTCAACTCCCGGGTGAAACTGTTCAGCGAAGGAAAGCTAAGGAGCAAATGGAAAGGACCATACACCGTCATCAACACGCCGCCACATGGCGCAATCACAATCAAGATGACGCGGGTGAGATACAAAAGGTAAACGGTCAACGCCTTAAGCTTTTCTTTGAGCCAGTATCTGATTTTAACCAAGAGCTCGATAGAATAGACTTATGCTTTGAGAATTAATTTATGTTGATCAGCATATAAAAAAAAAGATTTTTATAGATTAAAATTGTTACAACTAAAAAATAAATAAAAATATAAATACATAAGGTAATAATAAAACATAAAAGTTATCTATATATTTTTACTTTGTTTTAAATAAAGTATTTACCTTGTTATTTTCTTTTTTACTTCACTAAATTTATGCTGGTCATTTGCTACACAAAGGATATCTACTTTCTAAATTAATCAAAGCATAAACTATTTTCAAAATTTGAATTTGAGGATCAATTAGAGATCAGCAAGAAAGGAAACGTTTCTCGCGGCAAACACCGGTTCAAAACTTTTCGAAAAGAAGCGGATGTGGCGAAAACCCGACCGGGGGAGACACACTGGGTGGTGCTTGCGCGCACCACTTCCTCCCCCCGGGCCCCTGGTCCGGGATTTCGCCCATCTCCTTCTCCTTTCTCACAACTCACATTAGTAAGGTTTGCTCCGCCAGATTTCGACCACATAAAACCGGAGAGGAGAATTTGTCCTATAAAATCCACCCTCCTCCTCTCCATTCTTCACACCACTCCTTCTTGCTCTTCTTCTCTCCTCAATACTTCTTCCTCTAAGCCAAGAACAGCTGCAATGGCGAGCCATGCCCTCACTCTCTACAATTACGCTTTCGCTTCGCTTTGCACCCTCAATGAGGATGAGTTGATCTTCCCTAGTGATAGGTTGAACCTTCCTCCGTCGCCCCTCTTGCCGTGCTCCCTCCCCCACGCCACTCATCTAGTGGAGGGAACAGCTATGTGTCCACGGGCAGATCCGTGACAAGCAAGAGCATCCTTGGGCGCCCACCTCGTCCTACGGTGGGCACCCTGGGCATCAAGAGGAAGGAGCCCGGCGGTGGCGCGTACCACTTCAACGAGACGTCCTCCTTCCACACCTCCGACTACAGCTACCCGTATCTTTGTTGTCGGTGTCAACATGCCCACGGGAGGGGCGTGGGAAGGGGCTTATGAAGAAGCCAACTCCTACTCCAAAGAACTTTGCCAAGTGTTCCGCCGTATCCCTCGGGTGAATCCTAGAAAGGCCCCTCGAATGTTGTCGAAAGTCGCTCGAGTAGTGAGGGCCCTATGAGGGTACCCCGTGCTACACCTAGGAAGGCTCCCAATGTTTTTGAGAGCCGTTCCAAGGGTACTCCATCACTGCACACAGCTGGGAGTAGCACGGTTCCTAAGGTTCCTTCACTTATCCAAGATGACTTGGTAGCCACCCTAAATGCTCACAAAGTAGGTGAAGCCCGGAATAATCTATATGCGAAGTTGACATCTTGGAGATTGAACCACCTTAGTCCATCATACCTTCACTTTCGAGGACGAGTAAAGAACTAAGTGTGGGGAGCTTGTTGGCGGTAAACAACTGCATATAAAAGTACCGCCAACAATAATATAAAATTCACCAAACAACCTAGGAATAGGAGTTTACACTAGCCAAATTCCATAGTTTTGGAGAATATATTTGTTTTGTAGGTTTATCACAAGAAACATACAAATTGGGCCAATTACAAAAGAAAACATGCTACAAAATCAAATGATTCAATTTAGCCCAAGTGCGGAACAAGCAAACCAGGGCCAACTGAACACCACATAGGCCGAGTCCACACAAATAAACAGGCCCACCGCCAAGGCCGGAGACTAGCGACCCACGGCTGGCGTGGCCTCGCTTGGCGGGCTGCGTGCACGTGGGGCCTGACGACTGGGCCCGGCCTTGGCAAGGTGGTCACATTACTGCGAGGGAAAGGCGGTTGTCACCGTGACCAGGTGCGGTGAACCTCCAAACCGCCTCTCCCGGTCGGTTTCGCCATAATGGAGGGGAGGTGACATTTTGCAAAGACCCTTTGCTCTCACCCTATAAATGGAGGCCTCCTCTTCACTCTCAAAGAAGACAACAAGAAGCAACAAAGCAAGATCAAGTGAGCAAGAAGAGTAGTGAGCCTCATATTATAAATAGAATAGGGAGTGAGAGAGGGAAAGCTAGAAGAAGGGTTGACTTTTTCTACTTGGAGTCCGGTGTACCACCCGGTGTGCCGTGGTTCTCGGGTAGTCGAAGTGCCGACACATGTTTGGCTCCCGCTACGCTTGTACCTCTACAACCAACTTATCAATTTGGGTAAGAAGGTTGTGTTCATCTTTCAGCTTATTGTTCTTAAGTATATTATCTTTGCTATTATAAACTTGCGGGATTGATAGTTCATCCTTTGGGGCGAGCTTTGGTAGAGGAACTTCCGCGAAAGTTCATCTCAATGGTCAAGTGACCAGGTTGGGGGACCTCCACTGTCATCTCATGCTTAACTCTAATTCCAGTCATATATTTTGTATGATTATTAACTTGTTCTTTTTTGCACATGGATGATTAGAACTTGTATGCTCCACTTAGAAACATTCTTTCATTCTTTATTCTTTCTTTTACCTTTATCCTTGAGATTGGCTTGAGTGTGTGTGTCAAGTTATCAAATTATCTATCTATTTTACCCCCTCAAGTATGAGCATTGGTCAATTATGCAGATATGTTATATTGTTCATGTCCCTATTAGATATTTTTATACCATGCCTTCCTTTGGGAAAATATAAATAATGATACCCTGAATATTTTCAGGTGAAATGCTACAACGATATTTCCGTGCGCTTGCGGACTTGTTACAGAAGCGTTGCGAGAATACCAACCGACGTTAAAGTGGCGGTTTTCTTTGGAATATACTAATTCGGTGATGTCGTTGTGGAACGTCAACACATGCACATCTTGATCTAAGAGTATGATATTTTTCTCCATGGATCCATTGTTTGACCTAGCAATATATGCACTACAAGTATGCCTTACTCTTTCCCTACCCAAAGCTCCACATAAGCCTATTAGAAGTAGGAAAGAAAGGCAAAGCATCAATGGCTTGGTAAGGATACAAACACCATTGAGTGAATCGAGAGTACCATTTGAGGAGAAGTTTGAGCTATATTTTCATTTGCAAAAATTATAAAAACTCCAAGTATGCTTCATAGTTGGGTAGTGATGTCACGGGTGTCTAAGCCATTCCACTTTTCAACCGCTCAAGGCAACATGGTAGACACTTCAAAATCCATAGTATGAGCAATGACATGGAATAACTTTTATGCTAGCATCACATATTTAAAGTCATACTTCATAGTTACATATAACTTTGCTTGAGAACAAGCAAAGAATAAGTGTGGGGGGGAACTTATTGACGATTGCTCAACTGCTCACTTTTTACCATCAACTTTACATGAAAACAATCACCAAAAACTTAGAGAATAGGGTTTATACTAATAGATTCCATGAGTTTTGGTATTTCACTTGTTTTACAGGGCTAAGTACAAAAACATACCAAGTTGGGCCAAAAGAAAAGAGAAAAAGATAAAGGAAATATTCATCTCCTATTTGGCCTAAGGCAAACAAGATAAAGAAGGTCCAACCATTCGATATTACCCCCGGCTGAACCTCTGATGGAAAAGTGGCCCAACCCAACAAGAAAACATCCAACATAGGCACACAAGAAAGCCCACTTACCTAGGAATATGGCCCCTGTTTACGGTCACTAACGACATATTTTTTACCGTCAATATTTTGCCAATAAGGGGTGAAACTATACATTATTACACACATATACATTTACTATTGACATAATTCCACTTGTATTGGAGAAATAAGTGTTTTGCAGGAATTAAATAAATACAAGTGGAAAATACAAGAAAAGGCGCCTTCCTAGAAAGCGTATTACGGCAAAACCAACCAACCCATGGAAGAAGGTCCAAAACACGATGCAACTGGGCCAAGCACCGACACCCAACATCTTCTCCGGAACCAACCACGCACCGACCAAGGCCTAGGCCCATCCGAAGCCTGGCGGCGCGGGCGCGCCCGCTGGCGCGGCCGCTCCAAGGGGGAGCACCCGGTCCGTCGATGCGCACGGTGGTTTCATTCAATGCTGAGGAGGGCGGTGTGGACCGTCGGTGGCCGGTTTCGTGCACCTGGACGCCAGGGAGAGGCGGTTTCCTCACCTTTTTACACTTTACCCCCTCTCCCACTTGTATAAGTAGGCCTCTCCTCTCCCCATCTCAACACACACCTCGCAAGAGAGCCTCTCTCCCTCTCTCTTCTTCTTCTTCTTCTTCTTCTTCTTTCTTCTTCCATCTTCTTCTTAGTAGGTTAGTATGTGGAGCTAGGCAAAGCCACCAAGGAGGGCTTGGCTCCTTGGAAGATGGATTCCTGGTATGAATATACATATGGTTTCTTCCAAAGCCTTGCTCTTATCTTATTGTAGCTGTGCTATAGAATTAGAGTATAGTTTCTCTTGACATAATCATGACATATGAACTAGTCTATAGTCTCTATGTTGTGGTACCGTCATACAGGACTTTATGCCTAACAGTTCATGCATTACATTTGAGTAGTGTTAGGGTTGTGCTAAGGTGGCGGTTCGTTGTTCCTTCGGGTTTGCTCATGTTCTAGTCCATCCATCCATAGGGTGGGGTCCATGGGGACATGAGTAGTTTCCTTTGTATCTTGGGCATGGTGCCGGATCTTTGGGGAGCCTTCGAATATGACGGCATTCCCCGGTCGAGGGGGTAGGCGGCAGGGTAGTGATAGTCCTGTCCATCCTTTGTAATCCTCCCATGTTCGTATGTTGTGTAGGAGTTCTTAAATACCTCTCTTCAGGTAGCAGACTACCCGGCGGGTCTCCCCGTCCATCTCATTCTCAGCTCTGATCCCCTATTTACATGTCTTGCATGATTATCAACTGGTTCTGTGCACAGCTATGATTAGAATATGTACGCTCCGCTTAGGAACTTTCTTTCTTAGTTCTTCTACCTTTATCCTTGAGATTGGCTTGAGTGAGTATGTCAAGTTATCAAATTACCTATTCCTCATACACCTGTTATCAGCTTTGGTCTATTATACTGATCCATGTTATTTTGTTCGAGTCCCTCTTAGATACTTTTTATTCCATGCCTTCCTTTGGGAAAATATAAATAACGATACCTCGAATATCTCCGGGTGAAATGCTACAATGGTATTTTTTAAACTTTATGACTTGTTCTCAGCGTTGCGGTATACCACCCGGCATTCCGTGGCGACGTTGCTAGAATATACCAATTCTGGTGATATCATTGTGGAATGCCAACAAGCATTTCTAGCGTCATTGCTGGGGATGGATTCTAAATCCATCTTTGGTGATTGTGCTTAGAAAATGCAACAGCCCTCAAACATGGACACAAACGTCCAACATGAGCCCAAAGAAGAGAAGGCCCAAATCAACTTTTGTGTCCATATTGGACCGCGGGCAGCGAGTTCATAAAATGGCCATAACTCAATCATCCGGACTCCGTTTTTAGTAAAATGGCCACGCAAAGCTAATGAGGAGATCTACATGCTCATCAAAATTCAGCCCAAGCAGCTCGGACCTTGGCATGCCTTCGTCGGCGCACCAGCGCCCGGGCCCATTTCTTATACCAAATGGGCCCACCTTTCGGTGATGAATCATTTCTTGCATGAGGAAGTCGGTGGAATCGGTGGCCAGGTGCATTGCACCTATAAACCGGCGTATTCAGGTTGGTTTGGGGGGAGTAAAGGGGGAATATTCTTTGGACATTCCCTCTCCCTTCTCCTATAAATAGAGAGCTCCACCTCCACTCTAGACACACCACCAAGGAGCAACACAATCAAATTTCAAGATGTAGTAGTGTAGTACTAGCCTAGTTGGGAGTTAGGGAGAGAAGCTCAAGTTCGGAGGAGCCCCTCGGAGGATCGGTATACTTGTATCGCTCCTTTGTAAGACTCTAGTACTTCTGATATATTTATCTTCTCTTATTAATAAATTATTCTTTATGGTTATCTAAGTTTACCTTAGTGATTAATTAAAGTATGGTTAAGTGTGGTAGTTATACCTTGGCATGGGATCTCCGTTCGACCGAAGGTTCTAGTTTTCACGTGAGACTAGTTTCGTAATCACTAGCGTAGACGTAGTGTCTGGGCTAGAGGTTACCTGAGATTGCGCCCAACCCCACGGATAGTTGTGGTAGCCCCGGGGGTGACAGCTCCGACCAAGCCTTTATATTCCACCACGTTCGGGTTGGTGTTTTTGTAGAGCTTTTGGCTGCCTGACCCCGATTACGTTTCCCGCTTTTTTAAGAATCGGAAAGGAACAGCTGCTCCAGAAGTGCCTTGGTGTGATTGTTATGCTTTACCCTCTGCTTAGTTAATCCCTTTGGTTTGCTCTAGAAAAGAAGCATAGTAATTGAGAAGTAAACATGAATCTTGAACTCTCCTGTTGTCCTCCCAGCTTCGCATGTCTGCTCTGCTATCTTTTATGATGTTCTCCTGTGTGTGTCACTTATACAAAACTCTTATTCTACCTTTTACCCCCACTTTAGTTTAGTTGGTATACTAGTTAATAGGTATATGATGGTTAATTATCAACTTCTTTAACCTTTGCTTCCCAGAGGATAAGTACGATACCTAGGAATACTCTTAGGTGAAAGCTACAAAGATATCCGTGCGCTTGCGGATTTACCTGTTTGCGATAACGAACGTCAACACTCTTCATGAAAAGCTATCTTATCATTCTCTCTCCTTTTTATTAAATCAAATATTCTATGAGCTAGCTGTGTTAACATTGTTGGAGCTGTCCTCAGGGCACGGTTTGGTATTGTTGCCATAAATTTCAAACCCAAACACGGGGCTTTGTTGTACTGATTAATATAAATGATAAAGCAAGTATTTGTTTTTTTCCTTTACAAGTTGTTTCGTTCTCGCTTTTCTGCAGTCGTATTTCATGAAAAAAAAAAAAATGGTAAAGATGCGCACACACGCAAGCCCACTAGGCCGTGCCATGAGCGAAAAGAGAATAATGAGACCACACTTACCTCCTCGCATACTGACCTAACGATTTTGATTAAACAAATTATGGTTCTAGTACAAGCAACCTCTAGTGGGTACTATCAATCACTAGTGCGCCTTCTTTACCATTGACTGAGTTGTTTTTCCAATTTAGCCCTTTTACATCAAAATTTCACATTTATACCCTTAAATGTCAAAAACCCATCTTTGGACCCTGAGCTCGGCGCCACAGCCCTACGGTGTCGAGGTAACACGTCTCGACCTTGAGACGGATGGTGACATGGCGGTGATATGGCGCTGATGTGGCATAGCTTGGTGCCATGAGATAGGGTGCCAACCTCGGCGCCCGCGAGCTTTGGCGCCGACCTCGGCTGAGTTCACGGGCACAGGCGTTCCAGTGCTGCATGCATGCAGCATGCGGCGACACATGCAGCATGGAAAACCGCCTTTGGGCTGGTGAATTAAGGTTTCTTGGTCTTGATGAAAATTGCTATTGCGCCTCTGCATCGAGGGAGTCTCCATACTAGTGGAGACTTGACTGGTGTCGGTCTTCGAGTAAAAACAACACAATATTTTTTAAAAAGAGCAAATGGAAGTAAAGTTGCTGCTTTTCTTTTATTGGATATAAAATTTACATGTGGGCATCAGCATGGTGCTGCTTCGTGTGTATGCAAGAATTTTACGTGGTGCTATGTATATAATAACAAAAATCACTAAGCCCTTCTTGTGTTCGGTGGAGACTTGCGTGGTGCTGAGCAGGACGAGGTTTTTATTATGGGCAACTGGTCATAAAGTCATTGTCCTTCTGTTCTTATACCTAGCTTACCAAATTTACAAGAGGATGTTATTGTGGTGCAGCGTGATTTACGTACAGGAAATAGAGAGGAATCCACAAGCACACAAGCACTGGGCCTCATCTGTACTACCTACACATAGGATCAACGGCCATGGGCTGGCCGTTCATGTCAGGTGACCTGGTAGACGCACACTAACCCCTAAAAATATATGCATGTATACCCTATGTCTATAAGCATCTCTAAAAGATTAAGATGGAAGAGGTGTCTAGCTATTCAGCAAAGGAACTATAGTGCTAGTATAAACAACGTCAAGTGGGGATCAATTAATGTTGTGCCCACGTTATTAAAAAATATTACTATGCCTAAAATTTTAGTTTTTATATATTGTATGGCATGGAGTACTTTATCAAATGCTTTTTATTTTGGCCAACAATGTAGAGAGGTCACCAGCTATATCAGCTTCGAAGGCTCTAAAGTAGGCCGAATTTCACATGAAAGAGGCTTGTTTTGCTAATTCTTTAGCTCTAATGATGCAAAAGCACACACCTTTCTGAATTAACAACCATTAATGTGCTCTTCCTAGGGCATCCTTAGTGGCACTAGCTATATAGTCAGCTTATGTCAAGGTGAGAGATAAAAAACAAAGACTATTTTGTACATTCTTATGTTTCTATATGCTATTGGACCAACATGCTCTTTTCTCATATTTTTGGACAACGTGAAATAAATCAGCTATTTACTCATCGTTAATGACTACTCTCTCTTCTGCTTTTTCCCTATCCATGTCAGATTGCGGTCCACTCAGCTATCTAAATAGCTAGTTGTTTGGGATGCCCTAAGTGACTACTCAACACATGTAGCTGTTGGAAACATTCACTACTACACAAATTCTTTTCGGTGGCGGTTTTTCTATTAACTGTGGTGGTTTTCCTGACTGCCACGAAGCAAAACCCACAGTTAATTGACCAATTAACCGTGGCAGTTTCTTGATCACCATGGTTAATCGACTAACCATGGTGGTTTTTAGGGTAACTACCACGGTTAATATATTAACCGTGGGCGGTTTTATTAAGGAGCCCGCCATGGTTAATGTATTAACCATGGCTGTTTTGTTACATAACTGCCACGGTTAAGTTTTTCTAGATTAATAAAAAAACAATTTTAAAACATTATAAAATGATAAATATGATAAACCCGAGAATATATGCATATAAAATGATAAATCGGATAATATTTGCACACAACATAAGCATGTGTCACATTTGTTCATTCATATGACATTTTCAAAACTCACAACACTTATTAGTTCATATTACAAACACACCACTGCTTATAGAGTTCAAGTTACAAATATGGGGAGGGCTGGCATCTGGATGTCCGCAACCGGTAGTCGCTCATGTTACACATGGTCCTCTAGTTGCGTATTCTCTCGCACGATTAGCCCAACGCAAGCTCACTCTCGTCCGTCGTGAGAACTTCCCATCATAATGCGCAATGTTGAGCGCCGCGCTGCTACGGTACTTCGTCACAAGCCCCGAGGTCCTCACAAACATAGTATCCACATGGGGCTGCCCCCGGTTGCTTCGTGCGATGCGTGCATGATATATGTAGCACCTAATCGTTAGACCATTTTGAGAGCATTCAACAATATGGACTAGCACACACGAGTCATGCTACGTGCAGGAATTCTCGCTTCAACTTCGGTTGGTTCTTGTGATGATCCCTCATTTGCTTCGGTTCTCGATTGAAGCGGTCAGGATCGGCCAAGTATTTAGCATAAAGCGCCTCTGAAATCCAAGAGTGTTAGCAACTATCTACATCAAACTTGATACTACGTCAATTGTATGAAAGAATATAAGTGCCATGACTTACGCTTGCATAGCCTTCTCGAAATGCCTATACAATAATCTGTCCGGTATTTTTCAAGGAGTCAAATATTACGGCAATTCCATCCTGAGGGTGGATCACGAAAGTAATCCAAGGGCCCATTATTGATGTTGATTGTAAACCGCTGGGGCTGCATCATTCAATTAGATATCGATTTCAGGTCTTGAAACATGAAAAGTATTGAAGAACCCTGTAGCCCTTTGACTTACCTAAATTGGTGGGCCACAAGGGGACACCCGTCTCTCCGGATCTTCTTCATGGCCCCATAGATGTAGTTCGTTGTGCTTTTAATGCCCTCACCAATCCTCTCTCAGCTCAGAATGTACTCTTTGCTCCCCTGTCCAAGTTCACAAGAGCGGGGTGTTTATCGTCTAACCAATAGCCAGTAATTTTGCTCTAGGCAATAAGCAATGGACATAGGTAGATAATGTCTTGGTTCGTCTCCTGGCATACAAAAGCTTGCATCCTGCAAGCACAAGTCGTCATGTCATTATAGGAGGAGTGGTAGTAGTGGTGGTGGTAGGAGGTAATGCATAAATGAACTCACATGGCAAAGAGGGTGACTTGGGCGACGTCGAGGTCCTGGCGCCATAGCACCCTATGCATGTCATCGAAGGTTAATGGGAATCTAATATCATCGTTCAAGTGAAAGAGCTCCTTGGGGCACTTGACCATGAATCCTCTCATCCCGGCCTTAGAAGCATGCATATATAAGATGTGGCACCTTCGAGTCTCCCACTTCTCCTCCTCAATGAGCTGGCCCAAGGGCAACATGAACTTGCAATTCTCAAAATGGTCGGGGCAATCTAGGCTGAATCATCCTCCTGGTGGTGGTGAAGAAGGCCTGTACAGAAGGAGCTATTAGCATCATCTACGTAGGCATACATAATATGTTTGGCTAAGTTTGGTTGACATTAGCATAAATATACGCACCTATGAGTCTTCATAGCCAACTTGCTCACCTTTGCCAATCGGGCGTCCTTATCTAGCTCTGCCATGTCGTAATCATGACAGAATTTGTCGATAAAAGCTGCCATGCCCTCCCCTTCTTCTGTCTGCTTCTTCGACGCGGGAGGACATTGCTCGTGGCTGTCCTTTCAACCACTAGGAGTTGTTGTTGATGGACCTGTGCCTCCTTGTGGGTTGCTTATGCCGGTCTTTCGGTGATAACTGCTTGTCCACTCTTGTTCCCCTAGAGTACAAATCATCTAACCATTTTTGTGCCCTAGCCTACAAATCATCTAAAACCTCCATGTCGCTAAAGGCTTATATGGCATGGGAGCACAACGTTGCCTCTCGCCCTCCTTGTGACCACTAGGAGTCGGTGTTGTACCCCCTACGCCTCCTTGTGGGTTGCCCATTTTGGGAGGCGGGCTGTGCCAAGGACTTCTACCACCTAGGCCAGCATTGTCATTGTCGTCGTCATCCGGGGCAAACGGCGGAGGGGTGAGGGCTTTGCCGTCCGGATTGCGTGGGAAGGTTTAAGGAGATGTCTGCCTTGTTCCATAGGATTCTCGAACCTAGAATATCTTCGACATATCTTTCCCTATTTTCACCTGGGATATCTATCTCCTCGTCATCATAGCTCGAGTTTGTCCAAGCCACATCCACCATGGCATAGTCGGGCGGGATTGGCTCTCTGTTGTATGTGGCGCCTTCCATGGGAGGTTGCAAAAGTCCTTGGGCCACCTCCTTCTTATTTCCCCTCCTGCCGATGGGTATCGAGGAGCACATACTTCTTCTTCCTTGATGTCATCGACCCGGTACTTGCTAGCTCCAAGCGGCTATCATCCCTTGTGCTCCGCCTTCAAGTACTAGCTATAGCGGCACACCGGCTGGCGAAGCATCTTGTTCCACGTATCTACTAGCTTAGGGTCCTTGCTCATGAATGTCTTGTATCGACTTGTCAATCATCTCCTTCATGGCTTCCTCATAGCCTTGCTGTTTTGAGGGCATCCTTGTACCTCTGCCTTGTGTGGTAACTGTTCGTGTCGGATTGCTAGGAATCGACGGTCTTCCAGCAAAGCCTCGAGCCCTTGCCCTGAATGCGGCCACGGTGCTCGGGTCTTCCTAGTGTCTCAGTCAGCACGTCGTGCTCCCTATGAGGTAGGAACTCCCCGCGTTCCTTGGCCTCATTGACTGCGATCACAGCCTTCTCCACCTCTTCGAGCTTCGGGTCATTGTACTTGGTCTTGCTGCCTGCCTTTGGCTTCTTCGGCTGACGGCCATGGAAGAAGTCATGTGTCCTCTCGTCGAGGGGTCGCAACGGATCATCCTGCCCTTTCTCAGCTGCCTCCCTTTCTTGCTGCCGCCACTTTTCCTTATGACTGGCATATCCTATCATGCCTAGGTTGTGCTTGAGCTCGTTCCTCTTTGTGACCTCCGAGAGCTTCTTGGACTTGGCTTGATGTTCTTCGCTAGTCCCAATCTAGACAAACTCATCCCAGACGTGACGCTTGATGAAGGTGTAGTCTTCCAAGGGTGACCCGCCTTGCTGCACATAGTATTGGTACAGATGGTTCTAGAGGCTGTGAAGCGCTTTGCCTGCAATGCACAACGCATGCTTCCTGCATTTTTTTTCTTCAAACTGATCCTCTAGATACCGGAACGGCTCAAAGATGCCCTTCCACACTTCCATCCCTTGAGTTTGGGGGTCACTTTCCTCTGGTCTTGGTATGTGATCGGCACCTTCTCCTTGACTAGTTAGGAGACCTGATTGTAGAAGGTGCCGATGACAAGAAGTCGGCTCAAGGGGCTCTCCTTGCGGCCCAATCTTGAATATGGCATGCACCTTGTTGGAAAGCTGGTGCCTCCCATGCTAGCCCCTCTTCAAGTCCGACTTCTTGCGACCGGCGGCTGAAGTGCTAGGGTGGTACCGATGCCCGCCCGACTTAGCTGCCTTCTCTACCCGGGAATTCTAGGCGCAAAGGCACCACCGGTATCCGTCATGAGGACAAGAACTCGCATTAGTTGTGTACTTGCGTGAGGCACACGGCGTTGTGTTAGTTGTATACTTTACGCCGTTGCCTTTGAGTTTCGGTATCGCCACCGGGATCTTGATAGCGAGAACCCCGTGTTTCGGGCTTCTCTAGTGTCGATCCGGATCACCTTCTTCCTCCATACGACGTTTCTTGTCCGGCCTCGGTGTTACCTCTTCGCTCTCGTATGAGGTTTCCTCGTCTAATGATGAAGTAGAGTCTTCACCACCACTCAGATCCGAGAAGCCTGCAATTTTTATCGGGTTGGTTGGGCCTCCATTGGATTCTACGGGGAACACAAAGACAATGTGAAGTATAATACCGTAGTAGTAGAGTAGTATTATGTAGTAGAGCCATCTCAGAACATATATAAAAAGGAACCATTTATTGTATTCATCTCAAAAACATGATTACATCCTTTTTCCCTTTTACATTGAGTAGGTACAAAAATTTTGAAGAAAAAGTACAAAAAAAGTGTAACAAAAAGTACAAAATGGGTAATAAAGGTACAACACTGCAGGATCATTTACGTATTTGGCTCAAGAAGTCCCCAATTGTCATCACATCGCATCTAAACTGGTTGCTTATTTATGGTATACAAGCCGTCCTAGTTTATCCGCTCATAAGTATGGGGACATTTCATCATCATCGCCGTTGCCTCAGCATAAAAAGAGTCACATTATTGCACATATCACTGCCTCAGCACTAAGTGTACAAATAGTTCATCATAAGTTTGACATCATTGCAAATGCCACTGCCTCCGCAAATAAAAAAACAGACAAGTAGTAGAACAGAGCAGCCCCACATTGCCATCTCAAAGCAATAGTGAGTAGTAAGAGCAGTAGTAAGTAGTAGTAAGTAGTAAGTAGTAAGAAGAGCAGCCCACATTGCAAATGAAACAAGTAAGAAGAGCAGCAGCATGTATAGAGATAATCAATGAATTGTAACCATATAATATATATATATATATATATTCTGTGCTGCCAGCCATCCACAAACAGGTTGGCTTGCCTACATATAGACTGTCATCAATTCTGCACAAGCTTATGAATAATATATACTATGAATAAAATTAGTATAACTAGATACATTGGCTTAAAAGGTGCTTTCTTGGAATGTAGTGTGTGACAGAGACCGAAAATAGAATGATAATAACATCAGCCTACAAGTTGAAACAATTAGCAGCCAGCAAGCTTTGGGTTTGACTAACCATATCTTATTATTACAGAGTACAGACATTAGGTCATTCACATTGAGGATATAGGAATTCTCACCATGTGGAACAGAATGATTCAATGACTGTGTCAAATTAATATAGCTTGAGGAAACATTAATTATGAGTTGAAACAACAAGAAGCATCCACATGATCATCTAAGCCGGCTTCTCAATAAATAAATGAACAGTTTTCATGCTTCTCAATAAAAAGAAAACATGAGTACACAGAACTGCCACCTTATAAAAGAAGAATTTGTAGACAAGTCTCAAAGCAAAGAAAAGGATTTGCAGCCACAGCCACAGATTTTTTTTTTTTCAACAGCAGTGATCTAACCATTTATAGTAATTATAAATGAAAAACACAAGGCCTATGTTTAACACCCAACAGCTTACACGATTGTTTGTGGTCATAAATATCTATTCTCCTTTCCCCTACCCCTTTGACAGTGCATTTTCTTTTTCCCTTTTGTTACTTTCAATCAAGACCACCTATGATCAGCGCAGCCTACACACTCCACACCTCCTTTTACTATTGCTTTTTAGAGGCATATTAGCTCCTCCATGCCAGAGAATAAACAGATCACATAGACAAAAGGCATGATTTGATTCCTATCACAGATTGGCACCACTCTTTGTTCTAAACTATAACCCAAACCCTAAACCCTAGGTAAAGCAGCAATGTGTTCTATACTCCTAGCATGCAATTTTTGTTTAGTCCAAGTGTGGTGTGGCAAAGGTGTAGCAGAAGCATTCATCTAAGCAAGAAACAGAAACCATGGCGTATCCAGTGAAGGCATGTAAAGGCATCACAGGCAGTGGCATATATCCAGTAAACAGCCACTACGGGAATCATAGAATGCAAAAAAACTTAAGCACATATCCAGTAAAGGCAGCAATTGGCAGTGTCGAGGACCAACAACAAGTAAAAGGCATCACAGGCAGTGGCATGTGCTCAGAATTCCAAATAATTGGCATAGCTAAGTAAAGGCATCACAGGCAGAAATTGGCATGTCCTCAGGATTCTAAATTTTGCATCACAGGCAGTTCATCACAGTTCATCGCAGGCCCTGTTCATCACAATTCATCGCAGTCACCAAAAAAGAGCAACAATTCATCGGGGAAGGAGGTCGTAGTGGGGACAGAGGATGGAGCACGGGAACCTGCAGCGGTGCTCACCACGGATGAAGCACTGGGAAGCATGGGGCGCGAGCGGACGACGACGCGGACGGATGAGGCCGCGGGCAAGCGGATGAGGCCGCGGGCAGATGACGGCGCGCAGCGAAGCTCGAGGATGGGGCCACGAGGCGCGGAGCTCGAGGACGGGTCCCTGCGCGCTAGGTTTCCCAGCCCCAGCGGACGACGGCGGCGCAGGAGGAGAGGGAGAGGGCGGAGGCTCCGGCAGCGGCGATGGCGTACGGTGGCACGGGGCAAAAATCCGGCAGCCCCTTCAGGGTGGGTTCGGCGCTGAGAAGACTTAGCCGATTCGCCCGGCTGCCTCCTCTTTATATAGGGAGCGATTTACAGTGGCGGTTATTTAACAAAAACCACCACGGTAAATCATTTTTTGTTAAATAACCGCCAAATAACCGCCATGGTTAACGGTTATTGTAAATAACCGCCACGGATAATATTTCTCAAAATATTTTTGAATTAGGGTTTAGGGATTAGGGTTTAGGGTTTAGGTTTTTTTAGGGATTTAGGGTTTAGGGATTAGGGTTTAGGGTTTAGGATTTAGGGATTGGTGTTAGGGTTTAGGGTTTACGGTTTGGGGTCAGGGTTAGGGTTTAGGGTTTGGGGTTTTGGGTTTAGAAGTAGTGTAGTAGTAGTAAGTAGTAGTAGTGTAGTATTATTAGTAGTAGTGTAGTAGAGAGTAGTGTGGCGGCATACATTTGGTTCCATTACATAAACGTGAAGTCGTAAACATTTGGTTCTATTGCATAATTGTGAAGGCATACATTTGGTTCCATTACATAAATGTTGACTCATTTTGTTGCCGGTGCTGGCACGGTCCTCTTCTCACCGTCGGTGCGGAACCGGGGCTTCATCTTAGTCTTGTTGATGTGGGCCTCGATGGCCTTGATCTTTAATGGATGATCGGTAAAGAGCGACAACTCTACGTAGTTGTTGTACTCTTCGGGACTCTGGACTCCATTGACTCCCACGATCCTTTGTTTTCCAGTGGTGATTTGGCTAGATGGGCCGGATGCAAGTCTCAATTCTTTGGTATCCGCATATGGGGGTATGTCCTGTTCTCGGATCCACATCGTGAAATTGATCTTGTGTTGTCTCTGTACCCACCCCTCCGTGCGTCCGGCGGTCCGTGCGGCGGATCTGCTCAGATGCTTCTCAACCCACATTTCCATTGAGAATAAACCGGTTAAGAGCGTCATGTGCTTCTTCAATGATTTAGTGCTCTATATCGGTGCGTATTCTTTCCTCCCTCGCAGCCCATCCCCACAGTTTCGCCTTCATGGGATGGATGGGCGGACCAATTGTATTTCCATCCCATATGTATTTGGTTAGTAGTTAATAGCCTCCTCTCAAGAAAGTATGCCTAGATCATAGAGCCCTCCGGATAAGCACGGTTATGGACGTATCTATTAAGGGTGGACATGAACCGCTCGTGTGTCCACATCTGGTGCAGGTAGACAGGCCCCAGTTCTTGTATCTGATCGACCATGTGCATCATCAGGTGTGGCATAATATCAAAGAAAGACGGTGGGAAGCACATCTCGAGCCGGCAAAGAGTCTCCGCAATAAACTGTTTTAGGGCAGGAAGCTCATCTTCATCGATGACCTCCTGTGTGATGCGGTTAAAGAAGTAGGACATGCATGTGACGACCATCTTCATGTACTCTGGACCGATACCCTTGATCACAATTGGAAGGAACACCGTCAGCATGATGTGGAAGTCATTGGAGTTAAAGTTTGTTAGTGTGAGGTCTTTCATCGAGACAATGCTCTTGATGTTGGAAGAGAAACCGGGTCGGCACCTTGACATCCCTAAGCCACCGCACAAAGCCCCTCCTCATCCCATGTAAGGTTGTAACTCGTGCCCTGAAGGTCGACTTTTCTACTATTCACCACCAGTGTCGGGTGAATTTCAGTCCTCGATTGTCCATGTTGACAAGATCCTAACGTGACTTGACACCATCCTTTGTCTTAGTCTTGATGTCTAGCGGGACCCGATCAAGCTCTCGAAGACATTCTTCTTCTCCGGATGCATGCAATCGATGGCATGGGGTGTATCAAGATCCTTCCGGTATTCCGGTACTTGAAGAAAAACATGACCCGCTTCTTGAATGGCACGGGGGGCGAGACGTGCTCTGCTTCTTCCTCCACCGTCTCGTCTCACTTTCTCTTCCTTGGCTTTGGCACAATGTCTTCCCCTTCTTCTTCTTTCAAAACTCGATGTTTATGTCCTTCACCATTTCAAACACCTTCTGCCCGTACCTTGTCCTTTCTAGCTCCTTCGTTTGAGGCTCGGCCCGGCCATTGAAGTCTTATTCATCCAAGGTTGCCGATGCACATTGCTTTCGGACGTGGAATCACCGATGTCTCATGTACACTAGCTTCTTGGATCCACTAAGGTAAGTGTAGCAGGTACCATCAATGCAAACAACGCAACCTGTCTTCCCTTTAATCTGCCCTGACAGTGAAAAGAGACCAGGGTAATTGGTGATGGTGACAAATATGATGGCCTTTAGAGTGAACTTCTTCTTTAGGGACGCATCCATAATCTTGATCCCTTTCCATAGTTGCTGCATTTCCTCCATCACTGGCTTAATAAGCACATCTATATCATTGCTGGTTGCCTCGGTCCTAAATAAGCATGGTGAGTAGAAAATATTTGTGCTTGTGACATAGGTAGGGATGTAGGCTGTAGATGGTGAGGGTGACCGGCGAGGTGCTATGCGAGCTGCCGAGGTCTCGAACAGATTCATCCCATCGCCGGTACTCAACACGAACCCGACGTTCCTAGGCTTGTCCCCAAACTCGGGAACTTGGCGTCGAAACACTTCCACGCTTGCCATCCGAGGGGTGTCGTAGCTTGCCATCGCCCTTCCCGCATTCCGCCGATGCATGCCAGACATCAGCTTGGCATCCTCCATCGGGTTCCCGAACAATGCACCGCGAGGGCGTCGAGCATGGGCAGTACCACCTTTGCTAGGGCGGGGCTCTTCCTCTAGCGTGTAACCCTCTTCTTCCGCATCCTTGGGAGGTGGCATCTACTTCTTCTTGCCCGTCTTCTTCTTCTTGACCCTCTCGATGGTCCCTCCTCATCGGAGACAATCGGCATTCCTCTTGTACCGACTCGCGTCGCCGCGGATAATGGCTGCAAGTCCGCATACTCGACCCCTATATAGAATACGATTGGTTTAGGGCATGCATGGAACTTTCTAAGCTTCATTGCCACGGGGCCGAATCGGCTTCTTCGCCCGATAGGTATTGGCGGGCACCTTGTTCCCCTTTGGTAAATTGTCACCAAGGATCCGTAACAGGTCATTGAGGCTAGTATCCGACCACCCGTGGCGAGCCTTCAGCATCAACATCTGCAGGTTAAAACGCAGCACTGTGCAATGCTTCGAACAACTGCCACCGTCCTTGTAGAGGGGATCCATTGCCGCCTACTTCATCTCTCTGAAATTCTCCAGCCACTTTGGATTGCCAAACGTAACATCGTCTTCGTCTTGAAGGTTAGCAATATCCTCAAAAAACTCAGCATCCTCGGACCACAACTCATCAAGTGCCAGTTGCTCACCATCCCCACCCCCATCGTCTTCTGGCATGTTTTGGAGCAGATCATTCATCGTGATGTAATCAAGATTCTCAATGTCGTCGTCGTTGGCTGCTGCTGCAGCTGATGATGAGGGTTGTTGTCCTCCGTCATCCACCGCCGCCATTGATGTCGCCGACGAGGGTCCTCCGAGATGCACCGGGCGGCACTCGGATCTTTTCACCGTGATACTTCCAATACGTTGTGTACTTTGGCTCCTTTGATGCCGCACCAAGTGTGACGCCACCATATCGCCCTTATGTAACAACTTGTTCTTGCGCTTATTGCACGGGTAGTTCATTTCCTAACTCGACCCGGCTTACCCGATGCTTCAACGTAATGGGAAGAAACTTTTTCCTCACATTATCCAAGAAAGGCGTATCCATCCTTGACTTGTACATCCAATCCCTATCTATGACCTGTTACGAAAAAAAAAGAGAGGAAAACACCTAAATCATGCAAAGAGAGAGGAAAAGTACCTAAATAAGCACCTAATTAAATGACATAAACCATAGAAAAGCACCTAAGTCACCTAAAAGAGAGAGGAAAAGAACCTAGAAGTACCAAAATTTTGATCTAGATCTGCTTTCTCTCTCCTACATTTGGATCTAGATCTAAAAATCACCTAAATCAAGCAAAAAGAGAGAGGGATTAGGGTAGGAGAGTAAGTATCAACCTCTTGCGGTGCCACCCTTCAACAAATCCAAGGGCAAAACTTCCCCCTAAGAAATGGCCAATTTTAGGGTTTTGGAGCTCAAAACCCTAAAAAATGGAGGAGGAGCCGCACGGAAGAAGAGGTGGGTGGCTGCATTTATAGCCCAAACTTAACCGTGGTGGTTAAATAAGAAAAACCGCCACGGTTAATAGATATTAACCATGGCGGTTATGTTACAGAAAACGCCATGGTTAATCAATTAACCGTGGCGGTTTTGTTATTTAACCGCCACGGTTAATGGGCATTAACCGTGGCGGTTATTTTACAAAAAACCGCCATGGTTAATGGATTAACCGTGGTGGTTTTCTCCCCAGCCAGCTGGCTTGGCGGCCTCGATTAACCGTGATGTTTTTTTTTAAAAAACCGCCACGGTTAATAAAACAAGTGCCTCGCAAAAAGATTTTGTGTAGTTGTGATTAATGATATTTTTGTGTAATAATTCTATTGTGCCAACTATGTAGATAAACAAACTGCATGGTGGATGGTGAGTCCTAGCTTTAGGGTACACTCAACAATAAAGTCCACTTGTTAGCTCATATGAACATAAAAAAGATAAAAGTAAAGTAATCTGACAAGGTAGTATAGACAAACGTGGGAGCATGGATACATTAATCATATAAAAGTGTATGAGCTTAGCTCTTCATGAAAAGCTATCTTATCATTCTCTCTCCTTTTACTAAATCAAATATTCTATGAGCTAGCTGTTTTAACATTGTTGGAGCTGTCCTTAGGGCACGGTTTGGTATTATTGACATAAATTTCAAACCCAAACACGGGGCTTTGTTGTACAGATTAATATAAATGATAAAGCAAGTATTTGTTTTTTCCATTACAAGTTGTTTCTTTTTCGCTTTTCTGCAATCGTACTTCATGAACAAAAATCAAAAGGTAAAGATGCTCACACACGCAAGCCCACTAGGCCGTGCCATGAACGAAAGAGAAATAATGAGACCACACTTACCTCCTCGCATACTGCCCTAACGATTTTGATTAAACAAATTATGGTTCTAGTACAAGCAACCTCTAGTGGGTACTCTCAATGACTAGTGCGCCTTCTTTACCATTGACTGAGTTGTTTTTCAATTTAGCCCTTTTTTCATCAAAATTTCATATTTATACCCTTAAATGTCAAAAACCCATCTTTAGACCCTGAGCTCGGCGCCACAGCCTCACGGCGTCGAGGTAACACGTCTCGCCTTGAGACCAGATGGTGACATCGCGGTGATATGGCGCTAACGTGGCATAGCTTGGTGCCATGAGATAGGGCGCCAACCTCGGCAACGCGAGCTCTGGCGCCGACCTCGGCTGAGCGCACGGGCACAGGCGTTCCTGTGCTGCATGCATGCAGCATGCGGCGGCACATGCAGCATGGAAAACCGCCTTTGGGCTGGTGAATTAAGGTTTCTTGGTCTTGATGAAAATTGCTATTGCACCTCTGCATCGAGGGAGTCTCCATACTAGTGGAGACTTGACTGGTGTCGGTCTTCGAGTAAAGCAACACAATATTTTTAAAAAGAGCAAATGGAAGTAAAGTTGCTCTTTTCTTTTATTGGATATAAAATTTACATGTGGGCATCAGCATGGTGCTGCTTCGTGTGTATGCAAGAATTTTACGTGGTGCTATGTATATAATAACAAATCACTAAGCTCTTCTTGTGTTCGGTGGAGACTTGCGTGGTGCTGGTGTTGTGCAAAAGGAAAGTAGGACGTGGGTTTATTAAGGGCAACTGGTCGTAAAGTTGCTGCCATTCTGTTCTTATACTTATCTTAGTGTGGTGCAGCGTGATGCACAGGCACTAGGTCTAATCCGTACTACCTACACATGGGGTCAAATGCCATTGGCTCCAACATGGGCTGTTTCCCGTAAGGCGATCTGATATTGGACCATTTTTTCCAAACGACAGTGTAGATGCAGACGCTCATTTGCATAAATGTATGCATGTATACCTATGTCTATAAGCATTTCTAAAATACTAGGATAGAAGAGGTGTCTTGCTATTGAGTAAATGAATTGTGGTGCTAGTACAAACATCATCTAGTAGGGGATCAATTAATATTTAGGCCGTCGTTATCAAGAAAAAATACTGTGCCAGAAATTTTAGGGCTCCTTTGGATCAAGGGAATTTCATAGGAAAAATGTAGGGTTCTGATTTTCATAGGAATTGATGCTGTAGCATCCTTAGGTTATTAGGATTGAGCCTCAAGAAATTTGGAGGAAAGAATCCTTTGCTATCGGTTTCCCAGGAAAAACGTAGGAAAACAAACATCCGGTCAGTGCTCTATTTTTCCATTCCTTGCATAGGAGATAGGACCAAGGCAAATCAGAAGCAACTGACAAAAATTACGCAGAGAAGAATGAGAACTATAGGTGGAGCTATAGCTGAGCAACGGGCCGGCCCGCACGGCGCTGCGCTGTGAAGAGGAGAAGGTCGGGGTGTGGGAGGCCGCTTCATGAGTGAAGTTAGGGTTAAGGTAGGAGTGGTGGACTGGTGGGCTTCTATGCTTGCTGGGCTGTTTTTATTTTCTTTTTTTGAGAAGACTGCTGGGCTATCGGTCTATGGAGCTTTGCACCGGGCCTTCATCAGGCCTCGCCTAATTTTAGGCGGTGCCGTGCCGCCCGCCCGTGCCTCCGAGGTCGGCCCAGGCACGGCCTGTAGCGGCATCGGGCCGCCCGAAAGCACGAATCGACCGTGCGGGCCGTGTTTGGGCCGGGCTGAAATTCCGCGCTCCGGGCCGTGCCACCGGGCCTCGTGCTTTCTGCTCAGATGTAACTGGAGCAGCTCGTACTGCCGCCGATGCTCTAGTTCGCATGGCTGGGGCCGCTGCCCTCCCGCAGCTCCAAATTGTGTGGCCAGCGTCCTGCACCGGCGGCTCTCCGCTACTGCTGCGTTGCCACGGCCATCCTCGCTCGAGCTAGCGCTACCGGCCGCTCTCCGCTCGAGATCACACTGGCAGACTCCTGCACGGAAGTGATGCATGACAGAGAGAAAGCTAGCTTGCCTGAAATGAGTGGATGGAAACAACCAGGGTGGGTTCATTGGTAGCAGATAAGATCGACAAGTTGCTGGCCCACTTTGTAAGTTACTCTATGCTATTTTTCCTTGCTCAAATAAAGTATCTTGTTATACTAGTTGGTTAAAGTAACATGAGAGGATCATAGATATTTCCTATGATTCCTATTCCTATAAATTTACTGTGCCCATCCAAACAACAACTACTGCAAGTTACCCGTGTTTTCCAATACTCAGTTTTACACATGCAATCCCTATTCCTACGTTTTTCCTATTCCTATGTTTTTCCAATCCCGTGTTCCAATGGAGCCCTAAGTGTTTACCTATTGCGTGGCCAACTTTACATGTACAATACTAAGCATGTGTTTGGTTCTGAGACACAAAGTGGGTTAGGTTGGATCCAACCCAGTTTTTGGGTTGGGTTGAACCCATTTCTTGTTTGGTTGTTGGGTCGGGTTCATCCCCAGTTTCTTGTTTGGTTCTAGGCACGTAAAGAAGTGGGTTGAGATACTGCCACCGGGGCCCTCGCGTCGCCTCCATGCCCCTTCTTCTTCCTCTCATCAGGTCGCCCCCAAATCCCGCGGCTTCACCCTTGGCCCCGCGCCCGTCGTGCTGCTACCGCCGTGCTGCTCGGCTGCCGCTGGCGCCCGCCGCCCGCCGCTGGCGGCTGCTCGCCCCGTCGCCACGCTCATGTAGCTGCTAGGCCCGGCTGCGCTGCCGCCGCGCCGCTACTGCTGGCCGCGGGCGCCACCACATGCTACTCTCCCCTGCCCGGCCAATGGTCGCGGCTGCTCACCCTCGCCGCCACGGTCGTGCGGCTGCTGGGCCCCGCTCCACCGCCCGGCCCCCGCTGCTCGCCGCGGGCCGCCACTAGCGTGCTGCTCGCCCTACGTGGCCGTCGCGTGGCTGCTGCCACCCCGCGCCACCGCCGCCGCCGTATTGCTGCTCGCCCGCCCGATCGCCGCCGCTGGCACGCAGCTACTGCTTGCCCGCCGCCGCCCGCCGCCGCGCGTATGCTGCTGTTGCTTTCGCCCGCCGCTGCCACCGCTGCTGCTGCTACTGCCTCGCGCCTCGCTCCTGCAGCGGTTGCTCGCGCGCGAATGGGTTCGACCCTGTCCGCTCATTTTGGTGGAACCGGGTGAACCCGGATCTGAGCAGAATATTCCCCTATGGGGATGAACCCAACCCCCACCTCCCCAAACCAAACACCCTGGAAAATGGGTCCAACCCATCCTGATCCATTTGGACCCTTGAACCAAACACATGCTAAGTCATATACATGAACATAGGTCACCAGCTATATCAGCTCCGAAGGCTGTAATGTATGCCGAATTCCACGGGAAAGAAGCCTGTTGCTAAACCTTTAGCTCTAATGATGCAAAAAGCACACGCCTTTCTTAATTAATTAACAACCACTAATATGCTCTTGGTAATTAAGTGCGTGCTAAACAAATATAGAAGCAGCAGTTGTTGCAAACATTAGTGATGTCTTTTGTGTAATAATTCTATTCTGGCAACTATGTAGATAAACAAAACGTATGATGGATGGTGAGTCCTAGCTTTAGGGCATGCGTGGTTAAGCCTTGTTGACACAAATTTCAAACCTAATCACGGGGCTTTGTTGTACAAATATAAATGATAAAGCAAGTCTTTGTTTTTCATTTACAAGTTCGTTCCTTTCGCTTTTCTGCAGTCAAATTTCATGAATGAATTTAGAGAAAGGTAAAGATGCGCACACACGCAATCCCACTAGGCCGTGCCAAGAGCGACAGAGAAATAATGAGACCACACTTGCCTCCTGGCTTACTCCCGTACGATTTTGACAAAACAAATTATGGTGCTAGCAAAAGCAACCATAATTTTAGTGGGCACTCTCAATGACTAATGCACCTTCTTTACCATTGAAGTACTGAAAGTGGCGACCAGAGGGGTGAATGGGTGCCCCAAATTTCTTTTCAGCAATATTTGGCCGCTGTCCCAAAATCAATCCCCAAAGCACACTCACGCAGGTGAGTAAATCACAAGCCTATGGAAGGCTGGGTGTCTCCAAGAAACACAGCGTGACACTCAAGAAGTGATACACAAGAACACCGCCGAGTAGACGGGAGAAAAGGTGCGGCCGAGCAGACCAATACAGGAACCCTCCACCTCTATAGAAAACATACAAGGGTCCAACCAAAAAACACCTAACCCAACAAGTGACAAAGATACTTAGAAAAGATCCACACACCGCTAGCAATCCAACACAAAAAGCGGAATTGAAAATGGAGCGAAGACGCGATAGAAAACGCTAAAACGAAACCTAAAAACGATGCACTCTACTCCTACGGAGAAGGAGAAAGTACCCCAACCTAAAATACCCAAGCCAACTGGTGGCTAAATACTTAGAAATGTTCCTTGATTAGTTAGGAACCCAACGCAAAAACAGAACTCGAAACAGATCAAAAATGAGCTCAAACGAGGTCAAAAAGCGCACAAACACAATGGACCGCACCCTGTTTACTGTAGCAGCGGCCGCGAGTGTGGCGTATGACCGGACCCCGAAAACAGCCGCGAATCGCACGAAAAACGCCCAATCTCTTCCATTTCAACTTTGATTGATTCTAAATTTTGTGGGCAGGCTCCCAAGGTAGCTAAGATGCTACTCCATAAAAATCATAGCCTTCCATGCCTCACAACTCCGGGAATCGAAGGATCTCGGCTCAAAAAACAAAAAGGACCCCGAAAATGAAAACCACCCGATCTAAGTGCTCATCGCAATTCAGCTCAAACCCTTCGGTGGAAATCTTCCTACGGAGACATAACACCTCACAGAACAAACGGTTCGCAAAAAAATCAACCACAGAGAGAGATCGAACGACGGGAAGAAAGGGAAAAAAAGGCAAGAAAGCGAAGAACAAGCACCAAAACTAGCACAAATTTCCTCCCAGACACCCGGAGGGCACGGTGAGGTTACGGTCTCACTTCCTGAACAAGAGTACACAGACGATGTACAAAACCATCTCGGATCACGAGTCTAGAGAGAGACTAGAGAGAAACCGACTAAAAACCCTAACTACTGGAGGCATTGCCTCAACAAACTCCCCTAGGATACATGAGCGAACCACCTAACCCCTCGGAGTATTCTGGAACAACTATCTCAGATTTGATCCGACGGCCCCCTTCCCCGCCCGGACTTGCCGTCGCCTTGACGCAACCTCCAGGATTCCGCCATGTGCCACCACGTTCCTCCTCGGAACCTCCACCCGGGTTTTGAGGCCAAACCCGTGAAACCATCCACCCAATAATTTTGAGGCTCAACCCACCAAACCGCCACGAGTAGCGTACTCCAAACGCATCCCTCGCCACTCGATAGGTGTCACCACCATCTCCTCAATTGCCTGGGCGCCAAGTCTTTAGAGCCTCCACTTGATTCGCACGTCCGCCGTCTTGACTCAGTCAACACGGTCATTCCACCATGTACACTTGCGCTAGTTGATGCCCCAGATGTCAGCCACTGCGGCTAGTCACCTGGCCTCCTGGTCCCTTAGTCCAAGCCTCACGTTTGTCCTTCACCGCTCCCAGTCCATCGGCACGGCACGTCCCTACTTGACCTTCACCTTGCCGTCGACCGCCGCCTCTGAGCTCCACACTTGCGCACCACAAGCCAAGAGACATGTCGCACAACCCAACTCATGCCACGGTTAGTTCACAAACTCAACCCAAGACGTGAATCACGTTAACAATCGCTCATCACAAATTGAACCACAAGGGCACATATCAACCTTGTGTTCACAATCTCCCCCTTGATGAGTGCATTGTCAGCACCAACACACAAACAGTTTGAGCAAAAGAAGAAGAAGAAGAACAACAAGAAAAGTGAACTCACCCAAATTACCAAAAGCCAATGAAAAGCCAAAATAGGGTCATTTGAAATGAGCAAAACCTCCAAAACTTGGTCCCCAAAGACATGGACATCGGCTCAGCGCAAAACCAAGTAAAACACAGCTAGCCCTCAAGAAGAGGCAACGGGCTCAACACCACTAGCAAAGCTCAAAACGCTAGAAAACTGCTAGACCCTCCAGAAGAGGCAAAGGCTCAACACATCTAGCAAAAGCAACTCAAATGAAACTCAAGGTGCAACTCCCCCTAAACAAATGCAATCTCCCAAATGAATGCATGCCCTCAACATTAGGTGGATTTGAAATGAAAACCACATTCCCCTTTGGAAGTATCTCTCAACCTTCAAGTGTGGAATAATTCTCCCCCTTGTTGACACATGCACTTATCAAGTTCTGTAACACTGGCACCCCCCTCAAAATATGCTATGAATGCAAGGGATGCGAAAATGCGAAAGCTTCGTGATTATAGCAACCGGAGTGAAAAGATGCTCTAATTGGTGCTGTTATATGTGTATAGCAACAAATACAAGTGCTAGCAAATGCTCAAACTGATCAAGTGAATTCAAAATTTGAGCAGTTTTAAGAATTTAAGAAGGGATTCAAGAAGGGATTCATCGCTAAAATTAGCACATAGCGGGTATAAGCAGGAAATCAACCTAGTGCTAACAAATGTATACAAGGTGAACTACTGAAAGTCTCTAGTTTGGTTTTGGCTAATTGATGAAACCCTAGGACTAATCTCTTTTGCTTAAGAGTTGATCTAGCTTGAGATGGTCCTAGCCAAGTGGAGAAGCATGGTGGTCTTGGTGGATGCATGTAGATGATCCAAAAGATGATCAAGTGCTTGGACTTGGAAAAGAAGAAAGAGAAATACAAAATGGGCTCAAGGCAAAGGTATAAGCAATAGGGCCATTTTGTTTTGCACTCAAGACACCATAGAGGCTGTGAGTGATTTAGGATCAATAGCCAAACTATTAAGAGGAGAAACTTTGAAAACTTCGATCAAGTACCACTAGGTCTAACAATCATGTTAATGCATTTAGGATCTAGTGTGCTAACTTCTAAACCCTTGAAAAATGCTTTGGAAAATGCTAACACACGTGCACATGGAGTACACTTTGTGTGGGTAGCAAATGGGGGGTGAAGTGGATTGGCATGGAATTGCCTCTGTCGGTGCACTGGACGCTGCACCGGACGCACAGTCTGGTGCGTCTGGTGCAACTAATAGAGCAGGCAGCAGCGAGTGCCGCACTGCATAATGCGGTGCTGCACCGGCACGTCCCGCGGTGGCGACGTCACCCGTTTTTTGGGCTGAGTCGCGATGGCCGCACCGGGTGTGTCCGGTGGCAGTCCAGCGGATGCGTCTAGTGGCAAAAATCTTGTTTTGGACCTCTCTAGAGTCGCAACGGACACACGGCAAGGGCACCGCCGGTGTGTCCGGTGCGTGAGTCCAGTGAGGGTTGACCCGAGGGCATGTTTCGACCGTTGGAGCAACGGCGCTCCCGGTGCGAGGCAATGGCGCGTCCGGTGCCAACTTAACTCGAGGGCGCATGATTCGAGTGATCATTGGAGATCAATGGATGACTTCAAACTCGGGGGCGTGTGGGCGCGAGATCCGCGCACCGAAGCGCCGGGTGTCGGTGCGTCCGATGCGTGTCTGTCGAGTCTCGTGGCTAGGTGATCTCGGGCTCACCTATTTAAAGGGTTTGGCCAGCTTGGGGCTCACTCTCTTGCACTTTTTCATTCTTGAGGCATCCCCTAAGCTGAGCAAAACACTCCCACTCACTCTCTTGCTTGTTTGTGCATTCTTTGTGAGATTTGGGAGAGATCTTGAGTGCATTGCTTGCTTGTTGCATTTATTGGCACTTGAAGATCGTTGTGGCCAGTGGATTTCTTGTTACTCTTGGAGAGTACCAACTCCTGGCTGGCTTGGAGAATTGGTGGAGGCATTGGAAGGAGAAGGAGATTGCTCTTGGCCACCTCCCGGATTGATTGTAAGAGGTTCGATGCATCCTCGTCGGAGTGACGAATTGCAACCTCAATACATTGCTCGTGTCATTGAGTTACCTCACTTGTGAGTGGTGCCTTGGAGAGCCCGAGGGTCCAGCTAGCAAGGGCATCGCCTAGCCCAAGGACCATCGAGGTGTTGGTCGACACAATGGGGATTAGCTTGTCGGTGCACAAGTGAACCTCGGGAGAAAAATCATTGTGTCAACTTGTCTCCCGGTGACTGGCATCACTATTGATTGGTTCATCTCCTACATGGTGATTGGTACATTGCCTCTACATGTCGGTATAACAATCACAAACCTCTCATGTATTTCATATATATATATATATATATATATTGTGCTTGTGTAGCTTTAGTTGATATCTTGTATAGCTTGCAATTGTGTAGCTAAATTAGAGTGTAATTTAGTTGTGCTAGTTGCCTCTCTATTTGTGTAGCATATATCATGTTGGTTGAGTGAAATAGAGATCATAGCAACTAGAATTGAAAATAGGTGGCTTGCCTAACCGTAGAGCTAGAGCAACCGCAATTAAGCCATTTGTTGTACTAACAAATTTGCTCTAGTGACTTTGTAGAATTTTTTAATAGGCTATTCACCCCCTCTAGCCATATAGGACCTTTTATGTGGTATCGAGCCATGGTCACCATTTCTAGCAAGGATTAACACCCTTCGATGCAAAATATGGCTCAAGTAGTGTTCAACCATGTTGGGGGCAAACCATCGCACTTTGATGGTACAAGTTCATTTGATTATTGGAAGAGAAAGATGAAGATGTACCTAGGCTCAATAAATGATAGAGTGTGGGATGTGACCGAACATGATTTTGCTATTATTGATCCCACCAACCCCACCGACAATGAGAGAGCCAACAAAACTTGCAACACAATGGTTGTAAACACCCTATACAATGGCATTGATCCAAGGGTGTTTGAGCAAATCAAGGATCTTGATAGAGCAAGTGAAGTGTGGGCAAGATTAGAGGAAATCTATGAGGGCACAAAGGTTGTGGAGAGTGCCAAGCTATACATGCTCAAGACTCAATTGGCAAACTTTGTGATGAAGGATGATGAGAACATCTCGGAGATGTTTCATAGGCTCCAAGTGATCATCAATGATCTCAAGTCACTTGGAGAGAAGACAAAGGATGAAGACTTCATTCCCAAGTTTATGATGTGCTTGCCTAGAAGGTTCAAGACATTGAGAACACTTCTATTTAGAGGAGGATTTGATGCAAGAACACCTAGTGATGTGCTTGGTGATGTGATGACCGAAGATCAACTCAATGGGGATAGTGATGATGATAAGAAGAAGAAGAAGGAGGATGAAAAGAAGAAGACAGTGGCATTCAAAGGCACCACCTCCAAGAACAAGGGGAAGGCCAAAGTGCAACAAGAAGAAGAAGATCAATGGGGATAGTTGCTTGCCCTATTTGTGAGAAAATTTGGCAAGATGATGATGAAAAGGAAGGCCATGGGTGGAAGAAGAAGAGATGACTCCAAGAACAAGGAGCCACCTAGGCTATGCTTTGAGTGTGATAGTTTGACCATATCTTGACGGATTGTCCCATCAATAAGAAGAAGGACAAAGAAAAGGCCTACAAGAATGACAAGAGAGGCAAGAAGGAAAACAAGATGACCTTCAAGAAAGGCAAGAATGGTGCCTATGTTGTGACTTGGGATAGTGATGCCTCCTCCGATGATGAAGATGACAATGACAAGAGGAAGGCATTGGCTACATTTGCAAGTTACAAGAAGCCATCTCTATTTGACTCATCTTCTACTTGCCTCATGCCTAAAGGCACTAAGGTACAATACTACATGTATAATGATGATGAATCTTGTGCTAGTGATAGTGAAAATGAAAGTGAAAATGATGAACTAACTAGAGACCAACTATTTGACATCATACAACAAACACAAGATATTGCTATGTCAAAAGGCAAGAAGTGTAAGGAGTTGGTCAAGAGAGTAAATGCTCTTGAACAACAACTTAGTAAGCTTAGTGCTACTCATGAGTGTCTAAAGGAGGACCATGAGGATCTAAGCAAGGCTCATTCCAAGCTTGAAAAAGCTCACTCCTTGTTACTTGAGCAACATAACATGGAAGTGGTTGTTGTATCATGTGATGTTGGGTTAACATGTGATTTAATAGATGACCCTATAATTGTTGAACCCACTAACCCTTCTTGTAACTCTTTATCCACCACCACCCACTCTACCTCAACTAGTAGTGATGCCTCACTAATGGTTGATAATGTGACTCTCAAGAGAGAGGTGGATGAGCTCACTCACGCCCTAGGCAAGGCCTATGGTGGTGAGGCCCGCTTGCTAAAATACTTGCGTAGCCAAAGGTTCTCTCTTAACAAAGAGGAATTGGGCTATACTCCCAAGAAAGGCAAGGTGGCCTTTTTGCAACTCCAAAGCCTAGCTTTGTGAAGAGCAATGGTCGGTTTTGCAATAGATGCAAGCAAGTTGGGCACCTAGAGCATAATTGCAATAAAATGAACCAGAATAAGCAAAATGTAAATGTTTCATCTATATGCTTTTATTCTTGTTATTTTCTTACCAAGGGTGAGAAGGGTGTGAAGGCCAAGTTCATTGGTACTCCCATTGTTGGCCCAAAAGAAGAAGGCTATTTGGGTGCCAAATTCTTTGGTCACTAACCTCCAAGGACCCAAGCAAAGATGGGTACCTAAAATGCATTGATTTGTTTGTAGGTGAATTATAAAGCCGGAGGAAGGCATTGATTCATGATAGTGGGTGCACTCAACACATCACCGGTCAATCAAGAATGTTTCAATCAATTGATTCAAGTGGTCAAGATGGTCATACTATTACATATGGTGACAATAGCAAAGGCAAGGTTGTGGGGCTTGATAAGATTGCTATATCAAATGTCAAGAGCATATCCAATGTGTTGCAAGTTGAAAGCTTGAACTTTAATTTGCTATCGGTTGCCCAATTGTGTGATATTGATTCAAATGCATATTTGGAATTGATGATGTTGAGGTTGTTAGTGTTGATTGTTGGTATTTCTTAGCGCAACCACCAAGAGTAGACTTATGATCTACTCAGGATGATTACACTAGAGATACTCAGATAGATTCATTGATTACAGAGTTCAATCTGCAAGTGCACGGATCTATCATTGTAGCATTTCACCCGGAGTATTCAGGGTATCGTTATTTATATTTTCACAAAGGAAGGCAGGTTTGTGTAAAGTCTAGCACAATGATGATCATAGCCCACAATGTATGTATGAATAACCATTAGTCTAGTACAGGGGTAAGAATGATAATCAAGGATAGCGAGAACACACTTCGAGCTACTAAAAGGATAAAGGTAAAAGAAAGAATAAAAGAATATTCCTACGGTGAGCAGGCAATTCTAATACCGCACATGCATTGAACATTAGTAATCATATGAAGTTCATGACTAGTCATAGAACTATGTCAAGATGATAGGGAGATGCCCGCAGCTGGTCTGCTAGCCGATAGACACTTTTAGAACTCCAACTCAACACCCGAACGTGGAGGAGTGCAAAGGACGGACAGGGCTGTCACCACCTGCCGCCTACCTCACTACCATGGGATGCCGACATCTTCGATGTTTCCTATATACCTGAGCACCACGCCCATGTGTATAGAAAACTACCTATATCCCCCTAGGACTCTGACCCTACGGATCAACAAGCAAGGATAAAGGCAAACCCGAAGGTACACCAAACCATCACCCTAGCATAACCCTACAACTCTCCAAGGACATCATATGAACAATTAGCATAAAGTTAGTCATGTTAGTATTCATAGCATATCAACTATAGTCTAGTTCATAACCAACAAATATAACATGAAGATAACTATACTCTAGTTCATATGCATTGCAATATGAATAAAAGGACTTGAATAAGAGAGAATACTCCATAGTATATTACCAAGAAGATCCTCTCAAGGAGACAAGCCCTCCTTGAAGCTTAACCTTGCTCACAAACTAGCTCTAAGCCTAAAAGAATTACAAGTGGAGAGGTAGTAGCTCTAGGTGTTGTGTTCTTCTTTGATGTGAAGCACTACTCTCCTATTTATACTAATTATGGTCAGTTTCATACAGGGTAAAAATGGAAGCACCCCCTAAACCGCCTCAAAGATGGCGGCATGCAACCGCTAGAGAAAGGGCGGTGCGAGAGGCGGTTCTATGGGTCCGCCGGACCTGCCGGCTCCTCTCATGACCACCTTCCATGGGTGGGCTCGTGGGCTGGTCCCGGTCGTCATCTCATGGGTGCTTTGGTCCATTTCTTCCTTGAGTTGGACCTTTTGTAGCACACTTGATAGATAGCGTGTTTCCGCAGTGGCGCTTTATTCATCTTTTGGTGCCTTTTCACTTGATTCCATAGATTAACCCTATAGAACATATTTCTCGAAATACAAGTGGAACTAGGTTAGAAGTAAAGGTATATGTGTCATCGGTTTGCAAGTTTCCCTTGAAAAAGACATAAGTTGGCGGTATAAAATGGTCGATAATGACCGCCAACATTGATGGCTCTAACATGATATTCAAAGGCTTTAGATATGAGAACCTCTATCTTATTGATTTCAATACAAATGAAGCTCAATTGAATACTTGCTTGATCCCAAAGTCTAGTATGGGTTGGTTTTTTTGCATAGAAGGCTTGGTCATGTTGGAATGAAGCAGTTGAACAAATTATTGAAGCATGATCTTGTTAGAGGGTTGAAAGATGTTGAATTTGAAAAAAATAAGCTTTGTAGTGCATGTCAAGCTGGCAAGCAAGTAGGCAACACTCATCCAAAGAAAAGCATCATGAGCACTTGCAAGCCATTTGAGTTGTTGCATATGGATTTATTTGGCCTAACCGCATACACTAGCATTGGAGGCAACAAATATGGATTTGTGATAGTTGATGACTTTATTAGATACACATGGGTATTGTACTTGAATGACAAAAGTGATGTGCATGATATATTCAAATCATTCATGAAGAGGTGCCACAATGAGTATGATATCACTATCAAGAAAGTTAGAAGTGACAATGGTAGTGAATTCAAGAATACAAGAATTGATGAGCTTTGTGATGATTATGGTATTGGACATCAATTTTCGGCCAAGTATACTCCTCAGTCAAATGGACTTGTTGAGAGGAAGAATAGGACTCTACTTGATATGGCAAGATCAATGCTTAGTGAATATAATGTGAGTCAATCTTTTTGGGCCGAAGCAATCAACACCACTTGCTACTACATCAATAGATTGTATTGTCATCCAATGATGGGAAAAACCCCATATGAGCTATTGAATGGAAGAAAGCCCAATATTTCATATTTTAGAGTGTTTGGTTGCAAATGCTATATCTTGAAGAAGGGCACAAGATTTGGGAAGTTTGACAAGAAATGTGATGAAGGCTTCTTGCTTGGTTATTCCAGTACTAGCAAGGCATATAGAGTTTGGAATAATTCTAGTGGTGTACTTATGAAGTCCATGATGTGGAATTTGATCAAATGATTGGGTCTCAAGATGAAGGAAGAAAATCTCGATGATGTGAGGGGATCTCAATTGGTGGACGCTATGAAGAACATGGACATTGGGGATATTAGACCAACACAAGTGATTGATGTTGATGACAAAGATCAAGTGCAACCCTCTCCAATGATTCAAGCTAGTGGTTCTCAAATGCAAGATCGAAAAGGGGCTTAGTACATTGTTGACGGTCACTAACGACATATTTTTCCCGTCAACTTACTACCATAAAGGGAGTGAAACTATACCTTTTATACTCATATACATTTATTACTAACATATTTCCACTCGTAGTGTTCAAAATGTATTTTGTAGTATTTATAATAAATATAGGTGGAAATACGTCCAAAAGTACACCATCCCGAAAGCGCATTCTCAAGGACATCAAGCCCAGGGTGGAAATGGACCAAAACCGACAAAATGGACCGAGCCAAGCCCAAGACACAACTTTTCAAGACGAACAACGCCGGCCCGCCAAAGCCCGGGCGGGCCGAATTAAAGGGTGCGGCCGCACCTAAGGTGCGCCAAGACCCCCTCCCGGGGCGGTTCGAGCCCAGCCTCGGCGGGCGAGGCGGTCCAATCAATGCTGATTCAGGTGGTTCGGGGTGTGATGGCAGGTTCACTATACCGGACGTGTACACTAGGTCGGTTTAGGGGCATTAGGGTCATTTGGCCACCTCTCTCATGTGTATAAATAGGTCCCCTCTCTCCCTCACTCAACACAACACACTTGGAGTCAACACACCAGCACCACCACACTCTCTACCTCACTCTCCACCTCCATTTCTTCTTCTTCTTCTTACTTGGTTAGCACTGGAGTAGAAGAACTACAAGAGGAGAGCTTGTAATCTTGGAGAAAAGTGAGCTTGGTAATATAAATGCTCCATGGATCTTTCTCCCTATTTGCAAGTTCTATTTCTATGATCATGGTCTAACTTATGAATTAGAGTATAGTTTTGTTCATGTTATAGTGTTGGTATATGAACTAGCATATAGTTTACATATCATAATCTTGACATGTTCATATTTGTTCTTCATCGATCATCGTATGCATAACATGATTATAGATGGGATAACGGTTCGCCGTTTCTTTTCGGGTTTGCTCTTGTCTTAGTCCGTCCATCCGTAGGGTGGGGATCCCGGGGGACAAGAGTAGTGCTCGCACGCGGGGCATGGTGCCCGGGTATTACGACACCTTCTCGAATATGAGAGCATGCCACGGTCGTGAGGGTAGGCGGCGGGTTGTGACAGCCCCGTCCGTCCCTTGTAATCCCTCCACGTTCGCATGTGATGTAGGAGTTCGTAAATGCTTCCCATTGGGCCGGATGGTACCGGGGAGTCTCCCTGTTATCCTAGACATAACCATGCTTAGATCGTGTTAGCATATGATCCTAACTATTCATTATATGACCATGACTAGAATACATTAGATTACTCCATAGGACATTTGTTTATTCTTTATCTATTTTCTTTATCCTTTCCTGGTGGATTCCAATGTGTGTGTCACACTATCTATAAACCATATTGTTTACCCCCTTTATGATCAAGTTGGTCTTAGCGTGCACATATTTCATCATTCAGATGCCATGCTAGCTTCTTATACAACAAGCCTTCCTTTGGGAAAATATAAATAATGATACCCTGAATACTTCCAGGTGAAATGCTACAATGATAGATCCGTGCGCTTGCGGATGAAATATCAACTATGGCAAGATCTATCACCGTTGATTGAAAGTGCGTTATCACCGACACGGTGGTTCCACTTAGTGATATCGACGGCTCATTTCCTAGCGTCATCATTAGAGATGGGTTCTAAACCTGTTTCTAGTGATTGCGTTAAGAAATGTCAACAAGCATTTCTAGCGCCATTGCCGGGGATAGATTTTATATCTATTTTTAGTAACGACGTTAAGAAATGCCAACAAGCATTTCGCACCGCTGTCGGGGATAGATTTTATATCTATTTTTAGTAACGACGTTAAGAAATGCCAACAAGCATTTCTGGCACCGTTGCCAGGGAAGGCATTGTTATAAGAAATCACTAGCTGGCTATGAATATGAAATGTGTATGCGTGGCTACCACTTGCTCATACAGGCTAATCTTTTATGTTTTCTCCTGTTGTGGATGAAAACAGGATAGTGTATGTCAGGTTTCCAACTGCCGACAAACTTCATCGAGAATCCCGAGGCACTCCTAAGGAAGAACAGGTCTCGTACCTCTTCTTCTTCGGCCGGAACCTCGACAGTTGAGACCGACACCCCTGCACCAACCGAACCGCAAGCTATGGCTCAAAAGTCGCTCCGCGATTTCTCTGTTCCATTGCCGCTAACATGCCCACTAGGCCGGTGGTCAATGTGGCGGACAAGAACTTCGAGCCGCCGCGACTGGCCGATTACCATGGTGTAGGCTAGTCCCTTCGTGGATCGCTCATGAGGACGCCAACGCACATCTCCAACACTTCCTTGAGCCGTGCGACACGATTGTCATCAAGGGCGCCGAACCAGACGTTATCAGGCTCCGTCTGTTTCCTTTCTCCCTTGTGGGGAAAGCGAAACAATGGTTCTACAAGGACAAGGAAGCAGTAAATACGTGGGCAAAATGCTCCATAGCGTTCCTGGCTAAGTTCTTCCCCATGGGCAAAACCAATGCCCTGAGGGGAAGAATCGCCAATTTCCAGCAGAACTCAATGGAACCCATCCCGGAGGCGTGGGAAAGGCTACAAGAATACATTCAAGCATGCCCACACCACGGAATGGAGAATTGGCTGGTGCTCCAGAACTTCTACAATGGTCGCACGGCCATATCGAAGGGGCACCTAGACGCCGCTGCTGGTGGCGCATTCTTGTCGCCACCATCGATGAGGCAACAGCCCCGATCGACAAGATGGTGGCAAAACCAGAGCCGGGGAAGACGTAACCCCCAGCCAAAACACAAAAAAGGCATGCATCCCGTGAAGGAGGCGGATATGCTTGCCGCAAAAATGGATCTTTTGCTGAAGAAGCTGGATGAGCGCAGCATAGACTCAAATACTCAGCAGCGCCCAGTTTTCGCCACAGACTCACACATGACATGTGAGACCTGTGGTGAAGTTGGCCACTCAGGGGATAACTGCCCTGAGACCCGAGAGGAAGCAGCATTCATAAACAACAACGGGTATCGCCAACCTCAGCAAGGCTGGAACAACTAGTCCCGTCCACCATTCCAAGGTAACCAGGGCTATAACTCCAATTACAGCTCCGGTCAACCTTCACTAAAGGACCTAGTGTTGGGCCAAGCCAAGATCAACGAAAACCTCACCAAAAAGATGAGCCACCAAGATAAAATCCTAGAAGGAGTGAATAACAAGCTGGAAGGGTTGACATCAGCTGTGAAGAATCAATTAAGCTTCAACAAGATGATAGAAACACAGCTGGCCCAGATTGCTGCCCAAGTACCAGTTAACGACTCGGGTAGGATCCCAGGGCAACCTGAGGTCCCGCACGAGTCAGTCAACATGATATCACTGAGGCTCAGTCAACCCACCGAGCTAGCAAAGATCCCCGTGGACTCGCCGTTTATTGCCAAGAAGGGAGACCCTGGGCGTCCGATTATCAATCGTGCCATTGGCCCCACAACTTCGCCAATGCATTCCGTGGATCCGGGGCCGAGATTAACGTGATGTCCAAGGCCACCTTCAACGAATCCATGGTGGGACACTTGCTCCTCGCAAGTTTTGTCCTCCAAATGGCGCATCAAACAACACGGCGGCCCGAGGGAATTCTCGAAGACATGCCGATCAAAATCAAAGATGAGTACATCCCCTCAAGCAGACTTCGTGGTCCTTGACATGGGCCCAAAAGAGGATGTATCTCTCCTCCCGGGGAGACCATTTCTATACCGCCCAAAGCGACATCCGCTTGGGAAGGGCTTCATCATTTTCCATGTCGAGATAAGGCGGTGAAGTGCCCATTCATTGGGTACAAGCAACAACACACAAGGATATCATCATCAAAACCGGTATGGTGTGTTGGAGGATCCGACTCGAGACCCCCGGAGCGGTACTCTCCGCCAATGAGCAGGGAGAGTCGACAGTGACTATAAATAACCTGCCCTTTAAAAAAAGGTATAATATTCATATTTTATAAAATATTTTATTATCAAAATAAACAAAAATATTTACTACACAAAAATCTATAAGTAAATATTTTTGAAAACTAAAATAAAGATCTTTATAAATAAAATAAATTTTTCTATGAAAAGTAAGAAAAATATTTCCTAAATAAAATATACAGGAAAGTATTTTCTAAATAAAATTTTAGTATATAAAAAAAGCAAAATTTTGAAAATTTTGGAGAAAAATCAAGAAGGGGAGACAACGGTCGAACCACAGGAAAGCAAACAACGGTCACAAACTTTTCGCGGACCGTTGTGCATGCCCGCCAAAGCACAGCAGCAGCAGCCTCGGGCAGGGGGCGGCCGCACCCCAAGGTGCGCCCTCGTACCCCCTGGCGCCGCGGGGCCCCACCTGCACCAACGGCTCCTATCCGTTGTGCAACGCGCACATCTCCAGCCGCTTTGCTCGGTTATAAGTAGCCCGAGCACCGGTGTGAGAGCACCCACCTTCCATTTTCATTCTTTCTCACTCTCACACTCTCTCCCACCTTGTTCTACACTCCATTTTCTCCACCAAAAACATTGTGCCGAGCAAGATCACGGGTGTGAAAGTTCATACTTTCATCTAACCCTTGCACACCCGAGGTCTCGCTCAATCATTTTTGCAGTAGCCATGAAGAAAACCAGGGGAATTCTTCGGCAAGTTGAGGCGATCATCAAGGCGTAGCTCGCGGCACACAAGCACGAGCTCCTTCAACCTCGACGAGCAAGAGAGCTCCCCCATGCAAGAAGATGCTGCACCAGTCGGGGAGGAAGAAGCTCAAGCTCCCCCGACTCTCGACGAAACCGACGCTCCATACCTCGACATCAGGGGAACCCGGGAGATGCAAGCATATCTCCTACTCAAGGATCGTGTGTTCCAACACACGCCCGGGATCGACCCCGACCTTCTCGAACAAACAGGTATGGACGATGAACTCCGTACTATTTGGAAAGCAGTAGGGTGGCAGGATTATCCCCCTCTCGAGGAGGAAGGTTCTCGCCACCTAACAATCCAGTTTCTATGCACTTTGGTAGAGGACAAGCTAGGAATTTCTTTCCGCCTTTTCGGTCGATCTTATCATATCAAGTGGGCGGAACTAGCTAGTCACTTGGGCTTTAGTTACAGATGTGTATTAGATTTGGATGCTGCTTTGCCCGGCTTCGTTCGACCCCAGTTTTGGGAAGAGATTACCGGTGCTCACGAGACCGGTGTCTTCAAGCCTCGCCACTCACAAATCCAGCACCCATCACTTAGATTTATTCATCGCTGGATGTCTTTGGCAATCGCTTTTCCTAGGCACGGGGTTAGATGGGTGAATGAGACCGAGCTTAAGCTTCTCTATGCCGTTGTCCATAAGGTGAAGGTAGCCCCAGTGGTAGAGATGTGCAGGAACCTTTACCATGTTATCAGTAAAGTTGTTGTTCCAGTCACCTGCACATCGATTATCACACGCATCGCTTCTGCGATTGGGGCATTAGACAATGTGCAAATAGAGTACATTTCCACACCCCGTGAGTACTCGGATCGCCGCACGGCTAGTATTAGGGCACCTAGCGAAGACACTACCGACAGGAGAGCTTGCGCACACTTTTCCTGGCTATACAACTGTGATTCGGTTACCTAACCCGGATCTACAGTTGTATAAAAGCCAGTCTTTGACTTTTGAGCTCGAGACTCGATAGTGTACGCAGGAGAGAGGCCCCGAGCAGTTCCACCTGCAGTGTCGAGGCCAAGAGGCTGGCTCAAGCTCTCATGTAGCATACTTCACGCCACCACCACAGCTTGTGCGGACGTCCCGCATAGGGAGGGTTCTATCCTCCGGGGACCCCGGGGTTTATGCTCGGGTATGATCCAAGGTGGGAACCTCCACCTATGACGCCGCACCATCAGAGTGGCCTGAAGGAGATTCAGAGGCATGGAGGGCCAACATGGTGGACTTTTCCAGCAGCTCCGATGGCATGCCTCCAGAAGTCCAGCCAAGACCATCGCAAGATACGGACCGGAGGCTATCAATGTGTGCAACAGCACCTCGACGTTACGTCGCACGTAACATTGAGCATACACTTAACACTCATGTGCGAAACACCCATCGCTGGCAAAAAAACTGGAATACCAGAACAAGCAACGATGGGATCAGCTCGAGGCAAACATGGCTACTCGCAAACGCACGCTGGAAGCATTCCTCGAGGCACCCGGGGCTTTGATCCGCATCGGTAGGGCCTCCAGATAGCTTGGGGAGGACCCCGCAGGTATCATTGCATTGCATATTTACTTTCATCAAATTTTATTTTATTTTAGCATGTTTAAATTTTCAGCAATCATGCATTTCAAAAAAAAAAAAAAAAAATAGAATAAATAGCTCTTCTTATGCTTTCATGTCTATACATATGAGCTATGAAAATGTTTAGTCTTAGTCCCTTGTTGAAATGATGAATAGTTGCTCTGTCTTATGTTTTGCCCGTGCCTAGTTTATAATTCGAATTTCTCTAAAGTTTGGGTTTAGTGGCTAAATCTAAAAACTCATCCTAAAAAAGCCTGATTCATGTGGGTTGCATAAGCTCTATCCAGTCTAAGTTGTTGCCAAATATGATATGGTACAAATAGATTTACTATGATTTTGTTCAAAAGAGATACTTGACATCCGGGAAACTAATTTGAAAGAAAAAAGAGAAATGATATGGGCTATGCTAAAAAAAAAAAGAGATGAAAAATGGACACGTGTCCGAGGGCTAGTAGAGCCCACATCTCCAAAAAAAAAAAAAAAAAAAAGAGAAAGAGAGGAAATAAAAGATAAAAGTTTAGGGCGAGCAGAGCCCACCTCTCCAATATATATATATATATATAGGGCTGCTTAAGTAGTGCCCTGGGTACTGATTATTAAACAGTACCCGAGCCCCCGTGCGGTAGGCGGCACAAGAAAGCCCGTTCGTCCGAACCACCAAACCGTGTGACGTGGCCGCATCGTACGTCCGCACAACAAGCGCTCCGCCCCTGTTTGCCGATTTTTTTTTTTTCTTCCATGCCTGTTCCATTTTTTTTTCGGACGATTTCTTTTTCTGCCCGATTTTTTGTCTTGCTTGTTGCCCACTCGCCAGAGGCTGTGTTTGCAGCGATTTTTCTTTTGTGTTTCCCAATCTTTTTTATTTTGATTCTAGCCGATTTCACAATTTTTTCCCGCTGGGCTTCCAGGGATGGATTTATGTAGCCATTTTTCTTTCTACATACGGTCCCTCGTGATGAATTATTTTTCAACAATAATATTACTTTATTTTGATCATTACAAACATATCTTGTCAACAATAAAAGTGTGTGCTGCTAATCACAATCACAAATAGTGCCGATTTCACAAATATGGCTCGTTATCATAGTTACAAAGAATTTGTAGGCCTAGCAGAGGCAAAAAAGGAGATAGTTTATGAATTCCACAGCTTGATTATTTCAAAAGAAAAAATCCACAACTAGTTTGCAGCAAACTTTTCTGTAAGATGGTCAGTTATCATATCTATTTTCCTATCTGACTATAAGTCCCCATTCACCAAACACTTGGGCATGATGCTAATTTTGACCTTCATTTATATAGTGCCCAGACCCAACTAATTAGAACATCCAAGTTGCTTCTTGAAAAACCTGCAATACAATGAAGTAATGGATTGCTTGTCTCATAGACAAATACAATAGTCAATAAAAGTTAAAAAACATTAGATTGTGTTTCTTTAATTTTTTTCTATTGATAATTAGATCTGCTTGTGCAAAAAAAAAAAAAATAATAATAGACAAGTGCAGTGTCTACCACTTCAAAAAGCCATCAATTCTGAACTGTTGGACCAAATGTGTTTGAAAGCATGCACCTATGACTTGTCTGTACAAAGGTGCTGATCAAAATGTAGGAGCATGCACTTGAAGACTTTGTAGCGAGAGAAAAAAATTAATACTATTTCTAGTATTACTATCAGTTCCAGTTCTTACCGCTCAGCCATTGTTTACAAAAAAACTGACATGGGCCAGGAGACATATCCAGCTTCACGGGTTGAAAAGGAGTCACAATTGTACATATCAGTCAAGGTTCCTCTTCCTTGGACCTGAGAAAACATCGAGCAGGAGGAAGGGGTTGCATGAGTTTTATAAACTACTTGAACAAAATTAATTGGTCACCTAGCAGGAGACTTTTGATATAGTTCCATTAAGCATGATGAGAACTTGGTGCAAGATTATTTCAGATTATATTATATAATGAAAAATGGAACTAGGACACATGACCAAGGATTCCTAATTCAGGACATAAAGGGTGTCAATAAACAGGGAGGAATCCTGGCAAAGACAGTTGGTACAAAAATCCAGGAGTAGTAAGAGATAATCTCATTCTCTCATCAGTTCACTAGGATGAAGACGACATAATCCCTTGATGAAGAACAGCCTAAGACTCGGGCAACGAGTCAAATTGGCAATTTATTTTCAGAAAATTCAAAACAATATACAATACATTGATTTGTCTGAATACCACCCAGTGCAACAATAACAAAGGCAAGAACAATGTTAGCCTGACCCGGGACTGGATGGCCATAAAAAATAAAAATGTAGCAAGACAGTACCTATAGGGTGCATACGCAACTGAAGCTGAAATATGATTCTACAAAATCCAACTTAAATGGCACAGTTTACATCAAAAACACATTTTCTAGAGGATGTATGAAAAATATAACCAAGTGATCTGACCTGGCAAAGAAATTGTCGATAAAAACATCTCCTATTGCTGAATTTAAACATGCCAGATCTACGAGTGGGATCAAGTATATTGACAGAAAAAATGGGCACCACGCAGCCAACAACTCCAAAACTAATCAACTTGTGCATCTTCCTATATCTGAAGTCTAATTGGAAAGGAAAAAAAACAAAGGAACTTCCCAAATGCAGTGAAGTGCTAGTTGCAGTTGCAACTATGAAAAATCAATAAATCGTAGCAACAAAACTGGAGAGGACCGGGATACACGACGGATTCTAGCAACATAATTGGAGAGGGCAGCAATATACATTACCGATTTATTCCTCATACACCCAATTTCACACAGCACGTAAATGAAACAAATCACACGGAGAGAAGATACACCAATTTGCAATGATTATGCTAGATAATTTACCTACAAATATGAAAGCATGCTTTAAGTGTGATAGCTGCACATCGGATTTGGGGAAAATTAGCACTGCTGGATGCTACATCCACTTACGGCAGGGGAAAATCAAAACAAACAAGGTGTAAAAAGCAAAAATCAGGAAGGGAATTCAAAGGGGAAGTAAAGGAACTGAATATGTGGGTCGGAAGGAGATGCAATATGTGGATCAGATGGAGATGCGATAATAAATAAATAAATAAATAAACAAACATGAACATAGATCGAGCCAAAGAATCTCACTTTCCGTTCGTACTTAGCAGGGGTCAATGGGCCATCGTGGACTCGTCGGTTGGTGGCTCCTCGCCGATGTCGCTTTACTAAATTGGCAATCTTGTTATTTACATGGCAACATCCAAAGAATTAGCATGCTGTTAGAAGGTACAAATCACAACCTATCTCCACATAATTCCCCAATCCCTGATGATATTAAACAAATTGAAGACCCAAACAGGAGCAGGGATACAGAGGGGATTCAGTCTGCTCACCATTTTTAACCTAAATTTACAAATCAAATCAGTGACATATCTCCCCGTAATTCCCCAATCACTGGTGATATAAAACAAGTTGAAGATGTAATCAGGAAGAGGGATGGAGGGATTCAGTCAGCTCACCGTTTTTGAGGTGATGGGAACCAGGGAGTAAGACGGCGCAGGGTAGATGCGGCGAGGCGAGTGGCGTGCGACGTGTGGACAGCGAGTGAGGCGAGTGGCGCCGCCGAACCTGATTATGTGAACATAAACACTAACAATGCAATTCAGCAAAGGAACATTAGGTAATACGATAGGATTATCGACTCCCTTGTCATATCTTCCAAATGAAATTCTAATAATCCATCAATCACTTCTAAGGGACCTGAGCTATCACGAACAACATAGAAAAAGGAAGAATCAGATCGTAGACATGGAAAAACAAAACAAAACAAAAAGTCTGAGAAAAAAGGGCACCTTGGATTCCGTCATCCCAATCTGGTATGCACACCAGCGCTTGGGCGCTGTGCCGGTGTCGCGCTTGGGCGCTCCACGGCCGTCCCTAGCAGCTGGATGCAGCAGCATCTTCCAACCTGTCCTCAACGGTGCTGTCGCTAGCCCAAATAAGAAATTGTCGTCTTCTGCGAACAACCAGACACACCATCAGGACTTTCATGTCGCTTGAAATTAATTGCTTTTGAATAATCATGAGTCTATAGGTCGGAATTTCAAATATATATGAATCGGAAGACTGACTTGTGCAACAATGATGCACTACTGATTATAAGACTGAATATGATGCAGGGATGCAGTACTCTGCACCCACAAATTCACATGAACCCTCCATGTTTTATTCATTTCTTTGATTAATTCACAACACATGATCAATTCATCGTCTTATCTTAGATTAAAAAAACGTAACCAATTCCGCAACAAATTACCATAGCTTATACTTAATTATCGGATTTTAGTTAAATCTAATTGTTTGACCAACCTGCTTGTTCAGCTCCTCCACACAGTGGCATTCTCAGCTCATTGAAATTATTTTTTAGATAACAAAAAGTAACTAAAATATTAATAATACATTGTTCAAGATAAACAGTTGATTTATAATATTTTAGATTAGCAATTTTGTTACCAGCATACAACAAAGTAAATGCATGGGACTCCAAAAGAAAATGCATGGGACTGCAAAAGATGACTTCACCAGGCAAGTAATATATTTGCTAGCCAATCAAAACATTGTAAAATCGCATTACTATAGCTAAATTTCTACGCATGCTAGAACCAAAGACCTGCTTGTAAAGGTAGCAATGTCATGTCTCTATTTGGTAACCACAAGTTTCATTTGTGAGCAAAAAAAAAAAAAGCAAGCATGTAGCAAATTACATTGTTTGATATTTGTTAGAATCCTTCCAAGTTCCAATATGCTGAATCAACCACTGTATTCGTCCCCCAAAAAAAGAATCAACCACTGTATTTGAATCTGAACTGATGAGTGATGAGAAAGGATTTATCTAACTCACCTTGAGGCAGTCTGCAACTCGAGGTTCTTTTCCATGCTCATCTGGCTTCATCCCTAAATGTTCACGGTCCAAACAAAATCAATAAAGAAAAACCACTCATAGATCAATTATCAGTGGCGCAAATTGATTATATTAACCTGAGATAAAGGGTTGGACTAGCACTAGAACTGCTGGATGCTGCATGCCTGCGTCTACTTACGACAGGGGGGGGGGAATCAAGGCAAAGCAGGGGAATCGGAGGGGGAAGGAGCTGAATATATAGATCGGCGGAAGTAGAAGAACAAACTCACCTCTGTTTGAACTATACGGGGTCCACAGCTCATCGCCGGTTTTGCGCGATCGTACTCGCCAACGTCGAGAATTTCGTTGCAGCCGGGCGACGCTCCTACAGCCAATGACCGCCGTGGGGGAGGTGAAGTCAAAGGACAGACGGGGTGGAGGGCGGCCGGTGTCGGGAGAGGTAGCCGCCGCGGAGTCCCAAGCGGCGCATGACCCTCAAATCCAGTGTGAGGGGGCGATAAAGTGGAAAAATCGCAAGCCCCCACGCCCGCTCAGATCTCGCCGCTGCTGCATGCATGAAGATGAGCGGTTCCCAGGGGCGCTCCACCGTCGCCTGCGCCTCGCGGAGAACAGACTGTCGAGGAGGAGGGGAGTGATCCGCAACCAGCCTGGAAGGGGCGCGGTTCACACGCCAGTGGCGATAGGACGGCAACGACGTGGCTGGGGTGAGCTGCGGCGGCAGCGGCAGCGGCGGCGGCGACGCCAGGCGGGGGTAGGGTTTGGTCGGAGCACACGAGCGGATGGATCTCAACTGCAACAGAACGTGGGTCGGCTGGGGTACCCCAAATCGAGCTCTCGAAAGTGGGTGGGCCGGGCCTGTGAGCTTCAGGCCCGAACGGCAGGGGAAGCCTCGGGGCCAGCGCCCGTGGATGGTGGTTTGGCTCGACCGCGGTGCGTTGGGCTGGCTCGGGTAGTGTTTATTATTCACTACCCAGGGGTAATATATAGAATACCTATATATATATATATATATATATATATATATATATATATATATATACGGCAGCGCTATTCTACACCCTAGGTGTAGAATTCATTCTACACCCAACCAACCAAACAGCCGAGCCACCTAAACCAGCTAACTAATCCGGATCCACCCTCCACCTCGAACCCGTTAGCACACCCGCACCTACTTCGATAAAATGCAGACACCGACCCGTCCCGCCTGCCTTCTTTCCGACGCGCGAAGAGCGTGAGCCGCGGAGCCGCGACGCTGGGCGACGCGGCGGCGAGCGCGAGGTAGCTCGCGCGCGGAGCGGGGCGGAGCGGCGCTTGGATCATCGGGCGAAAGCGGTGCGGGCGCAAGGCGGCGTCGGGAAGCGCAGATGGCGAAGGCGCTGGGTAGCGTCCCGTGTGGAGCAGCGGCGAAGCGGATCTGCGACGCGACGCGAGCAGCGCGCAATCCCGGCGTCGCGGGAGCAGCGGCGCCGGGGGCGGATCGGCGTTACGAGGAGACGCGGCCTCGCGGAGCAATCGGGTTCGAAAGGGACCAGGCGACCGGACTTGGACTGCGCGCGCACAGCGGCATCTGCGGCGTCGCAAGGTTGCAGATCCAAAAAGATTTACTGAAACACAAAGTGAACACAATTACTGAAGCATATTTGGCGGGTGAGAAATTACTGAACACATGCAGGCATATGGAAATTGTCTTGGTGATAAAATTACTAAACACAACGGCTTCTGCGGCACCACAGTCTTCCTTACTGAACACATGCATGCATATGTAACTTGTCTTGGTGATGAAATTACTGAAAACAATAGTATTAAGTACGACTAGCTACTAGTTATATTGTCTTGGTGACGAAAATAATTATTATATTTTTTTTTTTGAGTAAATTAGTATAAATCATTACTGTTTGTAGTACTTCGGCAACGAACAATGTAGGCCTTATTGCAGGCATAGTCTAGTAATAGTGTAGCTTGCAGAAAGTTATTGAGTATCCTCTGCTTCACATTTCAGGCATAGTCTAGTAATAGTCTAGTAATTCCTGACACATTTCAACGAACAATGTACGCCTTTTGCCCCATTTTCTTCAGTATCCTCTGCTTCACATGGTTGGTGATTTAGATCCATATTACTGGATTACTAAAATATGAAGTTAAGAGTTATAAACTAATTCAGCATACATCATGTACTACTTAATAACTAAAGGTATTGTTTTATTCACTTAATCGCTTGTCATTAACGAATTACTGAATTACTAAGGCACGTGTATTTCCTGACTGCTGTAGCTTGCAGAAAGTTGTTGCGGCAGCTGCATGCACGACGTGGGTCTGAGGGCTCCTAGAGCTGCAGTGCAAATTTTAGCTGATGAGCAAAACATTTCAGCATCAATTTCTACCCAATTCAATCATGAATTATTGAGCATATATCATATATTGATGTGTCAGTGAGCATGATGTTATTGAGCATGTATTACTGAGATATTATTATTGTATATTAATAAGCATATAAGGAGCACGTGCAATAAGGCAGTAAAAAATATAATTTATGAATATGTGTTGCATATCCATTAGTAAAAAAAAATATTTTAGACCAAAAGTGATGTTACTGAGCACATATAGACCAAAAATGACAATTACTAGGTAAATATGCTAAAAATAGAACCAGGAGCACATCGTATTGTTGAAAATGTATTTCTAGTTTAGTCCGTTGATATAGAGGAATCAAATAAGTATATGCAAATGAATAATAACTGAATAATGAAATTACTAAATAAAATGGTTAGTGTTGGGTTCTACTATTGTGCAAAATCAGTTAGTGACTTTCTGTAAACACATTGATCGGGTAGGGGGCATGCTTTTCAAAACACAATTGCCCCCAGAGCCCCTTGCATGGTAGGGGGGCATACTTTTAAAAAGACAATTGCCCAAAACACATTGCCTAGTAGGGGGCATGCTTTTCAAAAGACACTTGCCCCAAAACACATTGCCTGGTAGAGGGGGCATGCATTTCAAAGGACACTTGCCCCAAAACCCTAAATTTAAAAATCAGTTAGTGACTCGGCAAACGCTAAAAACCCTAATCTCAATAGACGCTATATACACTAATCTCAGCAGACGTCCTAAACCCTAATCTCAGCGAGGCATACGAATCCTAATCTCGAAGAAACGCTCTATACACTAATCTCAGCAAACGCCACGAACCCTAATCTCTGTAGACACCCTGAACCCTAATCTCAGCAATGCTCTACACAATAATCTCAGCAAACGCCATGAACCCCTGAACCTAATCTCAAGAACGCCATGAACCCTAAACCTAACCTCGGCAAACTCCCTGAACCCTAATCTCGGCAAACGCTTTATACACTAATCTCAAAAATTACTGACCATAAATTACGAGCATGTATTGATGGGAAAACGCCATGAACCTAATCTCAAAAAACGCCATGAACCCTAATCTCGCCAGGCCATACGAACTCTAATCTCAGCTAATGCTCTATACCCTAATCTTGACAAATGCCATGATGAACCCTAATCTCGGTAGACGCTACATACCCTAATCTCAGCAAACGCCCTGAACCCTAATCTTAGCAAACGCTCTATACCCTAATCTCGGCAAACGCCATGAACCCTAATCTCAGCAAACGCTATATACCATAATCTCAGAAATTACTAACCATAAATTACTGAACATGTATTAATGAGCAAACGTCATGAACCCTAATCTCGATGCTTGCTATATACACTAATCGCAGCAGACGCCATGAACCCTAAACTGAGCAGACGCCCTACACCCTAATCTCAGCAGACGCTCTTTTCTCAAATCTCAGAAATTACTGATCATAAATTATTGAAAAACACAATTGCCCCAAAACCCCTTGCATGGTAGGGGGCATACTTTTGAAAAGACAATTGCCCTAAACACAATGCCTAGTAGGGGCCATGCTTTTCAAAAGACACTTGCCCCAAAACCCATTGCTTAGTAGGGGGCATGCTTTTCAAAAGACACTTTCCCCAAAACACATTGCCTGGTAGGGGGGGCATGCATTTCAAAGGACACTTTCCCCAAAACCCTAAATTTAAAAATCAGTTAGTGACTCGGCAAACGCTAAAAACCCTAATCTCAATAGACACTATATACACTAATCTCAGCGAGGCATACGAACCCTAATCTCAGCAGCACGCCCAACCCCTAATCTCAGAAACGCTCTATACACTAATCTCGAAGAACGCCATGAACCCCAATCTCTGTAGACACCCCGAACCCTAATCTAAGCAACGCTCTACACAATAATATCGGCAAACAACATGAACCCCTGAACCTTAATCTCAAAGAAACACCATGAACCACGAACCCTAATCTCAAAGAAACTCCCCAGAACCTAATCTCGGAAATGCCACGAACCTTAATCTCAAGAACGCTCTATACAATAATCTCAAAATTACGAGGAAACGCCATGAACCATAATCTCGGCAAAACGCCATGAACCCTAATCTCGGTAGAGCGCCGTGAACCCTAATCTCGCCAAACGCTCTATACCTAATCTCGGCAAAACGGCGGGAACTCTAATCTCGGGAGACGTTATATACACTAATCTCGCCGGACGCCACGAACCCTAATCTCGGCAAATGCTCTATAACCGAGCATATATTCATATGTTGCTGTATTACGAGCATATATTCATGAATTAATAAACAAAGATTAATTACGAATATTGAATACTCAATCTATTGAGATGCATTACCGAACTTGATCGAAAGTAATGAAAGCATATATTCATGAGTATATATTACGAACAATATGTTGAAATCATTGTATTCGGAGCATATATTTATATATTGCTTGATTCACTTGGCTATACAATCATGATGTAACTTTGAATTACTAACGTAATACCAAGAGGTGTTACTAGAGATACAGAAAAAGCGAGTATCGATAATTTGGTTTCTTGAATCTATCCATTCTCTCGAATTCATCAACCCAAACAAGACTAAGGATTCTTGAACTACTGAAATACTAAAGCTTGCTTGCCGGCTGCTTCGGGGAGAAACGGAGGATCTGCCTCCACTAGAACATCATACGAGTGTAGACCAAAAACGGTGACGATTCTTGAATCACATATAGGTGATGCAACAAAGCATATATACAACAAAAGTGACATCAATATTCAGTAAGGCATCAATATCCAACAATGCAAAGGCGTCGAGTGTTCGGTAGTGCAAGGCATCGATGGTCGATAATAGAAAGGTATCGGTTCATAAAAATATATCGGGATTACAAAACATGGATCAAAATAAAACAAAGATTAATTACTCAACTCAATGGATCGAATACTAAATCGAAATCGATGGATTACTAAACATGATTACTAAAAAAAGGTATTGTACTACGCCACTAACATATTAAAAAAAAAACCATTTGTCCAAAGATGTGCCGCCACCGCCGATGGCGGACGGGGATGTGGCTCGGTGACACGCCCACGCAACACCTATGGTGATTCTATTTCCCGGCGGCGAGTGCCCCCGAGGTCCTCGTGGCGCCGGAGACCATGTCCCCCATGCGCTGCTGCTCCGCGCGCCTTGAGAACCTGCCCTACGAGGAGGGCCAGATCGCCTGCTATTGCGCCTCGATCTTTTGCTCCGCCCGGGGGTATCCACGCACATGTGCATCCTCATATGATCCTTAAACATAGAGCGAGATGGCAACAAACTTCAACCTCCTCTAGATCAAAATATAATAATGTCGAATGTGATCCTCTAGGTCAAAATATAATAATGCCGAATGGTAGGCTGGGTCGGTGAATAAATACAAAATTATCAAGAACAACAAAAAATTGAAGCTAAAATGTCATTTAAAACATTATTGAGCATTACTGAGCATTAGAAAAATGTATGACTAAAACAAAGGTACTGAAGCAAGAAATGGTCACATATCTTACTAAAAATTCATACAGCGGCCAGCGCAGGTAGAGTTCACTATCAATGTCAGTGAAAAAGTGCAACGAGCAAGGAAGCACTGACCTAAAAGCATCCCTGGTCGCGGCACCTGGACGGCAAGCGTCTAGTAATCATTTTTTTTGAGGGAAGCGTCCCAGTAATCTACATGTGAACACGTTGCCACAGAAGTTTTGTTACTTAATAAAACTGAAACTCTGCATTACTGAACATAATATATAGAGGTGTTACTGAAAATAAGCAAATGTATACCACTGAACCAAAAAATTGCATTCTTAGGAGTTGCTTAACAAATGAGGACTACTTAATTTCTTTTGAACATGGTTAGCTAAGTATCAAACCCAAAAAAAACTGAAATAATTTTACTGAATGCTGCGAAAGGGTGTAGTACTGAACCCATATCTGCTATAGTTGGAAAAATAGAGCACAATATCTATTCTTTCTTGGAACAACTAAATTGTATTGGTTTAGTAAATATTTCAGAATTAGAAAACATGGATACCTAAACACCATTAATTACAGACCAACTACTAAATCGAAATATGATGGGTTACTGAACGAGATTACTGAAAAATAAAAGTTCACAACAGCTGCATTGGTCCCAAACAGTCAGGCCTCAAGTATCAAGCCCGACAATAACTGAAACAATTTTACTGAACACTGCAAGAGGGGTGATCAGTATTCAGTTTGCCTGAACTGTTGAACAAGAAAAAGACTGAAGCTCAAAAAAGATGCATCAGATTGGGCTATAGATGGTTGTCTTCAGAGAAGATGGATTACCGTGCAGGAACTGCCATACACGCAGTATCCGGCGGCAAACATGTCCTTGCCAGGTTGCAGTACGTCCACCAGAGTGACATTGTCCTTGTCCTTGATCATGTAAATCCCAAAGATCTACAAAACAAACGAAAGGAAATTCATGTAAAGAAATATGAAGCCTACTGAATTAAACACACAGATGTCAATAAGGAATAAAAAGCAAAAACTGAATTACTCAACCAAAAAGCATTACTGAACAAAGAAAACCAAAATGCAGATAAAAGCAAAAGACAAAAGCATTACTGAACACTCACAAAGATGCCTCTGAATACTCAAAAAAGTGCTAATTACTCAACCCAAAGCATTACTGAACATAGAAAAAACTGAATTTAGAATGTACTAAACTGAATTAGGAAAGAAAGTGCTATGAGCAGCTTGCCCCATGTGTGAGAAGACCAAATTAATTTATCTGTGTTGCTGCTCCTGATAAACGAAAGAAAAAGGCTTCAATAAGTTAATTGAATAACACACCCCTATTACTGAACCTATATGCTAAAAGTTTTTCGACCAAAAATAGTCCCATTGGAAGTTCATGAACCACCAAACATGAAAAATGTTGCGCGATCAATACATGGTAGGTCAATCAAACCAAGCATCATAGAGAAAAAAGGTTTTTACTACCATCATACTGAAGAAAACCTACTACCATCACACTGAACAATTGAACTGCAAGCCACTACTGTCAGTGCTACAGAACTACCAAAACACTAAACTAACAAAAAATTGGAGCACACAGGGGAGGGATGAAGGTGTGCACAGGGCGGGCAGGGCTGACCCAGATTCCACGTAGCTACTCCCATTGATGACCAGGTGATCAGCGTGGCACCATGAGCCTGAATTGTACAAAAAATCCAGCAAACAAATCAAACCCTAACACATCCACGACTTCCCTCATGGAGAAAACTGTGTGAGTGTGGGGCACTCTCAACTGTGGCGCGATGACAGAGCAAGGGTCAGACCCCATCCTCCTCGGCTAACTCTTCCCTGATGCGCACCACCGCAGCTTCACACCCAACGTGGCCTCACTCCTCTCCGGCCCTACCACCAACAACGCAGCGGTCAGTGACTACATCCATGGAGCATCCATGCAACAAAACCAGTGCGGGTGGGGATGCTGACCGATGTCTTGCCAGCGCGAGCATTGGCGAGACCCCTCCTGCTCCTTGGCTGACCCTTCACGGCAGAGCACCACATCAACCGCCGCCCGATGTGGCAACGTGACAAAAATCGTGGGGAGCCAAGAACCTCGCAAGCGCAGATGGGCAGGGGAAGCGGGAGCACGAAGGGGATGGGTCCAAAGCCATGGCGCGCGACGGCCGCGGAGTAGATCCTCGCCGCCGCTCACGACGCCGCCACCACGCTGAAAACGCCCGCCGCCGCACCTCTCGACGCGTGAGAGCATCCCGGGAGCGCGCAGGGAGTGCGAGAGGGATGGGGAAGGGGAGAGGTGGAGATCCCCTCGCGGACGCCACCGGAGAGCCCCTCCCGATGATCCCGACGCCGCCAGCGAAATCGCCGCCACGCCGCCGCCGCCCGGAACGCTCGAGGGGAAAAAAAAAAGTGACGAGGTGGGAATGAATTGGCCTGATTAGTGTCTTGCGGATGGATGGTTAGCGGGTCCGTCGGTTAGCGGGTCGCGCGGGATGGGTTGGTGCGGTGGCTCGTTGGTTTCCTGGTCAGTTTGGTTGGTTTGGGTGCTAGGGTGTAGAATCTGATTCTACACCTAGGGTGTAAGATAGCACATAGGTATATATATATATATATATATATATGTATGTATATATATATAGTAATAAGCCCATACTTTCTCAAAAACCAAATATAATTTTAATAAATAAATCCCTGATGAGAAAGTTGATCAAAAGGATGAATGAAAAGTATTTCTATTATAACCGTTCTATCGGCAACCGCTCAAGACTTTGAGACGACTAAAAGCCCCGCTACGATGAAAGGTAATAAAGGGTGAGAAAAAGATATGCCATTTTATTCAAACTACAATAGAAAATCTTATTATAAACCCGCACTTGTGAAATGTAATCGGCATAGTAGCAACTCCTCGATCAACAACCAAGTACTTATCTTTTTTTGCTCGAGGACGCCAAGAAAAGGGTAAGCTTGGGGGAGTTTGTTGACGGTCACTAACGACATATTTTTCCCCGGCCAACTTACTACCATAAAGGGAGTGAAACTATACCTTTTATACTCATATACATTTATTACTAACATATTTCCACTCGTAGTGTTCAAAATGTATTTTGTAGTATTTATAATAAATACAGTGGAAATACGTCCAAAGTACGCCATCCCGAAAGCGCATTCTCAAGGACATCAAGCCCGTGGTGGATATGGACCAAAACTCGACAAAATGGACCGAGCCAAGCCCAAGACACAACTTTTCAAGATGAACAACGCCGCCCCCGCCAAAGCACGGGCGGCCGAGCCCAAAGGGGTGCCTCCCGGGGCGATGCGAGCCCGGCCGGCGAGGAGGTCCAATCAATGCCGATTCGGTGGTTCGGGGTGTGATGGCCGGTTCATTTGTACCTAGACGTGTACATTAGGTCGGTTTAGGGGCATTAGGGTCATTTGGCCACCTCTCTCATGTGTATAAATAGGTCCCCTCTCTCCCTCACTCAACACAACACACTTGGAGTCAACACACCAGCACCACCACACTCTCTACCTCACTCTCCACCTCCATTTCTTCTTCTTCTTCTTACTTGGTTAGCATTGGAGTAGAAGAACTACAAGAGGAGAGCTTGTAATCTTGGAGAAAAGTGAGCTTGGTAATATAAATCCTCCATGGATCTTTCTCCTATTTGCAAGTTCTATTTCTATGATCATGGTCTAACTTATGAATTAGAGTATAGTTTTGTTCATGTTATAGTGTTGGTATATGAACTAGCATATAGTTTACATATCATAATCTTGACATGTTCATATTTGTTCTTCATCGATCATCGTATGCATAACATGATTATAGATGGGATAACGGTTCGTCGTTCTTTTCGGGTTTGCTCTTGTCTTAGTCCGTCCATCCGTAGGGTGGGGATCCCGGGGGACAAGAGTAGTGCTCGCACGGGGGCATGGTGCCCGGGTATTACGACACCTTCGAATATGAGAGCATGCCACGGTCGTGAGGGTAGGCGGCGAGGGTTGTGACAGCCCCGTCCGTCCCTTGTAATCCCTCCACGTTCGCATGTGATGTAGGAGTTAAGTAAATGCTTCCCATTGGGCCGGATGGTACCGGGAGTCTCCCCTCGTTATCCTAGACATAACCATGCTTAGATCGTGTTAGCATATGATCCTAACTATTCATTATATGACCATGACTAGAATACATTAGATTACTCCATAGGACATTTGTTTATTCTTTATCTATTTTCTTTATCCTTTCCTGGTGGATTCCAATGTGTGTGTCACACTATCTATAAACCATATTGTTTACCCCTGTTATGATCAAGTTGGTCTTAGCGTGCACATATTTCATCATTCGGATGCCATGCTAGCTTCTTATACAACAAGCCTTCCTTTGGGAAAATATAAATAATGATACCCCGAATACTTCCGATGAAATGCTACAATGATAGATCCGTGCGCTGCGGATGAAATATCAACTATGGCAAGATCTATCACCGTTGATTGAAAGTGCGTTATCACCGACACGGTGGTTCCACTTAGTGATATCGACGGCTCATTTCCTAAGCGTCATCATTAGAGATGGGTTCTAAACCTCGTTTCTAGTGATTGCGTTAAGAAATGTCAACAAGCATTTCTGGCGCCGTTGTCGGGATAGATTTTATATCTATTTTTAGTAACGACGTTAAGAAATGCCAACAAGCATTTACGGCGCCGCTGCCGGGATAGATTTTATATCTATTTTTAGTAACGACGTTAAGAAATGCCAACATACATCATCTCATGAGATCAAGTCAAGTAATCAACCAAGCTCAAGCAACCAAGGTCCAATACTCCAACCATCACATATTGCTAGAGATCATCCCATTGACCAAATTGTTGGTGATATTAGTAGTGGTGTGCAAACAAGATCAAGGCTAGCATCATTTTGTGAGCACCATGCATTTGTATCACAAGAACAACCAACAAAGATAGATGAAGCAATGAAAGATGAAGAATGGGTCATGGCAATGCAAGAGGAGCTAAACAACTTTGAAATGAATCAAGTTTGGGAATTGGTAGAAAGGCCAACCAACTACAATGTTATTGGAACCAAATGGGAGTATAGAAACAAGCAAGATCAAGATGGCATTGTAGTGAGAAACAAAGCAAGACTAGTTGCTCAAGGTTACACTCAAGTAGAGGGTCTTGACTTTGGTGCAACATATGCTCCGGTTGCAAGATTAGAGGCAATTAGAATCTTATTAGCCTATGCATGTGCCCATGACATCAAACTCTATCAAATGGATGTGAAAAGTACATTTCTAAATGGATATATCAATGAGCTAGTGTTGACGTTTCTTAACGCACACAGATAAATCCGCAAGCGCACGGAATTGTCGTTGTAGCTTTCACCCGGAAATATTCAGGGTATCGTATTTTCCACAGGGAACGGTTGCGCTCTAATCTTTGAGCAGGGGGCCACCCTAGGATAACTATGGATAGTGAGGTATCTTTATGGGCTTAGGTTTCAGGCGGGGATTTCTAGGGCTTGTTATCTCCTTGCTTCGGGGCACCGCCAACGCCAACCGGGCGACTTCCGGCAATTAGCACCGCGCCACACCCGAACGTGGGGGATTTCAAGGGGCGGACAAGGCTTGTCACGACCAAACCGCCTACCCTCAACCGTGGGATGCGCCACAAAAGATAGGTGAACGCTAGCCCAAACACCACGTTTGCACTTCCATCCACAACTCTTGGGTTGATCAAGGTTCCCTGTCAAAGAGTTCCTTCTCCAAGAGTTACGACCGAAGGTACAACTACCAATCCCGCAAGTTTATAACAGCTAAGATAATATACTTGAAGAATAATAAGCCGAAAGATAATCACAAGCTTTCTCACCAAAGTGTGAGTAGCTTGTAGAGGTATTAAGCTTCTTGCCGACAACTCCGCACTCGACTTCCTAGGAACCGCGGCACACCGGGGCGACCGACAACTCCGTAGAAGGAACCAAACTTCCTTCTAGCCTTTCCTCTCTCACTCTCCATTAGAACTAAGAGGAGGAAGAAGAACAAGAATGGAACTCTCTCCTCTCTATTACATTGTGGCTCTTCCTTGTGTTGTATGGAATTGGTGTGTGTTGAGGAAGAGGGAGAGGGCCTCCTTTTATAGGTAGAGGAGAGGGGGCTTGTTGGAAAATGTCCCTCCCCATATGGAAGGAACCAAACCGACCTTGGTACACCTTCCTAATCAGCCCAAACCGACCAACCAACGCCGGCAACACACTTTTTGGAAAGTAATGAACCGCCTCGAGAAAGCTAGGCCCGCTTGGCGGCCGCCAGTGGTGCGCCTTGCACCACTTGCGGGCGCACCAAGATGTGGGCCATTTGGCTTGAAATTTTGCAGGAGCGCGTGGGCCTCGGAGTAAGCCGTTTTGACCGGTGGATGACTGAAATCCGATTTCGTATGAGAAAGTTATGCCCAAAACATTGAACCCATGTCCTGCGGCCCGGTATGATTTCATGTTGGATTTGGGCCTCGACTTCTTGGGCTTATGTATAAATGTTGATATTCATGTTTATGGGCATTTCTCCTCTCTTCTCCTTGCTTTGCTTATATCCATTTAGGGCCTTGTAATTCTTTATACGTTTTCCTTTTACTTTTGGCCCGAAATGTACGTTTCCATCATTGTCCCAAAACAAGTGAAGTACCAAAACTTGTGGAAATGGTTAGCTCAAAGCCTATCACTATTGTGTTTTTGGTAGTTTTATAATAATGTTGATGGTATAAAATATGTAGTTAACGATTTGTCAACAAAGTCCCCACACTTAGTCCTTTGCTCGCCCCACGAGTGAAGGCATAGGGACTAAAGTGGTTCAATCTCCAAGATGTAGACCCGCATACAAGTTATTCCCGCCTCACCTCTTTTTGTGAGCATTCAAGAGTGGCTACCATGTTTTCTTGGGCGATTGAGCAATGGAACGGTCATGAAATCGTATCTCCTTGCTACTACTCATGTGCAAAGACTTGGTTGGTTTTTTATATATTTTTTATTATTATTATTTTTTAAGATAAAATAGCAATGCTCCATGGTTGATTCTCACATAGTCACTCATTTGTGTTTCCTTGCCAAAGCACTCTTCGCTCTCACTCATCCTATCTTTTTGCGGGGTTTTGTGGATCTTTGGAGTGGAGTGTTGCATACGCACCTCTGTATGTTTTGTCGGGTCAAGCTCGGATCATTGGAAAGAAGTGCCATACCCTTAGATCGAAATGTGCAAAAGTGTGTGGAGAATATTGATGATATATTTTCTTTATGGTTACTCCTTGACCCATGATCTTTTTCCTTTCTTTTTGTATGCTTCTGGAGAGATACAGGCTACTTTTCCTTTTGTCTTTCTTTTCTCTTTTCTCTCTTTTTTTTTTTTGGAGATGTGGGCTCTACTCGCCCTCGGACACATGTCCATTTTTCTTCCTGCATTTTTTTTTCACGATAACCGGAGATGATCATGGTATAATGGATGGAGTATTTATTTGGTGGATGGTAAAGATGCATGTTGTGCACAATTCTCAATGTGAGAACTGGGCGTGTATATGTGGGTGTACGTGTTTTCCGATCTTGGGGAATGAGCCTCTCTCAACGCGGATCAACGGAGCCCGACAAAACTCAATACGCCAGAAGTAGCTATAGTGGATATTCATGTCATTATTCAGGGCTTTGGTAGGATTTGTCTAAGTCGGACCAGGGAGCATGCTTTATTTGAATTTTTGAAATAAAACCAAGTCTCATTGCATAAGAGAGCAAGCATCAAGTTATTCTACCATATCTCAAAGCTCAATTGTTTAGATGAACATGGGGTCCCTAACAGGTAGTTGCTCATCAAAGTATGGTTTTTGGCGAGGAATAAAGTGTATGCATGCCATGAATCAATTGGTAGACCGAGATGGAGTTTTTTTTTTTTCAAGAAGTTTTGTCTTTTGATTTGTTCAATTTCAAACCTCAAAACTTTATGGAGGATGTGAGAGAGGGAGTAGCACAAACCACCGTTTGAAGAGGAAGGAGTTAATGGTAGTTGTTTGTCTTGTCCTTCTTCGTCGTGAATTTCTCGGTGCTTTCGTGCATTTGTCTTTGGGAGATCTCGGATGGGTGTAATTGAATGCTTGAGAGGTCTCCCCACACTTATTCTTGTACTGCTTTTATTCAAACAAAACAAAACAAAAAGAAAGCACACACATGGCTCTACCGCTTAAACACCGTGGAGCCTTTATTATGAGAAAACTTTATTTTATTTTATTTTATTTTTATTTTTATTTGTTCACCTCAACATGACTCAAGCAAGGCTCATAAAAGAGGCATTGTAAGCATAGCCTTGATTCATCTCCAACATAAAATACTTTTCGTTGATCGAGGACAACAAAGCTCTAAGTTCATTAACCTAGCTCCAACACCATGTCAAAGCTTGATTAAAGGAGATCTCTTTAACCTAAGCACCACGCTTAATTTAAAAAGATCTATGGATAAACCACATGAGTACTTCATGGGAGAATATCCAAACCAGAGCAAATGTCATAAACAAGAGAAGCATGAATTTAAATAGCCTTATGGAGACGAATTATGAGTATGAGGGTTGGTGAACGTTACCTTTGCATACCGGAGTATAAGTACCGACAGCATAAGTGGATGGAGCATCGAAGTTGTCGCTGCGGTTTGCATGATGGCCCTGCCCAGGTGCATCTCAAGGCTAGGCCACACATACATGATGACATGTGTGCGGGCCATGGGCCTTGATGGTAGCAAAGAAAGAATGAGAGGAGGGCCTTCTTGCTTGTTGAAGCCATGAAGGGTGGAGCAAAAAGACATTGGTATTTATCGTACCATGTGGGGCCAACCTACTCCTCTCTCTCTTATTATTCTTTTCTTCTTCTTTTTTTTTTTTTTTTTGACATCATATTTTTTTTTTTTTTTTTCTCTCTCTCACTTTTTTTTTTTTTTTCTCTCTTCTACTTTTTTTTTTTATCTCTCTCTTTTTTTTTTTTTTTTTAGCAAGGCGGGGCTGACATAATCTTTTATTCACCCTTATTTTTTTGTATGATCCCTTAGAGGATGGAACTTGGGATTGTCACCATCTTCCCCACACTTAGACTTTTGTGAAAAAAGTCAAGTGTGCAAGGTCCGGTCTCCTCTTGAGCATGTTCCATCACCCATGGACATCATAGGGTTTTTTTTTTGATGTAGCCCTCATGTTCTCGGCGTCGCATGCCTCTTTGTTCTTCTCGGTCGATCTCCACCTGAAATGGTTAGCGACAAGAATACCCGAAGGTGCATACTAACTTGATAACATGTTCTTGCTTTTTATTAATAAGAAGAGACTTTTGCTTTTTTTTTTTTTTTTTTTTTTGATAGTCGGGGTATCTCCCCGGCGATTGCTTTCTTTATGGTCGTAAAGCTTGCCCGTGGGAGAACTTCCTCTGCGGTGATGGTGGTGAAGTTCCCAATTTCACCACTAAGAAGTTGGCATTACGCTCAAGCCGCAAGGTTAGCATCATCATGCTACTACGAGGTTTGCAACCATTCTCTTTAAAGGTTTTCAAAGAGAACCAAGAGATGGTTGTGATCTTCGCCGAAGCACTTTCGGCTAGAAGCAAGACAAACTCAAGAAGACCCAAAGGTGAGCATGTAGGAAGTCTCAAGTGACAACTTGTTATGCTTAAAAACAAATTTCTCGCTTGGTCTCAAGAGTTGTCGCTCGTGCATGTCCATGGCACATGAGGTTTTCTCCTCAAAAGATGTGTCATGAAGGACGAACGCTGAATCTTGACCATTGTCAAGAACAACGCCTTAGCGGCCGAGGGGACATGACTTGCGTTCGTGTGTGGGCGACAGTGTTTCGCTTCACTAAGATGTGAAAACAACTTGGGTGAAACGAGTAGAGTTATAAACTTCGCCTCCTCGAACGGGTTTTGGTTGGGAAGATGCTTCGCCTTTTAGGATATCTAGGTGTGAGGTGGAAGCAATCTTTTCCCAATTCTCATCACGCTCCCCTCTATAGGTTTTTTTTCATGAAAAAGCTTTTTCGAGAGGGTAGCCTATAAGAAGATTGAAATCAAGTATGGGGTATATATGGGAGTCTAAGCACCTCGCTTTCTCGAGGTTCTCGCCACCATCCTTCAATTCAATCGTGAACTCCGGCGACGGCATTCCTTCCTTCGTGTTCGTGGTTTGGGAGAGGGCTCAAAGGTCGGTTCTAACGATGGTATGAGGAATGGTTCGACCGATGAGGGCTCCTCAAAAGCTTGACATGCCCTTTTGTCATGGAGGGGGTAGGTTCTACAACGGAGAAGCAAGCTTCTCTAGGATGTGTTCAAGGGTTTTCCTATGTTCCGCTGTAGGTTTATGTGCAAACAACCCTCCAATCGGTCATGTCACTGAGATAGGGCAGCATCTATGTCAAGACCCAAAAACATATGCAAAGGCACACTATCTGGTAATGACAAGTCTAGGCCAAAATGTATAAACATTATAAATCGGCCTAGGCTGCACCTATGGACTCCTTCTCATCCTACTTGAGATCGAGGATTGTTCTTGATAGGCTTTGATGGGGAAGAATGCTAGACAAAAATTGTCTTTGAGTTCTTCTCGGTCCCCATTCAAATTTCCTATGACAATAGTGTACTATTGTTTTGCTTTCTCTATGAGGGAGAGCGTAAACAAATTCCACATGTGAATTTCTTGGATCATGCTAGGAATGCTGAGGCATGATCATAATTCCTCGAAATCTCATAGTTGGCAACATAGATTTTCAAAATGGTCACCAGAGATGGAGTGCCCGAACCAAAAGTTTTTTTTAAAAAATTAGGGGTGAGTTCATAGCCGAATAAAAATTTTGGTTTTGAAAAAGATTGTGGCTCTTGTGAACTCCCCCATTGAAGCGTAAGTTTTTTGAAATGGAGTAGGCTTCATTTTGAAAAAGAAAAATAAATAACTATTTTTGTTTTTTTTTTAGATACAACACACGGGTGCTCTAGGCTCGAGAGAATTACGACAACCATTCCCAAGAATCTGGCGCGCCGTAAAAGCTTGTTGACGTTTCTTAACGCACACGTATAAATCCGCAAGCGCCGCGGAATTGTCGCTTGTAGCTTTCACCCGAAATATTCAGGGGTATCGTATTTTCCACGAGGAACGGTTAAACTCTAATCTTTGAGTAGGGCCACCCTAGGATAACTATGGATAGTGAGGTATCTTTATGGGCTTAGGTTTTCGTGCAGGATTTCTAGGGCTTGTTATCTCCTTTTGCTTCGTGCACCGCCAACGCCCAACCGGGCAAACTTCCCGCAATTAGCACCGCGCCACACCCTAACGTGGGGGATTTCAAGGGGCGGACAAGGCTTGTCACGACCAAGCCGCCTACCCCCTCAACCGTGGGATGCGTCACAAAAGATAGGTGAACGCTAGCCCAAACACCACGTTTGCACTACCATCCACAACTCTTGGGTTCATCAAGGTTCCCTACAAAGAGTTCCTTCTCAAGAGTTACGACCCAAGGTACGACTACCAATCCCGCAAGTTTATAACAGCTAAGATAATATACTTGAAGAACAATAAGCCAAAAGATAATCACAAGCTTTCTCACCAAAGTGTAAGTAGCTTGTAGAGGTATTAAGCGAAGCCGGGGTGCCGACAACTCCGCACTCACTGACTTCCTAGGAACCGCAAGCACACCGTGGGGACCGACAACTCCGGTAGAAGGAACCAAACTTCCTTCTAGCCTTTCCTCTCTCACTCTCCATTAGAACTAAGAGGAGGAAGAAGAACAAGAATGGAACTCTCTCCTCTCTATTACATTGTGGCTCTTCCTTGTGTTGTATGGAATTGGTGTGTGTTGAGGAAGAGGGAGAGGGCCTCCTTTTATAGGTAGAGGAGAGGGGGCTTGTTGGAAAATGTCCCTCCCCATATGGAAGGAACCAAACCGACCTTGGTACACCTTCCTAATCAGCCCAAACCGACCAACCAACGTCGGCAACACACTTTTTGGAAAGTAATGAACCGCCTCGAGAAAGCTAGGCCCAGTTGGCAGCCGCCAGGGTGCGCGCGCACCACTTGGTGCGGGCGCACCAAGATGTGGGCCGTTTGGCTTGAAATTTTGCAGGAGCGCGTGGGCCTCGGAGTAAGCTTCGTTTTGACTGGTGGATGACTGAAATCCGATTTCGTATGAGAAAGTTATGCCCAAAACATTGAACCCATGTCCTGCGGCCCGGTATGATTTCATGTTGGATTTGGGCCTCGACTTCTTGGGCTTATGTATAAATGTTGATATTCATGTTTATGGGCATTTCTCCTCTCTTCTCCTTGCTTTGCTTATATCCATTTAGGGCCTTGTAATTCTTTATACGTTTTCCTTTACTTTTGGCCCAAAATGTGTAATGCGTTTCGACATTGTCCTCGCAAAACAAGTGAAGTACCAAAACTTGTGCAAATGGTTAGCTCAAAGCCCTATCACTATTGTGTTTTGGTAGTTTTATACTAATATTGACGGTATAAAATATGTAGTTAACGACCGTCAATAGCTAGTATATGTTGAACAACCACCCGGTTTTGAAGATTACAAGAATCCCAACCATGTGTACAAGTTGAAGAAGGCATTATATGGCTTGAAGCAAGCACCTAGAGCATGGTATGAGAGGTTGAGGGATTTCCTACTCTCTAAAGGATTCAAAATGGGCAAGGTTGATACTACTCTCTTCACCAATGAAATTGGCAATGATTTGTTTGTCATGCAAATATATGTGGATGATATCATATTTGGATCAACAAATCAAGAATTTTGTGAAGAATTAGGCAATGTGATGGCAAAAAGAATTTGTGAGGTCCATGATTGGTGAACTTAGCTACTTCCTTGGTCTTCAAATCAAGCAATTGAAAAATGGCACATTTATAAGTCAAGGAAAGTACATAAGGGACATGATCAAGAAATTTGGAATGCAAGATGTAAAGGGCATCACAACACCAATGGGAACAAGTGGACACTTGGATAGTGATGAAAGTGGCAATATGGTGGATCAAAGGTTATATCGGTCTATGATTGGAAGCTTACTCTATGTGACCGCATCAAGGCCCGATGTCATGTTTAGTGTGTGCATGTGTGCAAGGTATCAAGCCTCACCTAGAGAGAGTCATCTCAAGGCAACCAAGAGAATATTGACATACTAGAAGCATACACAAGATGTTGGACTATGGTATCCAAAGGGGTCAAACTTTGAGCTTATTGGCTATTTGGACTCCAATTATGGTGGTTGCAAAAAGAATAGAAGAAGCATTAGTGACACTTGTCAATTTCATAGAAGATCTCTTGTGTCATGATCATCAAAGAAGCAAACAAGTGTGGCACTCTCTACCGCCAAAGCCGAATATATAAGTGCCTCATAATTGTTGTGCTCAATTGCTATGGATGAGATCAACCTTGAAGGATTTTGGATTCAACTTCAATCATGTGCCATTGTATTGTGACAATGAAAGTGCTATCAAGATGACAAGCGACCCGTTGAACATACAAGAACAAAGCATATTGACATAAGGCATCACTTCATTAGAGAACATCAACAAAAGGGTGACATTTCAATTGAACCAATTGGCACCGATGATCAACTTGCCGATATCTTCACCAAGCCACTTGATGAGAAAAGGTTTTGCAAGCTTACAAATGAATTGAACATTCTTGATTTCTCAAACATGAGTTGAATGCACCCCATATATATGACATGCCTTTCCTCCAAGCAAAGCCAAGGGATAATTGTTTGTCATGTCATTCATATTACCTAAAGGTCTGGTTAGAACATATAGACATATCTTGTGGTTCTTTAGGAGCATTCATGGAAATCAAATGAATTTGAAGTATGTATGGCACCACTATTGTTTCTATGTGTTGTATGATCTAGTGGTGGCATATGACATGTTTGTGAGCTTGCAAACTCAAGTGTTGAATTTGGATATATTGTCAAATGTTTAATTCAACATAGGCAAGATAACCCTCTCATGAGGTGTGAAGAAGCTTGTCTTTGGTTCAAACCCCAATTAAATAGTTGACAAGTTATCTAAATTGAACCAAATATGAAAACTAATCTTTCTCCAATCAAAAGAACTTGACCATATCTTTTATGGAAATTAATGACAAAGGGGGAGAGATTAGAGTCACAAAAGATTAGAAGGGGATAATTTTTTTTTGAAAGCACACAAGTAGGGGAGCAAGCTCATAGGCAAATTGTTGCATTTGTATGTGCATTAACATATATGACTTGCTCATTGCACATGTATTTAAATTCCATATATACATGCTTGTATGGTGTATGCTAGTGGTAAATTGATTGATGGTTGAACAACTAGCACTAGTACGTAATCCACTTTTATTCCCGGCTCGTTAGGGCCTTTAGTCGCGGTTTTGGAACCGGAATACGGCTTGGGGAGTAAAAGTATTGGAAACGGGAGTAGAGGGGGTCTTTACTCGGTTGGGGGTACCAACCGGGAGTAAAAACTTCTCGCCAGCAACGTGGTGGCCAGGAGGCTTTACTCCCCTGTTGGTACCCCCAACCGAGTAAAGGTTTTTTTCCCAATTGTGTGTCAATTGTTTATTTTAATTCCTAATAGGATTTGAATGGTGCTTATTAATTTGTAATCTATATATATACATATATTAAAGCGCACACATATATATATAATAAAGCGCACACATATAGATATATATTAAAAGCACACACATAATTTATATATTAATGCACACACATATATATTACACATTAGTGATTGTTCAAGCACAAATATATATAAGTTGTTCATACATGTCTCGATTACATATTAAGATAATACTACATGTCTCGATTACACAGGCGAGAGGATCCTTTGGCAGCCATTTGTCGCTGGTGTCGTTGTAGAACTCGCCGGAAGGCTCTAGGATCCGGGTATTAATAAATCCGCAATAGACTCTTGCATGGCTTCAAGATGCGTGTCTTTTAATGTTTTCTCCATTAACCTCCTCGTCTGCGCAATTCGAGTAAAATAAAAAAGTATTAGTATATATAAGATATGATTAGTTATTTAAATAACGACGTCAATAACAACAGACTTTGATGTACATACGCACCCGTTCATGCTTTCGGTGTAATTGGTGGAATTTATCCCGATATTCTCGCAACAATATAATCCACAATGATCGGTCCCCTGTGGTTGTTGTAGACCCCACTTTAAGATAAAAAAAAAAGTCATTTGTCATATATATGAAGCAATATAGGGACTTGAATTAATGTAACCATATATACAAACATCTTACCGGGAATAGTTGTACATTCAGATTGCGGTTCGCGATCGGTCATATTATGTTCATGTTTTATCTCTGCCCAAACCCTGCATAATAAAACAAAAAACTTAGACTATTAATTAACACATAAGCAAAGGGTTTGAAATTCTATAGTATATATAAAATTGACGAGGTTTTACGCAATTACCCCTAAATTATTTCGATTATATCTTCGCATTACCAAGCTGGGGCCATCTCAACGAGTCAAAGACGTGGAGATGACTTTTTGGTTGCTCGATGTGAAACAATATCCGGTGTCCACTTTGCATGTGTAAACGGTTGAGCTAGCTAGAAAGAAAGGTTATTATGAAGAACATGATCGTCAATGTTAGGAACACTCACTTGAATCCGTATGGGAACATTACTACCCTCTTGTCGGTGGTGTAACTCGAGGAACATCTTTATATTTTTCTCAGGTGTGTCTACTTTGTCAAACCATGTATTGATTTTGGGTTTTTGTGCACGATATAAGGATCAATGTATCCAATATCAAGACGCTCCTTGATTCGAAATGTTGAATCCAAGATCTACATATATGGTCGAAAAGAGCATGGTATTTGTCACATACTTATATTATCGGGACATATTGACGTATTAGTAAACAGAGAAAGAATCACTTACAAACAATAAATGCCGAGGATGCTTTTGTCGAGGGAGGTCCGGTGGAATAGTTGGTGCAATTCACAAAAATCAACCCACATCACGTCATCGCCCGCTCCCCATTGGTTTCTTAGTCCGACACCAAATTTGTCTTGTCCTTTTGCACACAAGTCAAGGTAGTTCCCGCTTAGCTCATACATTTGAGTACCCAAAGCTAGCACATCTATCGATCCCATAGACTCGCCCAATTGAAAGGTTCTATATTGGTCATCATCTACATTTGCAGTCTCAAAGATCACTGCTCATGTCGATACCACTAGCAAAATAGTACTCTAAAAAGCTCACCGGTATTAACCGATGCACCGTAAGGAAACTTTATGTACTGCGTGTTCGAACCGTATTGATCGAACACTTCACCGGAAAGTGGTCGGACGTATCTCCAAGTTGTGGAACACTTTGACTCTTCTTCCTTCTCTTTGGGTCAATTTCCTTGAATAGAGTGCGGTCAAAGTCCGAAAGTGGCGAGGGCTTGTTTGACTCCTTATCTTTCTTTTTCTAGCTTCTATTTTCTGTCTGCCTTAGCACTCTTTGAGGTAGGAAGTAGGACTTGACCTCCACCTCCGCCTTCTTCGGGCACACCGACTTGAAGAATTTTTGGTTTATTTCTTTGACTTCGACGTCCAATTCCTCCTTACTCATTTCCCCGTGCAATTTCTTGGGAATGAGCTTTCGTTCTTGGTCAATATTTTCTTCGCCGCTTTGCCGAAGACTGTAAGGTTGTCTTCTTAGTTGCCTTTGTCACGGGAGGAGGCACTACGGTCGCGTTGGAGGCGGTGATCGCACCTTTTGCCGAGCCTGTGGCGGCCCCGGAGGTGGTGGTGGTGGTGGAGGCCGTGGCGACGCCTTTGGAGATGTGGCCTCGGATGCCGTCGTGTCTTCTCTGAGGCCCATCGTAACCACCGCCAGGACTACTACGATCCTCCGGGAGCCATCCTTTCCACCGGGTTGCGGTAACTCGGGGAGGCAAATAAGCGGCATCGGCATCCCAGAATAACAATGTACTTTTTTTTCGCCATGCAATGAATTGCTTCTCAACGCCTCCTAGTTTTGTATCCCCATCACCTCCTTCAATTTCAAGATCCACGCCGGCAGAAACTTCAACCACTTTATTCACCGAGACGGCAAAGAAATCCCGGTGGTATTATCGCGGCCGGAGTCTTGGTGTCTTGGTACGGTGAATCGGACTAACAACCGCAATGGCCACCTTCACCGCATCGCCACCCTCCTTTGGGATGTGCAACTTCGCATGGTGTCAACTTTTTCGGTGATGTCATCCACGGGAAGCGCAGTCCGTGTCAACAAGACTTGGGGCATTGTGGAAGCACAACCGCTTCTCACTTGATCGTCAGTGGCTACCCGAGCTGCAATGGTGCACTAGAAAGCAAATAACTCAATTGTAGCCGGACTTGCCTTTTGACTTCTTCTTGCATTTTTGCTTCCATTTCTTGTTCCTTTTTGCTTCACCGCGTTAACGGCATATTGCTCCAACATGCGCATGTGCTCTAACTCAAGCTCCTTCCTTCTCTCGGTGGGTTTTATAGGTACCGATGTCATCCGGGAAACCAAACTTCCACGGAACGCCCCCTTTGCCTCTTGTTCGACCCGGTGTGCTTAGCGGTCCTAATGGCATATGTAAGTTCATCTCTCTCTCTATTGGGCCTGAACAAGCCCGCCAGATTTCGCTTGAAGAATCTCCATCAACCTTTTTGTTGCCTCCTCAAGTTTTTGGCCATGAATTACCTTGCCGGTCTCTCTCAAGCAATAATTGTCCCCATGACCCGTAAGCCACCGCTTAGTGCGTTCGTGCCGCTTAAGTGTTTCGTGTGATCCCCTTGCTGAGAAGGTCCTCTTTAGTTTTTCTCCACTTAGGAATGGAACTTGCATAGCCACCGGACCCTAAGCGGTGGTGGTACTCCTTTTTTCTAGCATTTTGTTGGTTCTTTCTCGAAAGTTCCATTGCCTCCTCTGAAGTCTTGTACTCCACAAATTCGTCCCAATACGGCCTCTGCTTGGCAATCGGAGCTGGAACTAACCAATTTGGAGTCAGGTTCTTCTTGACGTATTTGTTGTACAAATCCTTCTTCCAGGACACGAATTGTTTGGCCATGAGCTGCATACTCCAGTTATAAACTCTATCCACCAAATCATCATGGGTGATGACATCGTGATACTTATCTGCTTTCAAACGAGAATTTCAATAAAACCTCTTTGCCGGATTATAGCCTTGTCGGCATCGAGAGACGTAACTAATTTGAGGTGCACTCTTCCTCTTCTTCCATAGCCGACATGTGATCGGGATCCTTTCCCTTACAAGGTACCCACAAAGGGTACGTATATCTTTTGGCATCTTCTCCTAGCACTTGTCCTCTTCCCACATGTAACTCCTCGAGATGATATATCGGCCTTCCAACGGCTTAATGGGCCCTCGAAGTTGTCTTACTATTGGCGTGTTGACGTTGATGCGTAAGGCGATATACAAAGACATTTCAAATAAGAAGAAAATGTTATATATAGATAATATATACATATATATTAATTCATACATAATGAACACATATATACCTCCTCATCATAATCGCCCTGGGTTGTTCTCAAGACAAAATCCATTAAGTATTGGTCGACATCCGCATCTTCCATTTCATTATTATTATCATCGCCAACTTGATCATTGCCACCACCCCCGATAATATTCATCATTAATTCCTCTTCGCCCATGTTGACATTGTCTCTCGGGTCGCCATCTATTCCTGAAATTAAAACAATAACCACTACTAATGTAAGACGTTTGACATTCGTCGGAAGACGCGTTGTAATGAGGGTACATCGATCGGCAACCCTAACACATTCATAGGTAGATCGTAAAACGTGACGCCGTCGGAAATCCTACCACGCGTGCCTTCGTCAAAAACTAAGTTTTTATTTGACATGTTACGCTTCAACTCTTAGGTACATCGGAAACGCGTCGACGCCGTCGGAAACCCCGACACATGCTTTCATCGAAAATAATATTTTATTTTAATTGCGTCGTCAAAAACCCTTACACGTGCATTCGTCAAAAACTAAGTTTTAATTTTACATGTTTACATTGAACTCTTAGGTACATCGGAAAATGTTTGACGTTGTCGAAAACCTAACAACACATTCGCGAACAATCGATCTCAAGTCGCTGAAAACCCTAACGGTTTTTGCATTGTTAACATGCAATTTGGTCATACAATCTCGTCATCAACCCTATTGGTTTTAACATACAATTCCCATACAATCATATATATACAATACTCAATTTAATTTTATTTCCATTTTCTCAATTTTATTGGAATTTTTTTCTACCTCTGTTATCAGGGCGGTGGGGGAAGCACGCTGGGTCGGCGGGCCGCGCCGGCGCTCGGGCGCGCGACGGCCGGCCGGGGAGAGGCCTAGGCAGCGTTGAGGAGGGGCCGGGCGGCGCGCGCGCGACCGCAAGTGGGAGGCGGAGACGAGGCACGCGCGGCCGTGGGGAGGTGAGGCACCTGCAGGCGGCGCCGAGGGCTGAGGCGGGCGCGGGCGGCGGCGGGCGTTGAGGAGGACCGGGAGGCGGAGGCGCGGTGGCGTTGAGGAGGACCGGGAGGCGGAGGCACGCAGCCGGCGTTGAGGAGGCCGGGCGGCCGCGGCCGTGCGAGAGGCAGCGCCGCCGCCGGCGTCGAGGAGGAGGCCTCTGGAGGCGCGGAGAGAAGCGCCGTGGGAGGCGAGACGGAGGCACGCGGCCGTGGTGGTGGAGGGGCGCGCCGGGCGTTGAGGGGAGGGCGGCGGCGCCGCGGCGGCCCGTCGGGCGCCGCGCCGACGAGGGCCGGAGGCGCGAGGCGCATGGCGTCGAGGACGGGGAGGCGGACGCGGTGTCGGCGGGGATGGCGAAGGCGCGTGGGCGGAGCTTGGACGGAGCACTTCCGCGGCGAGACGACGCCGTCGGGAGGGTTTAGCGTGGGCGAATCGACGGCGATGACGGGCGGCGTAGATCTGGATCGATCGGGCGGAGGGGCGGAGGAAGGGAGGGGAACGGGCGCCCGAAGTTATATACTAGGCACCTCTATTCCCGGCCCCTCCACAACCGGAGTAGAACCCCTTTACTCCCGGCCCCTCTCTACAAATGAGGGAGTAGAAGTCCCCACCTTTACTCCCTCCGCACTCGTGGGGCCCTGGGAGTAAAGGTGAATTTTTGGCGGGCCGAAAATCAGACCCACCTTTACTCCCGCCACGAAGTTCAAATAGGGAGTAAAGGTGAATTTTTTCCTATTTCCCCACCAATCGCTTCATTTTTTGTGTTTTTTTACATTTTCTTTTCATTTATGCACTACAATTCATTTTTTTAATAAAGCAAATTACATAGCAATTTTAAAAACTTTTGAAAAATATAATTTAACTACACATTGTTTTACTCCACCCTATGAAAATATGTAACCTAAATTTTTTACCTTTTTCTATTGATTAGCTATGATAATGTAGTTAATAATCAATAATTCATTAATGCAAAATTGTTGCCATTAAATAAAATAATTGAATATAATGTATTTTGACAGAAAATTATTTTTACATTATCTATAATGTAAAAATTCTCAAATTACTTGTTTTTTAAAAAGTATATTCATAGCATTGTCAAATGGAACACACTAATAAAGATGTTCGGTCATAATTATTACATATAGGGTTGTCTCAAAATACGATATTAAACAAACACTAAATTAAGTTGGCTTCTATCTTGTCCATGGAGTGTCTTCTTCATTGAGTAAGATGGAGGGATCCTTGCTCACTTTGAAAGGCACAATTCTGATTTGCTTCTCATAATCTTCGACATGTCCGACTTGTCCTCAATTCCTACGATGTTTGATTTACACCGAAGAACTATGTGGCGCTGGGCTCATCATTTGTTGGGTCCTTGTTGTTTTTCCCTTTCTTAGGTTTTGTAGCCATGTCTTTGACATAGAATACCGACGCATATCTTTGGCGAGGACAAATGGTTCTTCTTTATAACTCGGGTTTTTAGATCCACCGCTGTCGACCCATAATCTGGGTCAATCGCTAAAGCCCCGCTTCCTGGTCAACTTCACCCAATCGCACTTAAACAAAGGGACCTTGAAATTACCTCCATAGTCTAGTTCCCATATGTCCTCTATGCAGCCATAAAATGTTTCCTTCACCCCATTTGGGTCTTCGGCATCTATTCAACACCAATCGCTTTTGGTTGGTACTCCTTTTATCCCGATATCTTGTGTAAAATGTGCTACCATTTATTTCATACCCTTTGTATGTGAGGACATGCCACGATGGTTGTGTAGCCAACCTATATAGCTGCTCGAAGACTCGATCACCTTGACATTTTTTTTCAACCACCGATAAAACTTGACAAGTGCTCACGCCTAATCGAATCCTCATCCATGTCGAAAACTTTGATCGTATTAGCTCCATATGTTCTTCGATATACGGACGCACCAAAGTGCTTTGTTTTGCGTAACGTGTATTGTGCTTTATCGAAATTATTATCCTCCATACCGATATATGTTCTCTTTCCTAGTGTTCTCTTACCTAGTGTCCCCTTTCCACTTAGCCTCCCCTCATGTCGTGATTCAGGGGACACCAATTGGGTCAAGGTCGGAATAAAGTCAATACGTAACTCAATGACCTCCTCTGTTCCGTAGCCCTCTGGGCGATGCTTCCCTCTCGGGCGAGCCCGTTGTGAACATATTTCTTCAAGACTCCCATGAACCTCTCAAAAGGGAACATGTTGTGTAGGAACACGGGACCGAGAATAGCAATCTCTTTGACTAGGTGAACTAGGAGGTGTGTCATGATATTAAAGAAGGACTGAGGGGAACACCAACTCAAAGCCGACAAGACACCAACCACATCATTCAGAGCTTAGTTAATTCGTGTGGATCGATTGCCTTCTAAGATATTTCATTGAGAAATGCACATAGCTTCACGAGCAAATGCAGGCGTACTTTTGGAGGTAGAATCCCTCTTAGCGCAATCGAAGCAAATCACGTCATGAGCACGTGGAAATCATGGGACTTTAAGTGTTGAAATTTCTTCTCCGCACATTTATTAATCGCTTTATATTTGAGGAGAATCCGTGATGGTACCTTGATGCCGTTTAGGCATTCAAACATGCTTTCCTTCTCCTCTTTGGTAAGACTAAAGCTAGTAGGGCCTAAGTATTGGCGTCCCATCATCGTCCGATCGCGCTTGGTGTGTCCTTATGCTTCCCTCGTACACACCCATGAAGCTAAGCGGGTTGACACAAAGATTCTTTGTTAGGTGCATCACGCCAATTGCACCGCGAACCTCTAGGACTTGCCAATAGGGTAGCTCCCAAAAATATTGACTTCTTCTTCCACATGGGTGCGTGACCTTCATCGCCGCTTTGGAACAGTATGCCGCCGTGTCCCTTCCCAAACACTACTTTGACATCGTTGACCATCTCCAAGTACATCCCCGACCCGGTTCGCTATGAGGCTTGGATTTGTGGTCTCATGTACCGTTGAAATGTTTGCCTTTCTTTCTTAACACGTGACTCTTGGGAAGAAATCGACGGTAGCCGGGGTACACGACCTTTCGACGCTTTTTTTCAAAAAATACCCTTACAATCCGTGAAACAAAGGCGTGCAAGCATTATATCCCTTGTTTGACTCAAGTCCCGATATATTACTTAGAGCCGGCCAATCGTTGATTGTTACAAACAACAGAGCGCGCAAGTCAAAGTGTTCCCGTTTGTACTCATCCCACATACATACACCGGGTTTATTCCACAAAAGAAGAAGTTCATCAACTAGTGGCCTCGTGTACACATCGATGTCGTTTCCAGTCGCTTCGGCCTTGGATGAGTATCGGCATCATAATGAATTTCCGCTTCATGCATATCCGTGGGGAAGATTGTAGATAGACAGAGTAACAAAGCCGTGCTATGGCTACTGCTCGATCCCCGAAGGGGCTAAAACCATCCGTACTTAAGGCAAACCTCACGTTTCTTGCATCATCCGCAAAATCCTTGAATTCTCGAATCGATTGCTCTCCACCGTGACCCATCGCCAGGGTGTCTCAACTTGCCATCTATCTTACGGTCTTCTTTGTGCCATCGCATCAACTTTGCATGGTCCTTGTTTCGAACAAACGTTTCAGCGTGGTATTATCGGAGCATACCACATAACCTTAGCGAGGATTTTCAACCTAGGCCTTTCGCCCTCAACATCACCGAGGATCGTCTCGCCTCGATCTTATACCGTGATGCATGACATGCTCGGACATTCATCCAACTTCTTGTTATTCTCGCCATAGTACGGGAAACAATCATTAGGACATGCATGAATCTTTTTGATTGTTAATCCCAAAGGACATACAACCTTCTTTGCTTCGCACGTGGTGGCAGTAACTCATTGTCCTTCGGAAGCATCTTCTTTGATAGTCAATAAATGGCTAAACGCATTGTCGAAAACACCATTCTTCGCCTTCCATTGCAGCAATTCTAGTGTGGTACCCAACTTTTTTCTCTTACTGAATCACGCCTTGGGTACAACAACTTCTTGTGGTCCTCTAGCATGCGCCAACTTCTTCTTCTCCTTTTCTTTTTCGCATTCATTCTCAGGCTTCACGAATAGCCCGATCAAGCCCATCAAGAGGCTCATCTCCCCGCCGCACCTCCTCTCGCATCTTCCTCCATTGCAATATTTTTTATTACATCACCAAATTCAGCATATTCAGCAATAACATTGTCGCCGCCCCTCCTTCGTCTTCACCTTCTTCCATTGGGACACCTGTCTCTCTCCGTGCTTGGTCCAACAAACATAGTTGGGCATGAATCCCGACTTATACGGTGTAAATGAAGGATATGTGATTTGGAGAACTCTCTCTTATTCCCTGCACAAACGCACATGGGCAGCACATAAAACCGCTTTCGCTTGTTTGCTTGGGCCGCACATAGGAACTCATGCACCCCACGCCTGTACTCATCATCGCTTGATCTACGTTGTACATCCAATTTCGCTTCATCCGTAATTTTTGAACATAATCATCGTATGAAAAAAGTAAACACCGATACATTTGAGTAAATACACAACATGCATGAATAGTACATTTTATTATTTTAGGACGTAGCCTACAACTTTTGTTTGCTCAAGATACAACAAACTCCACTAAAGCAGAGAACGAAGAACTAGACATCAATTAAAGCGTAACATCCTTCGCAGGGGCACGGAGCAATGAACCTAAGAAAGTAACATTTTCGCCGCATCTCCTCGAATCTCCATTGCTACACCTTGGTCATTGTTATTTGGAATATTTGCACCATGGCAGCCGCCAAAGCTTCAAATTTACGTGTTGTATTTTTGTAACAATTTCTAGGGTAGCGATGGACCCGAGCATGGCAATCCGCCAGTTCGATAGATCCCCGGTACGCGCCCAAAGATGCACTACGCACCATGCCATGTTTCCTACACATGTAATTAAATTAAATTGATTTCTAATTAAGACTACAAATTAATGATTTACACAATTTGGTAAATTAAGTTAACTTCCTCATTTTTGTAATCAAAAGAAAATTACATAAACAACTATATTTATATAAAGTGCAAAAACATGAAATAAATGATGAAAAGGAGGGGGAGCGAATTGCCGAACCTTTTATTCCCTGGTTTGGTTGGGGAACCCGGAGTAAAAGGGGGTTGAGCTGTTTTTTGGGAAGAAAAAATCCGTTGAAAATTCGAAGGCGGGAGTATTTATAGCGGGGAAACATTATTCCCGTTGTGGCCCAAAACCGGGAGTAAAGGTTGAGCTTTACTCCCGGTTGGTAATACCAACCGGGAATAGATTATTCTCTTGCTAGGTTATTACCAACCGAGTAAAAAGCTCAACCTTTTACTCCCTGGTTTGGGCCACCACCGAATAATAGAAGCCCGGCCGGGAGGGGGCGCGAGGCACATGGCCCTTTACTCCCTACCGGGAACTAGAACCGAGTAAAGATACATTTACTCCCGGGTAAATTTCCAAATGAGTAACCGGGCGCTTTGGCCTCGAGACTAAAAAAGTCACTTCGTAGTAGTGTAGCATGCATAGGAATAGCTAGACATTTTGAATTCTGCATATAATTCAAGTACCTTGCTTATAATGTTGATCTCACGGGTACTTTGAGTTTTGATGAAATGTGTAATTACTCATGGTGCTAAGGATGGTGTAAATGGCAACCCGATTGGTATCACGCTTCAAAGGTCCATCTCTTACACCTTAGCATCATTTTGGTAACATTGCTCACCCTAAATTTCAATATTCATGCATACATGCAAAGCTTCAATCCAAACTCTATGCACATATGTAGGGGGAGCTAATGCTACCAAAACCGAATTTAGATGATTGTCCAAACCTTTTTTTCATGATCAAATTGCTTGGACAAACATGACAAGTTCAAAATCTTAATTATAAAAATCTTTGTGAAGGGTTGTCATCAATTACCAAAAAGGGGGAGATTGAAAGTCCCTAGTTTGGTTTTGGCTAATTGATGAAACCCTAGGACTAATCTCTTTTGCTTAAGAGTTGATCTAGCTTGAGATGGTCCTAGCCAAGTGGAGAAGCATGGTGGTCATGGTGGATGCATGTAGATGATCCAAAAGATGATCAAGTGCTTGCACTTGGAAAAGAAGAAAGAGAAAAACAAAAATGGGCTCAAGGCAAAGGTATAAGCAATAGGGCCATTTTGTTTTGCAGTCAAGACTCCATAGAGGGTGTGAGTGATTTAGGATCGACAGCCGAACTATTAAGAGGAGAAATACTTTGAAAACTTCAATCAAGTGCCACTAGGTCTAACAATCATGTTAATGCATTTAGGATATAGTGTGCTAACTTCTAAACCCCTTGAAAAATGCTTTGAATATGCTAACACGTGTGCACATGGAGTACACTTTGTGTGGGTAGCAAATGGCAAACAAGGGTGAAGTGGATTGGCATGGAATTGCCTCTGTCCGTGCACCGGACGCATAGTCTATTGCGTCTAGTGCAACTAACGAGCGGCAAAAAATGAGTGCCGACCGGACGTGTGAACACCGCACCGGCGCGTCCGATGCGGTGGTGACGTCACCCGCTTTTTAGGGCGTGTCGCGCTAGGCGCCCGGACGGCAGTCCAACGGACGCCCGGTGGCAAAAATCTTGTTTTGGACCTTCTTCGTGTCACAACAGACGCACGGGCGAGGGCACCGCTGGGTGGCCCGTGTGAGAGTCCGTGAGGGTTCACCCGAGGGCATGTTTTGATCGCTGGAGCAACGCGGCCAAGATCCGCGCGCGAGCCACTAGCGCGTCCTGGTGCCAACTTAACCCGAGGGCACGCCATTCAAAGGATCGTTGGAGATCAATGGATGACTTCAAACTTGAGGATGCGTGGCACGAGATCCGCACCCGATGCCGGGTGTCGGTAAGGCCCGGCGGCACCCGGTGCCGGCAAAGGCCCTCGGTGCGGTTCTGCTGAGTCTAACGGCTAGGTCGCCGGGCTCTTTATTTAAACGGTTTGGCCGCTTGGGGCTCACTCTCTTGCACATTTTTCATTCTTGAGGCATCCCCTAAGCTGAGCAAAAACACTCCCACTCACTCTCTTGCGTGTTTGTGCATGATTTGTGAGATTTAGGAGAGATCTTGAGTGTATTGCTTGCTTGTTGCATTTAGTAGCACTTGAAGATAGTTGTGGCCTCTGTGGATTTCTTGTTACCCTTGAGAGTACCGACTTCTAGCTAGCTTGGAGAATTGGTGGAGGTGTTGGCAAGAGAAGGAGATTGTTCTTGGCCACCTCCGGATTGATTGTGTTGATAGTGAAAACACCCCTATTTTACACCTTCAAAACACCATCAACATCCTTGGTTCGAAAGGAAGAACAACATTTCATGAGCATATTTTACCCAATAATTAGTTCCATTGTACTTGGAGTATTTTTCAGCAGAACTTTGCAAACGAGGCAATTATGACATATTTTGACATAGAAAAGAGCAACGATGACCAGACCTGCCACATGGAGTCTACGTGTCAAGCCATGTCAAGCCATGTCATCCACCACATCACCAATCCATGCAACAACCAAGGGAAGCAATCTTATTGGTCCATCAAGTCATCACGTGGATCAAGGTGGTACAAAACTGACGAAAAACAACAAGTTACACCCACAAGATAAAGTCACCACCGGTGGGGCCAACATCTAGGGTAGAGGGGATGGCCCACAAAGCCGGGGTGAGGGGTTGGTCGACCCCAACCTTTGTCGGCCGACCCCCACCTTTCCACCTTGACACCATCCAACACACTTTATGACATGTGGAACATGATTCTAGAAGGATTGGAGGTGGGCCAAGGACCAACAAGGGGTCAGCCGACCACCATTTTTAGCTTGCCACCATCCACAACACTCCATGACATGTGGGACCACCTTCTAGAAGGAGTGGAGGCGGCCAAGGCCCATTAGGGGGTTGGCCGACACACCCAAGTGGCCCAAATCCATCCAATCACCTTGCATGCCATCATGCAAGCATAAGAAACATGTGCTCTATCTCCTTCATCCGTTCTATGGCGGTTTGATCCAACGGAGGAGGATGGAGGTCACGCTGATCGCCGACGTGGCGCCGAGTAGCCCTTACTCCACCTTGGGGCTATAAATACCCCCCCTACCCCCCTCTCATTTACACACACCACAACGAAGGAGCTCTCCACTCTATCAAGATGTAGTAGTGTTAGTCTAGTTGGGAGTTAGAGTGAGTAGTGAGCTTCGCCGGGTTTCGTGAGCTGGTCTTCTAGGAGGTCCGGTATTGTTCTCTTTATCATTCCTTTTGTAGTAAGATCTTTACATTTATATTTCATTTCTTTTTCTTTACTTTACTCAAGTATTTAGTTTATTGAGTATTTACTTAGTGCAACTTTATTCTAGTTCTCTAGTATATACTTGTTATGATATAATCTAGCATATAGACGTTTCACACTTAGTTGCGGTTCAAATCCTAGTTCACTTCGAACCCATGCCTGTATGCGATCATCGTCTCGTAAGAGGTGCTCTAGTTGGCCTGTGCTATAGCATCTGGAGCAGTGAGAGAAAGTGTAAGTGTGGTGCTTAGACTCTATCTTGCCTATGGTTGCTGCTTGTTGCACGGATTGTCTGTGGTAGCCAGCGAGGTAGTGACAGCCTGTCTGGTCTTCGTAATCCACCAAGTGTTTATAGGCAAGTTCTTAAAAGGTAAGGCCCCAGTAAAATAGTAGCTTGTTTAGTGGTGGTTTTATTCACCACTTCTCACCTACTGCCTAGCATACTTGTCGTGTGAATCACAACTAGTTATCTTGTCCTTTATGTTTGATTAGTATCATAGAAGTAAAGTAAGAATCATAGGAATCCTTTGCTCACTCGTTGTCCTCCCTGCTAGCTAGACTACTCTCTTATCTGTATGTCTAGACTATTCCTGTGTGTGTCAATGCCCATATCATATACATCATTTATCCCCACCTTAGTCTAGATGGTATATTAGTTGGTGGACACATGATGGTTAGTAATCACATCTTTTACCATCGCTTCCCTTGGGCTAAATACAAATAACGATACCTTGGAATACTCCCAGGTGAAATGCTACAAAGGTAATTCTGTGCGCTTGCGGAATATCCTACATGAGCATTAGAAATACCAACAAGCATTTCTAGTGCAGTTGCCGGGGATAGGTTCTATGTCTATCTCTAGTGACGACGTTAAGAAATGTCAACAGATTGTAAGAGGTTCAGTGCATCCTCGTCGGAGTGACGAATTACAACCTCAATACAATGCTCATGTCATTGAGTTACCTCACTTGCGAGTGGTGCTTTGGAAAGCCCAAGGGGCCGGCTAGCAAGGGCATCACCTAGCCCAAGGACCATCGAGTTGTTGGTCGACACAACAGGGATTAGCTTGTCGGTGCACAAGTGAACCTCGGGAGAAAAATCATTGTGTCAACTTGTCTCCCAGTAATTGGCATCATTGTTGATTGGTTCATCCCCTACACAGTGATTGGTACATTGCCTCTGCACATCGGTATAACAAGCACAAACCTCTCGTGTATTTCATTTGATATATATATATATATATGGAAAATCTTTTCTACTCCCTCGGGAGTAGTTACTCCTCCTAACCACGCTGTGTATTTCTTCCATCGTGCCTACGCTCGCTGTGTATTTCTTCCATCGCGCCTACGCTCGCTCTTAGCGGGTCAACAAATGAGTACGTAGTAGATCCGATAAAGAATATACGGTTCCGTGGCTTCCGATTTTTATGCCGATACGATCCAGATATTTCAAATAGAGAAGCAGCCCTCTCATAGTCTCATCGCGCGATGGCGAGATCTAGTCTCGCTCGACCGACGGCGGGCCTCCGGACGCTCCCTCAACATTGACGGTAGGCCTCCTCCCCCATCCGATCGAGCGGGTCCGGCCTTAGTACTCGATTCAATGATCTATGGAGAATCTGGAGGCGGCGGCCTCCCCACTCCAGCGCGATGGAGCCGGCCTCTTCCGCACTAACCAGCAACGGCGCTCTCTCCCCACCCCGGACGGCGAGCAAAAGCACCGTCCGATCGATAACTACGACTGCGCCTCCTCTCCATATGGTGTCCGCATCTATGGAGTAGCGGCAGGGGCCCGTGCCCATTCGCGGCATGACGCACACGTCAACACCGCTCTGGTCTCCGTCGGCGTTGTGAAAGCTGCATCTGTGCATTGGTGTGTATGCTACATCAAAATACACACTCTTTTTTCGTTCCAATCTATACTCTAGTTCCTGGTTCCATCTTCTTGTGCCAGCGGCTGGGTATGTGTCCTGCGATGGCTTCGACCGCAGGACCTATTTCCTCCATGGCGTGAGCATCCAGCGAAGGAGCACAAATTGCACCTGCACCAGAAAGGAATCCATGCGGATAGGGCGGCATTGGCAGTCACTGCTAGTTCTGTTGTTTTTGGATTTTAATTACTAATGCTTTGATTTCGACATGTAAGTATTACATATTGGTGTAATTTTGTCAACAAAAGTATATACACATACTATCTTCTCACAGAAGTATGCACATATACTTTATTCCCAAATATAGTATGAATACATACTCTCGTTGTTTTATATAGTTCGATACGTGAATGTATGCACATATACTCCGGTTGTGTGGTTTAAGTATGTATGCATACCAGCTAAATCTAGGCGTATGTATGCATACTAGTTAGGTGTATATTTGAGTATGCATTTATACTCCGTATTCATGTGCTCTCCTTTTTTGAAAGTATGAGTAAATACCGGTTCTAAAAAAATATGAATCTCCTTATAAAAAGTATGCATACATACTCATTTTAAAGATGTATGTATAAATACTCCGTCCAAAAAATAGTATACGTATATACTTCTTCGAAAAATTTGAATATGTACTCTGTATATATGAAAAAGTATGTGCACATACTAGATATATGAATGCATACGTACGTCCTTTTAGAAACTAGCATGGACATATACTGTTTAGAAAATGTGTACTCCGTATATACTAGTATGGACACATACTCAGTATGAATGCATACATAGGTTCATTTAAAAATTAGAGTTCGTTCCATGCAGCCCATAATCTAGCAATATACGTCCAGAAAAATGCGGCTGTTGTACATCGGCGGCCAAAAGACTAAATGGGTCCCGTTTCCCTCGACCCGTTAACCATCACCTATGCGGCCGGACGCTTGAATGTGTGCTGACTCTACGTGGGGAGTAACTACTCCTAGGAGTAGAAAAACCTCACAATTTTTTCTACACCCTAGGCGTAGTTACACCCATATGTATATCTCAAAATTTATGGTATATATGACCGAACAAAGTCCATGTGGATGAAGTATATGATCATACTAGACCATCTATAGTGGTATATATGTTAAGTATGCATTCATACGTTGAGTATATGGATATACTTTTTTATATACAGCAGTAGTGGCATTTTATGTAATATATTAAAAAAATATAGGTTCCTTCGAAATTTTTTCGTAGTAAGATCTAGAGTATCTTAATATGAGTATCTAAACATACTCAAACCAATAAACAAGTATGAACACATACACAATGTGGTTTTTAAATATGGGTGTAACTACACCCGGGTGTATAAAAAGTGCAATTCAGCAAAGGAACATTAGGTAATACGATAGGATTATCGACTCCCTTGTCATATCTTCCAAATGAAATTCTAATAATCCATCAATCACTTCTAAGGGACCTGAGCTATCACGAACAACATAGAAAAAAGGAAGAATCAGATCGTAGATATGGAAAAACAAAACAAAACAAAAAGTCTGAGAAAAAGGGCACCTTGGATTCCGTCATCCCAATCTGGTATGCACACCAGCGCTTGGGCGCTGTGCCGGTGTCGCGCTTGGGCGCTCCACGGCCGTCCCTAGCAGCTGGATGCAGCAGCATCTTCCAACCTGTCCTCAACGGTGCTGTCGCTAGCCCAAATAAGAAATTGTCGTCTTCTGCGAACAACCAGACACACCATCAGGACTTTCATGTCGCTTCTTGAAATTAATTGCTTTTGAATAATCATGAGTCTATAGGTCGGAATTTCAAATATATATGAATCGGAAGACTGACTTGTGCAACAATGATGCACTACTGATTATAAGACTGAATATGATGCAGGGATGCAGTACTCTGCACCCACAAATTCACATGAACCCTCCATGTTTTATTCATTTCTTTGATTAATTCACAACACATGATCAATTCATCGTCTTATCTTAGATTAAAAAACGTAACCAATTCGGCAACAAATTACCATAGCTTATACTTAATTATCGGATTTTAGTTAAATCTAATTGTTTGACCAACCTGCTTGTTCAGCTCCTCCACACAGTGGCATTCTCAGCTCATTGAAATTATTTTTTAGATAACAAAAGTAACTAAAATATTAATAATACATTGTTCAAGATAAACAGTTGATTTATAATATTTTAGATTAGCAATTTTGTTACCAGCATACAACAAAGTAAATGCATGGGACTCCAAAAGAAAATGCATGGGACTGCAAAAGATGACTTCACCAGGCAAGTAATATATTTGCTAGCCAATCAAAACATTGTAAAATCGCATTACTATAGCTAAATTTCTACGCATGCTAGAACCAAAGACCTGCTTGTAAAGGTAGCAATGTCATGTCTCTATTTGGTAACCACAAGTTTCATTTTGTGAGCAAAAAAAAAAAAAAAAACAGCAAGCATGTAGCAAATTACATTGTTTGATATTTGTTAGAATCCTTCCAAGTTCCAATATGCTGAATCAACCACTGTATTCGGCCCCCAAAAAAAGAATCAACCACTCAGATTTGAATCGAACCGATGAGTGATGAGAAAGGATTTATCTAACTCACCTTGAGGGCGCCTGCAACTTCGAGGTTCTTTTCCATGCTCATCTGGCTTCATCCCTAAATGTTCACGGTCCAAACAAAATCAATAAAGAAAAACCACTCATAGATCAATTATCAGTGGCGCAAATTGATTATATTAACCCGAGATAAAGGGTTGACTAGCACTAGAACCGCCGGATGCTGCATGCCCGCGCCTACTTAATGGCATGGGGGGAATCAAGGCAAAGCAGGAATCGGAGGGGGAAGGAGCTGAATATATAGATCGGCGGAAGTAGAAGAACAAACTCACCTCTCGCTTGAACCATACGGGTTCCACAGCCATCGCCGTTTTGCGCGATCGCACGCCAACAACGCCGAGAATTTCGTTGCAGCCGGGCGACGCTCCTACAGCCAATGACCGCCGGTGGGGGAGGTGAAGTCAAAGGACGTGGAGGGCGGCCGGGTGTCGGGAGAGGTAGCCGCGAGTCCCAAGCGGCGCATGACCCTCAAATCCAATGTGAGGGGGCGATAAAGTGGAAATCGCAAAGCCCCCACGCCCGCCGGATCTCGCCGCATGCATGAAGATGAGCGGTTCCGAAGGCGCCCACCGTCGTCACTGCGCCTCGCGGAGAACGGACCGCCGAGGAGGAGGGGAGTGATCCGCAACCAGCCGAAGGGGCGCGTTCACACGCCAGCTGGCGATAGGACGGCAACGACGTGGCCGTGAGCTGCGCGGTAAATGGGTAGCCGCCCGGCGCGGCTAGCGCGCGACGCCAGCGGGGGTAGGGTTTGGCCTGAGCACACGAGCGATGGATCCCGAAGCAACTCAGCAAATGAACGTGGTCGAAAAGTCAAGTACCCAGCCGAGCCCCGAGTGGGTGGGCGGCCCGTGAGCTTCGTGCCGAACGGGGGAAGCCTCGGGCCGCCGCCCGTGGATGGTGGTTTGGCCCGACCGCGGTGCGCTGGGCGCTCGGGTAGTGTTTATTATTCACTACCCAGGGTAATATATAGAATACCTATATATATATATATATATATATATAGGCGGCAGCGCTTATTCGGCACCCCTGTGTGTAGAATGGATTCTACACCCACTGCACCCAACGTCCCAACCAAGCGGTTCAACCCAATCCACCGATTGATCCCTCCCCTCCCCGACCCAATAACCCGTGACCGAGATACCTCCCGCCCCCGTAGCTTCTTTTTTTCCCGAAGCGCGAGCCGTGAGCGGCGCGAGTGACGCCAACGGGCGAGCGCGAGGCGGGGTGCCGCGGTTGTGGGGGCGCGAGCGCGACGCTGGCGCGGCAGGCGAAGCGCGAAGCCAGCCCACGCGATGGCGCGCTTAAGCGGGCGCTGGCGGCGCCGCGCGAAGCGGCGCGGCGGCGCTGCCGCTGGGCCGCAACGCCGCGCCGACAGCGTGGGGGTACGCGGCGCGGCGGGCAGTGTGCGAAGCGCCGGCCGGGGGGGCGGCAGACCTTCGTGAAGCCTACGGTTGAACCGGCCTTCTTCGCGGCGAGCAGCGAACGCACGCGGAACTACGGCCAAAGATGGGAATCGGCAAGCGTCGCAAAAAAAAAATTTAGTGAGATTTGCATCTCAAAAAACACCATACGCCCTTTGCGATTCTCAAACACATGATTCAAGACTGATTCCATCTCAATCCCACATAGTCTCGTATGATTTCCTCACTCGATCTCGCAATTTACGTTTCCCCAACTCTAGGGTTCCCCGCCTTTTTGGAGCTTGGAACCGAGATTCTTGACATTCTATTACCGAGATTACCGAGTGTCGGGGGTTTACCGCTTAGTGTCTTGGATAATTGATTACTGAGATACTATTGGTGTGCATGGGATGGCTTTATGAGTTCATAAAACTAGATTACCGAGTGTCGGGGTTACTTGCTAACTCTAGAACTATCAAGGTATGCGTCTCAAACAAAATTGATCCATATTGTCTTTTGGAGACCAAAAAAAGGTGTCGACCTTGGGATTACTGAATTACTGAACTGTTATACTTCTATTGAACTAATATAATTTTGAGCATGAGATACTAGTAGTGAGAATGAGATTACTGAAATACTTTTGTTGATATAATAAAAACTGTAGATTATGAATGTCAGAGATTAACTAGCTGCAGCAACCTTACTGATTTGCTAGTGAAAAAAAGCTGTAATAATTTGTATTCTCGTGTCCTTATCAGTAATTGCTATTAGCAGGATGGATGGTAACAACTTGTCAGCGACAGCGCAGCAGTGGTCTTAAATAATCTGGTGGAGCATGCACGTATGCATAGAGCGCAACAAGGATATGCTGATGGGGGTACTACTGAACCTTCACAACCTGGTAAAAAATTACTGAAAACTTTTTGATGTGCATCACTGATATGTGCATATGTTGGAAGCCCAAAAAAAATATATGCTGGTTAAAAATGTTGTTGCTAGATTACTGAAGGTGAAAGAATAATTACTGTCACCTTGGGTTGAGTACTGATATTATGTTGGTATGCATCTCAAACAAAAATAATTCATATTTGTCTTTTGGACAACAAAAAGGTGTGGAGCTAGGCATTACTGAATTAATGAACTAGTAGTGCTTTGTAGAACTAATATACTTTTGTTGAACTTTGGTAATTGCTATTAGCAGGATGGATGGTAACAACTTGTCGGAGGGAGGCGGCAGTGGTCTTAAAATCTGGTGGAGCATGCACGTATGCATAGAGCCTATGTTACACGGATACTCCAAGGGGGTGACGTTTCCGTATCGATACTCATCGGATACACGGATACGGATACTGGATACACCATTTTAGTGGGTTTTCTTTTGAGAAAGTGCGTATCCGCTGTATCCGATACGTATTGTATCGGATACCCATACCCGTACTCGTGTAACATAGCATAGAGCGCAACAAGGATATGTTGATGGGTTTACTGAACCTTCACAGCCTAGTAATGTGTCCCTGCTTGTGTTGATGGGATTACTGAATGCAATTTTTTATGGCGATGGTTGGTGTGTGATTGTGAAAAAAGTCACACATCTCTAAAAAATTACTGAAAACTTTATGAAGGGCATTACTGATGCGTGCATATGTTGGTAGACAAAAAAAATATATCCCGATAAAAAGGTTGTTGCTAGAATACTGAAGGTGTAAGAATAATTACCGTCACCTTGTATGGACTATTGATATTATGATGGAAAAATTTGATACTGATAGATGAATATGTTGATCGAAAAATTTACTGATCCTTGTGTGTCATTTACTATACATGTCTTTGTTAGGAGCTGCAAGTGCGCCGAAGGTGGTCACGGCGGTGGCTCTTCGGCGCATGGCTGCGAACAGGAAGACCGGGACGCGTGGCGAACGGGCAACCGCCTTGTGTGAGACGGAGCAGCGGCATGCGTGCGGAGCGGCAAGCGGCGAGGGCATCAGCGCCGTCTCCTACCACAAGACGAGCCGAGCGCGGCAAGCATGCGCAAGACAAGTAGGACGCGCGGCCAGGTTGCGATTTGTACCACTACTACTCTAGTAATGCAAAAAATTACTGAAGAAGAGGAGCACACTATGCCAGGAAATCGAGCATGGCAGGAGCGCGCAATGGGATTTCACTGTTTAGTAATATTTCATCTACTGAAATATCCTAATGTTCATTAATTTGCACAGGTTCAGGAAAACCACATGTAATTGATTTGATCTCGCTGGTAACTGAAATAGCTTGTGAATGTGCTTACTGAATTACCGTATTACTGGTAGCGTCTGGGTCCTTATTCATGTACTGTTGTTTACTGAACTAAATGAGTGATCTTGGTTACTAAAATATTCTAAACTAGTTACTGAACACGTACATAGGATTTTGTGCACCTATCCTACTGTTCAGTAATGTCTCGCTTTCCCCTTGTTACAGTAGAATCCATTCTAGTGTGGCATGGCATCACTGAACCATGTCCCTGAGTCAAAATCAAAAAAGAAGAAAAAAAGCTTACAAGATGCATTACTGAATCCGAATTATGGAATGTCTAAATTATGTAATTACCGATAATGGCTCTGAAAGGGTACAAATTACCAAAAACACAATGACTAAATGAAAGATTACTAAATTACAAGGTATATTACTGCATTGTCAAATATAGGGGAAAACTCAACATACCCGGTGACACAAATGATTAATAAGGAAAACTCAACGTGCATGTGTAGGGATTACTGAATTTCAAGACATTATTGCATTACCAAATATAGTGCATGCATCTCCTCAAAACGACAACGAAGAGTGTAATCTTATCAAACATAGAATAATATGTCGAATTTACAAGGAGCTAATACAACAGCTGTGAGAATGATAAAATAATGAATGGTTACAGGATTACTGAATCACCAAGCTACTAAATTACTAATTACAAAGCTTCTAGTGAACGTCACTAAGTACTAATGAATATGTGTAAAGACTGGGATCATGTAGATTACATGAGGCTACGATATACGCGATTACATCACAATAAAATAAACAAATTTGGAGCATCGGTATGTTGAGCGGGAGGCAGATGTTTCGCATGTTGTAGTTCAACCTATATTTCTTCACTTCGTTACTCCTTCAGGACCTAGGGGTAGCTGATCGCCTTGCCACCATTGGCTTGGAATTAGGAATCTCTAAAACATCCAAAAAATTCATAAAAAGATAAATCAAAATATTTGTGTATCATGAAGCTGGACATGTGTTACTAAAGCAAAAGGAGACTAGGGGTTACTGAACTACTGAATTACTAAAGCAAGGGGGGGTGTCGCAGACTCGCAGTGTGAGTGTCTTACCTCAATTTCTAGAGCTACTACTCCTTTGCTACTAGCATAACAGCCGCATCCCATATTTTAGTAATTGATGTAGCATAGTTTCTATCAAATTTTGTTCACTGAACGATGCGAAATAGTGAGCAAACAATTACTAACATGCACCTTTGTACCATTCCAACCTATGAGACTATGTATGGATATAAAACCGCCTAAAACTGAAAGATAAGTAGTGCGAAGGACAGATATAGGATAACAATCTTTTGCGGCAACAAAGAGGTGAACCACAGACTCAGACAGCAGGGGGCAACTACTCGAGAGACATGGCACTGTTGTTGTTACAGCAGATCGGAGGTCAACCTCACCTGCTTATCGTAGTTGCGGACCCCTGTTCGGTACAACATCAGGTTGATTCCAGCGAGGAAGATGGTGAGTGAGACGTCCATGATTGTCCTGCACAGCATCAGGAGGTTGCCTCAGCTATTACTGAACCAACAAGTAAAAAAGGAATGCATAGTTAAATGCAAAATCATTGAGACTCTTGCGTATCCAATTAGCTGTACTTCACCATGATTACTAACTAATGCAACTGAATAAAAAGATGCTAAATTACTGAAGAAGTACTGCTTCGTTAATGATTAATATATCTGGATAGATTAAATCGTCGATTAAGTCAGGATTACTGAACAAAAGATACTTCTGGATGAAGTGGGTGTTGCTAAAATAAGAGATGCTGTTTTACTGAACTAAAAAAATCCTTATCACTGAACAAAAATATATTTTAAGAAACATGTTCACAACTAGTCCGTTACTGAAAAAAAGAGTAACATGTTCACTACTGAAGGCAATGAATCAAATGAGGACACTTAACGGATCAAATTTTAGTACAACAAGCTGAAGCAACTATTAACACAGTGACTACTGAATTAAATGCATCAAGTATTGAAACAAATCGGATAGATTAGTAGTTGATGATCCGAATCCCAGAATTGTATACTTCAGAGTTACTGAAAAATGGGGATTACTAAATTAACTTTAACTTGGATACTACCAGGTTACTAAATTACTAAAACTAAATGTTTTATCTTGAAATTTCGGTTTGAAAGCTGAAAGCCCAAACAAATCAAGTCTCAACATCTTAAAATTACTGAATGCAATGGATGGACTGCTAAAAATCAAATCTAAAAAGTACCCTCTCTGCCACATTCCAGTAGCTCAAACTGCATTAGCCAAAATTACTGAATGCAGGAACTTTGATATAGGGAGATAAATTACTAAGGGAGATAAATTGAACTACATATTACTAACCTATGTATTACTGATGTATGCCACCACTGTGAACTACTAAACTAACAAAACTACATATATGCTAATCACAAAAAATGAAGAGAACAAAATATAAGCTAGCAAAACGAGACGCGAAGGAATAGGTTTCTTGGGCGGTTGCACCTGTGGAGGATCCATTCCGCACGCTGAAAAATTTGCAAACACTACTTACGGCAACCATTGCTTCACACATGAAAAACAAATAAACAGGGGTCCCTAAGAGAGGTGTGTAAAATTACTGAACTACTAGTGAACCACTGAAGTACTACTTCCTATCAGGATTACTAAAACAAACCTTGTTCATATAGGTATAGTGACATTATAGCTCCAGGATATACACAATTACTAAAAATACCAATATTGGTTGGAACTCAGGTTGCTGACAAATAGAAAATGACCACATACCTACTGGGATGGCATACATGTTGTACTGAGATAAAAACAAAATCAACTACAAGTTACAAAACCTACTACCCAAACCACTACTATCATTGCTACTGAAACTACCAACATACTAAACTAACAACAAAAAATTGTGCTACTGGACTAACAAATAAGGCATTGGTGCCAATCCATTACTGAAGCCAAAAATTACTGAACATAGATAGGGCGTAGGGCATACAGGCCTCAACCTGATTCCACATTGCTTCTCTCGTTGACGACCAGGTGATCAGCATCCCCCGTCAGCCTGATTCGAACAAAAAATCCAGCAAAAAAATCAAACGCTAATAGATCCACAGCCACCCTCGGGAGAAAAACCTGTGTGAGTGTGGAGTACTCACAAGAGCGCTCGACAGAGCAAGGACCTCCTCAGCTAACCCTAACCTGATGCGAACCACTGCACCTTCAGCACTAGCACAGCCTCACTCCCCTCTCTACTACCATCGACGGATCAGCGAGGGAGCCCGCCGGGGCACGCAGGGGGAGGTGGTGGAGAACACGAGTGCTGCTTGAGAGCCCGGTGGCGTGGCCGCCCGAGAGAGCCCCGGCCTCGCGAAATCACCTACTACAAGGGCCTCCACGGAGGAGGATTGAGAGGCGAAGGGGGAAGGGGAGGGGGAGACGAGGGGTGGAGCCCTGCGCGGCGTAGCTGAGCACCTCGCCGCCGCCCCTCAAAATCGCAGCCCACCGCCGTCGTCCTCCCAAAAAATCGCCGCCCGCCAAGCAAGTGCTCGAGGGGGATTGAAACCGTGAATGAATTGGGGGTAAGGGTATTGCGGTCGGCCGATTAGCGGGTCGGGTGTTATCGGGTCGTGGTTAGGAGGTTGGCCGCGAGCGGAGCGGGATGGGCAAAATGGGCTGGCCTGGGTTGGTTGTGTGGTTCGTTGGCTTGGGTGCATGGGTGTAGAATGCTATTCTACACCTAGGGTGTAGGATAGCACATAGGTATATATATATATATATATATATATATATATATATATATATATATATATATATATTGTGCTTGTGTAGCTTTAGTTGATATCTTGTGTAGCTTGCAATTGTGTAGCTAAATTAGAGTATAATTTAGTTGTGCAAGTTGCCTCTCTATTTGTGTAGCATATATCTTGTTGGTTGAGTGAAATAAAGATCATAGCAACTAGAATTGCAAATAGGTGGCTTGCCTAACCGTAGAGCTAGAGCAACCACAATTAAGCCATTTGTTGTACTGTTGGTGTTTCTTAACACAAACAGAAAGAGTTCCGCAAGCGCATGGAAATGCCGTTGTAGCTTTCACCCGGAAGTATTCAGGGTATCATATTTCCACAGGGAAGGCATGGTGTAAAAGTCTCCAATTGGAACATGGACAAGATAAAATGACTGTATGATAGACCGAGGTTCACAATAGGGATGAAACAGGATAAGTGAAGGATAACTTGACACACACACTCGAGCAGTCTCATGGATAAAGAATAAAAGAATATCCTAAACTGGAGCAGGCATATCCTGAATAGCTATGTTGAGAGAGCAGATATACATACATGCTTTTATACCATTAGAGATTCTAAGTTAAGATAACCTTGGTCACTATTCGCTTTACCGGGCATCGGATCGCACCCAGTGCGCCAGTGATGTCGGCCTCCGACTCTACTCTCTAGGGACGGACGTGGAGGAGCGGGGGGACAAACATGGCTGTCACCACCGTCGCCTACCTCACTACCGTGTCCTAGACGAAGCAAACGAAGGCAGCCCATAGCCTAGACACCACGCGTCTACGCTTATCGACTACGTGGTGCTAGAAGGAATATTACTAATTCTAATCCTCCGCTATTGAAACCTCCAACCATAAAGAAACTTCCGATGACGCAGACACAAATAATACGGACCATTGCTCAAAGTGTGTTGAACAACCAGCAACAAGCACCCCCAATTGACAAGCGTGGTGAATTTATGAAAGGACACCCGCCGACATTCTCTCATACAAGCAACCCCATAGAAGCTGAAGATTGGCTTAGAAATGTGGAGCAACGACTTGATATAGCTCAGTGTGATGACCATGAGAAGGTGCTTTTTGCTTTTGGTCAATTGCAAGGAACTGCTTTAGATTGGTGGGAATCCTACACCAGTCCTTCAAAAGATGCTACAACCATCACATGGCATGAGTTCAAGGAAAGCTTTAGATTATTCCATGTGCCAAAAGGGTTGATTAAACTAAAGAAAAGGAATTCTTGAGTCTTAAGCAAGGCTCAATGTCTGTGTGCGAATATAGGGACAAGTTCATTCAATTATCACGATATGCTCCAGATAAAGTGAAGGATGATGAGAAGAAACAAGAACTCTTCCTAGACGGTCTGAATGATGCAATTCAGGTTATGATATTAACTCACACCTTTGAAAGCTTTGGACAACTCATAGATAAGGCAATTGTAATTGAAAACAAGCATCGAGAGATGGATGAAAAGGAATAGGAAATGCACGATCAGTATACAGAAAGCAACACATACCTCAATAATACCCCTGAGCAAGAATTTCAGCAGTGGCACCCAGAGTCAATTCATCAATGGAATCTTGATTCTCCTAAGGAAATACATCAGTATCAACAAGAGGACCAGTATGTGAAGGGTCAAGATGACGGACTAGAGATTGGGGGCTGAATAGTCCTTTCTAAAACTAATCGCACCAGCTAACCGAAACTAATGCGGAATTAAACTTATTGGTCTAGCCAAGACTTTACCCCTCTATCTATAACTCTAAATCACCTCACAAAAGATCCTACACAAGAAGAGTGAGGTGACAAGCCTAGCTTGAGCTCCTAATCAATTCTAATGCAAGGTCACACAAACCTAAGCACTAGTACTTCAAGCACGGGTGAGCTCCTACACAATTCTAATGAGCAAAAGCACAAAGCCTACCTAAGCTCACGAGATGCACAATGGACAAGGCAACACACGCCTAACCCAAAGGCTCAAATTACTTAGCTACACAAACTAAGCAAAGTAACTAAACAAGCTACACAAGCTAGATAGTTAGAACAACACTACTTGACCACAAGCACAATATATATATGAAAGTAAGAACAAAGCTTGTGATGAAGAGATTGCAAACCACCGCGAAGTGTGGACACAAGATGACACCGGTGATTTTTTACCGAGGTCTCGGAAAGCTTGCCAACTTCCCCCTACTCCTCGTTGTGTCGACCGACACCTTGGTGGTTCCTCGAATAGGCGATTCACCCACTTGATGATTCGCGAAGCAAATGGCCGTGCCAAATCCCTGAGGGAGCTCGCAAGAATCACTCACAAGATGGGGATCCTCAAGCCATAAGAACCCACACCCAAGTGTGGTAACTCAATGACACGCTCCACTAGAGGTGCTCTTCACGATCCCCGCGAGTTGAGCACGAACCTCTCACAATCTCTTCTCCTGAGCACCGCACAATCTTCTTTGCGTGCCGGACGGAGCCTCTTGCCAGCAAGCCGTCTTGGAGGTGGCAACCTCCAAGAGTAACAAGCACACCGGCTTGCAACACGATCACCTAGTGCCACGAATGCGATCTCTCAATGCAATGCACTAGAAGTCAATCTCTCACTCAACCGGATGAACACTATCAAGCATATGTGAGTGGGAGGGCTCTCTAGCACTCTCAAGCATGGACACAAAGTCCCCAAGGTGCTTAGCCTTTGCCATGGCCGGCCACACCTCCAATTTATAGCCCACAAGCCAAAGGAACCGTTGCCAAGCAACCAGCCCCGTGGGAGCAGCGGACTCTCGAGTCGCGTCCCCCGCAGCGTCCCCCTTGCGATCGGTGCCACGTGTCACCGGCCCCGAACTTCAACCGCTCATATCCAACGGTCGGCAACACTCGCGCGCGCTCGGGACCAGCGGACTCGCCACCGACGCGCACCAGCCTTGCGTCCCCCGCTCATAACGGTCAAAAATGAGCTCGGAAGGTCACCGGCCGGACTCGGCAGCCACGCGTCCCCCGCCTCCGCGGCCAGCGTGCCCCCGCCTATCCGGTAAGGTTCGTGGCGCCTAAAACCACCCGGGGATGCGTCCCTCGCCCGACCAGATGGACACACCGCACGTCCCCTGCCTTCCTCTACTTCCAGGCCACCACGCCGCCACCAAGATCGGGACCGGCCGGACTCTCGAGGTCGCGTCCCCCTGCAGCGTCCGCTGCTCTTTTCCAGCAGAACCAACGCCCGATCAATCGGTCATAACTCTTTGATCCAACTCCGTTTTTCGATGATCTTGGACTCTATAGAAAGCTTACTCAGAGGGCTACATAACCCACATGGTTACTTAATCCAAAGAACAATGTATCAAAGCAGTATTCCACTCCAAGGGCAGTCCTAGTGTCCGAGAAACACTGAAACAACTTCTCCTTTGCAAATGTGCCAACACCACCAAGTGTACATCATCATTTGTATGTGTGTTAGCATTTTCACAATCATTTTTCAAAGGATTTTCTCTTGATCTCACCACACCACTCGATCCTACCACATCACAAAGTTAGATCGCACAAGTGGCACTAGATGACCGATATGCAAACAAGTTTGCCCCTCTTGATAGTACGGCCATCTATCCTAAACCCAGTCATAAACTTCTCGAAGCACCTATGACCGGCGAAATGAAATGCCCTATAGGTTATACCTTTGCCTTGTGCATTTCCATTTCGCTCCATCTCCAAGTGCCGATGCAACGCATACATCAACACGATCAAGAATGATATGATCCACTTCATATCATCACATGACCCTCTTGGTCCATCGATCTTGACCTCACTTGCTCTTCACCGTTGCGGCGGTCCGTCGGCGCCAAGTCTTGCTCAAGCTTCACCGCCTCGCGGTCCATGACTTCAAAGCCTCGACTCGCCCTTCACACTTGCAAACGGTCCATCAAGCCAAGCCTCATCTTGATCTTCACCACTTGGTCACGTGACTCTATGTCATGTTTCATATGAAATAAGCTCCTTCATTGCATCATCACATATGAACTAATTCTCCTGTGTATTATCTCAATCACACATATTAGTTCACCTAATGTTGTCACTCAATTACCAAAAACCACAAGGGACCTTTCAATCTCCCCCTTTTTGGTAATTGATGGCAACACTACAAAGATATGGAATTTAAGATTAATTCCAAGTTAGCACTTCATACAAGTATAAATTGCTAACTTGGTTTGGATTTTATGTCACTTATCCAACATTTAAGCACAATTTCAAGATTTGGATAAGCACCATAAAACCCGACTTAGTAGTGGTAACTCCCCCTACAAGTGTGCACAATTGATTTGAATTCAAGGTTTGCACACATGCATAAATATGAAATTTTTGAGAGGGTTAACACTACAAAGTGATGCTGAGGTGTATTGGATAAACCTTTGAAGCATGATACCAATCGGAGTTGCAAATTGAAGTTCATCCTTAGCATCATCCATGTAACTAGACATACATCAAAACTCAGGATACCATGTGAGATCAACATTATAAGTAATGGCTCTTGATCCATGTGGAGAACGTATCATGTGCACACCGAACTTATATGCAACCATGCACACTTCTAATCTAGGCCATAGGATGCTGATCCAAGGGTTAGGTAATTTTACACTTAACTCCTGCTCTAATCACAATTTTGCAAATCCCTCCTCCCACCTCCCCAGTGGTTATCACCTCGTGCCCCTTGAATCTACATCCTGTGGCCCAGATTAGAAGTGTGCATGGTTGCATATAAGTCCGGTGTGCACATGATACGTTCTCAATATATATATGTCTAGCTACAACCTAAGCATGCTAGTTATCATATCATCAATCAAGTTCTATAACTAGCATACACCACACAAGCATTGCATATATAATTTTAAAACTTATGCAAATGCAAGCAAACACATGAATATGGACATATCAAATGCAATCAAACAAGTTCATGAGCTTGCTCCCCCAACTTGTGTGCTTCTCTTTTGTCCAAGAATTTTGATCCTTCTCAATTCTTCAATGTTGCTCCCTCTGGGTCCATGTCTATGTTCCAACCTCTCCCATGTCTATGTTCAAATCTCTCCCCATAGCCTATTTCATATCTTTGTTCCAATTTCTCCCCTTTGTCATCAATTTTCATAAAGGGTATGCCTCTTTTGATACAAAGGGTGCGACTAGGGATAGATGGTTGATTCTTGAATCTTTATTTTTTTATGGACACCACCATATGTTGGAATGACACCACTTGTAACTACCACATGTGAAAGCTTTGAAGATCATCTTGAAATGTCACATGTAGGTCACTTGTAGCATACTTGACCTTGATCTTGAGGTGGGACACCTCCCCTAAGTCAAAGCATATGTCAATCCATTGCACAACTTGAACTCTTGTTGGTGAGGGTAGCTTTCTTGATTTGAATTGATCACTTAAAGTTGAGGATCACTTGTGGAAGAACCATTGATATACTAAGTATCACTTGAGTGAGCAAGAATACCACGTGAAGAAAAATACCACGTGTAGGAATATGATATATCTTGCAATATGGATGCCACTTGATGAAATTTGACTATTATAACCAATTCTTGAACTAGATTGTTTCCATGAGCTTCTTTCTAGATGACTTGAACTAAAATGTTTTGCCTAAGCTTTCAAGTCCGGTTTGATCCATTGACAAGCTTCTTCACACCTCACGAAGTATAAGGGTTATCTTGTCAATGTTGTACTTGTCACTTGATAGCATTCCAAAATAGATCAAGTACTTGGGATCACTAGCTCATGAACAAATTCATATATAAACCACTAAATCATATAATCATTCAAGCAATAGCGGTAGCAATGAATTTAAAACCTTCATTTATTATGCATGATCCTAATAAGTATGTACTATATGCACTAACCGCATACTAGTAAGGGATGAAATGATCATGCACAATACAATGATACCTTTGCTATCTTGGAGTAGAGGATAGTCAATATATATGATTCCAATTTTGCTCAAGAATAGCATTGTGAAGTCCATCGAATAGATTGGTGAAGTCAATATATACCAATTTGAATTCCATGCTTCACCCATATGAAATGTGAACCACTAATGATCAAGTGCACTATCTACATGTTGTGGTTGGCTTGCTCCTTCTATTCATCTTTTTGCTTGCATGAGAGAATACCACTTGAATTTGCATGAATTATCTCTCTATTGAGTGTTGCTTGCTTTCTTTTGGTCATTCCTTTTAATTTCTTCAACTAAGCATCTTGAATATCCCTAGATCATCACTTCCATGTTGGCCCCTCCAAGTATCCCCACTTGTCAATCCCACCCATGGGCGGCACGCCCTCTCTAGGGAGAAGTGATTTCTCTCCAAGAACTATCCTTGACACTCACTTGAATTGAATTTGATTGATTGATCCAAGTGATGGACTTGATATGATGAGTAATATTAAGATCTTCTTTAAGCCCTTTTCTTTCTTCTTGAAGAGATACAATGATCATTTGAACTCAACCTTGTCTCTCCATCTTGAGCTTGGTCTTGATCTTTAAGTTTGAGTACTAGATGTGTACAAAGTACACCCTCCCAAATCAATGGCTCTTGTACTCATAGCTTGTCATGCTTCTACCTCAATTCAAAACCAAACTTAGGTGCCTCAAATACTTATAAACAAGATTCCAACTTGAGGACCTTTCAATCAAAGTAACTCTTGATCAATCCAATAATTGTCACTTTTACTCGGCAGATTTTGTACATCTCAAAGAATGAACCATATCTCCCAATGTACATATTGGAATGCCACGAAATTTGATGGAGATGTGCAACACTAAGTCCATAAAAATTTGAGCTTCATTGTCCTTGTGGATTGCCACCAGATTTCACATCTTCACACACTACTACATGCTGAAAACTGCTGCAATATAGTTGACAAGTTTCACTCCAAAACCGAAGTAACCCTTATCCTCTCATCATGAAATTTTTTACAACATCTTGTACCATAAGTATAGAGCATGAATATCAAATTTCAAGCCATTCCAATAAAATTTAATCATCCAAATATGGCTAAGATCACAGCTCACTCAGATTTTGCAATAGTGAAGAGATTTGAGCAATTGAGCTATGCTTCATTAATTTGAATCAAACTTAATGCTAACTTGTTTGAACACTATCACAAGACATATATCCATTGAACTAACTTACTAAAAGTCATCTCATGATCATATCCATTCAAGCCAACTAAAGTTTGACTACTAAGCATTTAATCCATTCAAACATCTTTGTAGATCATGATCATCAAATAGCAAGCTTCAACTCAAGTATTTTGCAAGCCTTCAAATATTTCAATAAAACACCACAACTCGGATTATTGCACTTGTATGTTGTAGCTCATTTGGACTTCACTTGTCATGACTTGGCATTGGGATAAGAATAGCAATAAGCTTCAATACTTGACTCAATAACATAATGAACAATGTAAACTCAATTAAGTCAAGTCTCCAATACCATGGTACCTACAAACAATCATCCACTTTTTGATGGAACCTAAATTTGTTTGGGTCCTCTCAAGTTAGGTGCAACATACTTAGGCAAAGCCTTAGTATTAATAGCGGGATGTTTTGCAATAGCAACTAAGGAGGTACCATTGTCATCCTTTCTAAGCACATTATTATCAACAATTGAAATAGGCTTAGAAGTTGTACCTAGGGACATGAATGAGCCATGTGTCCCATTTCCCGGCATATGTAGCATCTTCTCTTTTGTTGAGCCTTTTCTTCTTTGCTTATTTGATGCTCCTCATTGCCATGCTTCACTTCACTTTGTTTGCTTGAGCCTTCTTCTCAAGCTTGTTTGGACAACCTGAAGCTAGGTTGCCCAATGTATCACAACTATGGCACTTGATGTGAGCCAAATTTTTCTTCTCAACTTGATTCTTGCTCATCATCTTAGCATCTTGGATATGAGTTGGATGCTTTGTATATGCCTTGCCACCCCTTCTTGTTTTCTTCTTCATCATCTTCAAGTCATTAACTTGATCTTTATGGTTGATCTTGACTTGAGCTTGGGCTGACTTCTCTTGCTCAACTTGTGGCTTTGGTTGAGGCTTTTCTTGTTGCTTCACCAATTGCTTGGTTGGACATGTTGAGGTGAGGTGACCCCAATCATGACACTTGAAGCACTTGACATGCTTGAGCCTCTCTTCTTCTTTCTTCAAATTGAGCTTTTCTTCATTTGGGCAAGCATTAGCAAGATGTCCCTTTTCATGGCACCGATAGCACATGAAATGAGATAGCTTCTCCTTTTCTTGTTCCTTGATCTTCTTTGCTACTTTTCTCCCACTTTTGGTCATCCTCTTCTTGATGAAGCCAAGACCACTCTTGTCATGAAGGCTTCTTGGATTCTTCACTATTTTCTCAAAGAGGACCTTGGAGTTGTAGCACCTCCCTAACTTGTTGCTCAAATTCTTCACTTTCTTTTTGAGCTCATCATTCTCCTTCAAAAGGTTAGTCTCACAAGACATAGGAGAAGAACAAGCATTTAAAGAGGAAGAACATGGCATGTCTAATAAAATATCATAAGAGATGGATACATGCTTCTTGCCAACATCACAAGGGTTAGCACAAATATGTGATTGATCATTTGACCCAAATGATGAGCTCTCACTAGTTTTAGATTTTTCATTTGAAAGCATCTTAGTGAGAAAAGCATGGTCTTGTACCAAGTTATCATGAGTAACACTTAGTTCCTCATGAGCCAAATTTAGCACCTCATGTGAACAAGTAGTAACATAAAGTAGATGCTCTTGTTGTTCACATGTTGTCTTTAGAAAAGAGTTTTCATCTTTCAATTTCTCATTTTAAGCTAACTCATTTTCTAAAGCCTTTGTGAGTCTACAAACTAGCTCATAATTTGGACCATCACAATCCACAACCACATTATAAATTGATACCTTGGTGTCACCAAGTGACATAAAGCAATGTGGTGATGTTGTAGAGCTTGTGGAGACATCACTCTCATAGCCATCATCATCATCATCAAGTGTGCATGAAGTAGTCTCATAGATTGCATCACTTGTAGCATCAACACCATCATCTTTGTCAAGTGATCTTATGGTACGAAGATCATCACCATCACTTGACCATGAGGTGGAGCAATTTTCCACAACCACCAAGTTGTGGTCATGCTCAACATCCTCATGTGCCTCCTTCTTGGACTCATCATCAACATCATCATCATCAGAGGCCACCCCATACTTGTCATTGAGATAACTCCAAATATCATGGGCGTTTTTCATGTTGATGATCTCTCCAAATATGCTATCATCCAAAGATCTATATAAAATGTTAGTAGCTTGGTCCTCGAGATGTAGGCATTTCTCTTGTGCTTGAGTTAGATCATTTTCATCCAACACATGAGAAAAGCCCACATCTACGATCCACCACATTTGAGGGCAAATAAACTTAAAGTTGCATATCATCCAATCTTTCCAACATGCAAAGTTTGTGCCATCAAAAATGTGTGGACAATCAACATCTAGCCCATAAGCCGCCATCCTCTTGGGTCGGTTAAGACCACAAATGAGAGACCTAGCTCTAATACCACGTGAAGGGTCGAGATGACGGACTAGAGGGGGGGTGAATAGTCCTTTCTAAAACTAATCACACCGGCTAACCGAAACTAATGCGGAATTAAATTTATCGGTCTAGCCAAGACTTCACCCCTCTATCTATAACTCTAAATCACCTCACAAACGATCCTACACAAGAAGAGTGAGGTGACAAGCCTAGCTTGAGCTCCTAATCAATTCTAATGAAAGGTCACACAAACCTAACCACTAGTACTTCAAGCACGGGTGAGCTCCTACACAATTCTAATGAGCAAAAGCACAAATGGACAAGGCAACACACGCCTAACCCAATGGCTCAAATTACTTAGCTACACAAACTAAGCAAAGTAACTAAACAAGCTACACAAGCTAGATAGTTACAACAACACTACTTAACCACAAGCACAATATATATATGAAAGTAAGAACAAAGCTTGTGATGAAGAGATTGCAAAACCACCGCGAAGTGTGGACACAAGATGACACCGGTGATTTTTTACCGAGGTCTCGGGAAGCTTGCCAACTTCCCCCTACTACTCGTTGTGTCGACCGACACCTTGGTGGTTCCTCGAATAGGCGATTCACCCACTTGATGATTCGCAAGCAAATGGCCGGTGCAAATCCCTCGGAGGGAGCTTCGCAAGAATCACTCACAAGATGGGGATCCTCAAGCCCACAAGAACCCACACCCAATTGTGGTAACTCAATGACACGCTCCACTAGAGTTGCTCTTCACAATCCACGCGAGGTGAGCACGAACCTCTCACAATCTCTTCTCCGAAAGCACCGCACAATCTTCTTTGCGTGCCGGCCAGCCTCTTGCCACCAAGCCGTCTAGGAGGTGGCAACCTCCAAGAGTAACAAGCACACCACCGCTCGCAACACGATCACCTAGTGCCATGAATGCGATCTCTCAAAGCAACGCACTAGAACTTCGATCTCTCACTCAACCGGATGAACACTATCAAGCATATGTGAGTGGGAGGGCTCTCTAGCACTCTCAAGCATGGACACAAAGTCCCCAAGGTGCTTAGCCTTTGCCATGGCCGGCCACACCTCCAATTTATATCCCACAAGCCAAAGGAACCGTTGCCAAGCAACCAGCCCGTGGGAGCGGCGGACTCTCGGACTCTCGAGTCCCGTGTCCCGGCTTCGAACTTCACCACTCACCATCCAGCGTCCCTGCTCGCGACGGACTCGCTTACCAAACGCACGTGTCCTCAAAATGAGCTTCACCCGAACTCAACCACTCATATCCAGCGGCCCGGCTTTATCCCGATCGGTTCGTGGCATCTAGAACCACCGGGGATCGCGTCCCTCGCGACCAGACCCGCAGCGCGTCCCCCCCCACCTTCCGACTCGCCACCCGCGTCACCACCAAGATTAGGACCGGTGGACTCTCGACGTCCCTGCCTTGCGCTTTTCCCCAGCTCATAATCGGGGTCAAAACTCTTTGATCCGAACTCCGTTTTTGATGATCTTGGACTCTAGGTCACCAGCGGACATAACCCACATGGATCAAAGTAGTATTCCACTCTAAAGGGCAGTCCTAGTGTCCGAAACACGCAACTTCTCCTTTGCAAATGTGCCAACACCACCAAGTGTACATCACCATGTGTAGGTGTTAGCATTTTCACAATCATTTTCAAAGGCTCTGATCTCACCAGAACCGACCTAACACATCGCAAGGATGCGTCCACTAGATGACCGATATGCAAACAAGTTTGCCCCTCTTGATAGCGGATCGCACCGCGCCCCCCTATAGGTTATACCTTTGCCTTCCATTTCCATTTACTTCCAGGCCACCAAAAGCATGCATCACCACCAAGATCCACTTCATATCATCACATGACCCTCTTGGTCCATCGATCTTGACCTCTCTCTTCACCGTGCGGCGTCCGTCGGGCGCGCTCAAGCTTCACCGCCTTGCGGTCCATGACTTCAAAGCCTCGACTCGCCCTTCACACTTGCAAGCTCCATTTCTTCACCACTTGGTCACATGACTCTATGTCATGTTTCATATTAAATAAGCTCCTTCAATCATCACATGTGAACTAATTCTCCGTATTATCTCAATCAATATTAGTTCACCTAATATTGTCACTCAATTACCAAAAACCACAAGGGACCTCTTGAGAATCACAACTCCGGAGAATAGTTTTCATAGATGATCTTGGACCACTATAATGAACACGGTCTTAACAAGACCTCGGAAGGCTAAACATAACCCACATGGATCAAAAATAGTATTCCAATCATCTAAGGGCAGAAGCATTAAATGTCCGTTGGGTAACACCAAACAACTTCTCCTTTGCAAATGTGCCAACATTCCACCAAGTGTACATCACCATGTGTATGTGTGTTAGCATTTTCACAATCATTTTTGCAAAGGTCACACTTTTTAAAGGGATAAACTTTCAAGCAAAACCTTTTATCTTAAGTTACTCGGTACACATTGGGAACAGATTGGTTGATGGCACATCATGCAAAAATCCAAGGTGAAAACAAAACTGTGGCACTATGATGAAAATGTTGGAAGTTAAAAAGCAAATCAAGTTTGCCCCATCTTGATAGTCACTTTGAAATCTATCCTTGGATCTCAACCAATGGATAAACTTACCCTTGTTGAAGAAGAATGCTTTTTGTAATCTAAAGAAACGTACATCATTGTATAAGTATGGATAATGCCCTAAAAAGTTATCCCACCTTTTTCCATTCTCTCGAATCTCGGGCGAGATTCATCTTAAGGGGGTAGAATTGCATTTTTTGAAAAATTGGTTACATTGATTGTATTTATGCAACTTCGCTAATGTTGACATCTCCTGGAGGCACGCTGAATATTAGTCTGAATTTATAATAAAACAGTAGTGACATGTTCAAACACTACATATATATATTATATGAGGCGTATATACATAAAAGCTGGATTTCTAAACCAGGATGTGAGGTGGCCAAATAGTACATATCATCATAAAGCAAAGTGTGTTCTTGTTTCACTTTCGAGGATGCAACCATTTTGCGCATCATAGGGTGACCCAGATGTGGATTGGTGTCATATCTCTTGCAGAATGCCATATGATCCACTTCAATGGATCATCAAATGAAAACCTCTTGAATATGTCCAAGTCGATCTTAACCTCACTTGATGTTTCACAAAAAGGATAATTAGAAAATTGTAAACTCATTTTTTTCTGAGAACATGTATGTACCTAGAATTTTGCTTACCAGGTAGCCATCATTGCTGGAACAAAGATCTTCCTCAAGAAGGAGGTCAAATGTAAAAGTTTCATTGGAGAGCAAAGCAGCAAGACAGGAGAACCTATGCAAGACATGCTTATAGTCTTATAGGAGATTAAAAAACACGCCTAACACAGTAACACCACATAACAATAAAAGGTGCCTCTTATTTAACCAGAAATTGTACATTCAGAGGAGTGTTTGCAAACAAAAAATAGCAAGTAGGCAAACAAAAAGATAAATAAGTCCATCAGAAAATATTGAAGTACAAGAAGAAAGGCAAAGGAAATCATATTTAGTAACTTTACCAATAATACAAAAGAAACAATTGGTCATCATTTTATATCAAAGAACTAAGCTAACGAAGACAAATGAGACATTGAAGAGTTTCATTGCTATAACTAAATTTGGTATTATGGTAGCCCTCGGCTTCATTGCATCATCACAACTGATTGCACTAATTCTGAGTCCAACATGTATGATCTCAATCACACATATTAGTTCAAAGTAAAAGCAGAATGCATATACTGAACTCATTCGGTTGAAATATGAACAAAACATTTTTTTTCCTAAATTTCTTGGATATTGCAATTACCAAAAGACAAGAGCTAATCAAACTGACAAAGGATTATTATTATTTCTTCATATCTTTTGTGTGTGATGAGAATTCACACCACTTTTTCTCCTCTGTCCTCTGAAGAACGGGGATCCAATCAATTGTTAAAGGTGAGGGATGGCATTTGTAGGAGCTGACATGCCTTTAACCATGGAGTCTCATTAATTTTGGTGGTCACCTCATAGTTTAACCTGCACAACAAATGCTCAATTTCAGTCATTCCGTGGAATCTAATGACCAATAATGCTTTTGTTTGTTGACCAGCTATGGAATGAACCTGCAGCAGAAAACAGAGTCACCAAATGCATGATGAAATGGAAAGACCTCGCTGCATTTGTCGGGCTGTACAACCAACCTGATTCTCTTAAGCAAAGCTAACATATCACAGATTGCTGCTTTGGAAAACCATTACACATCAAATTCGCTAGGACAAAAATAAAATGAACTAAAAGTAACAAACATTACCCATACACTGAAACATTCACCAAAGAAAATCTGACCTCAAATTGCTCGGGCGAGCCATATGCATTCTAAACTATGTAATGGGCAAAAGTTAATCATGTGACCAAACAATTGACAACTCCAGCAAGCATGGCAAAAGAATATGTGCTCATTAAATGTTGTGTTGGGTACATGCTTTGAAGCTTTTCTAGTCAACTCTAAGCCCCTGCATCGGTGTTGTTCGATCACACCTTACGTCTCTAGAATCATTAAGGTATTAGATAACCCTTAATTGAAATATATTTTTCTTCAAAGAATGGGTTAAAGGAACACATTCCTTTATTTTGTTAAGGTATTAGCGATCACATGCAGCCATGCTAATCACTGTAAGTAGAAGAAAATAATGAAACAATTATTTTTAGGTAAGGATCCCACAAACCATGGAAGGAAACATTAAGGTGCTAAGTTAAAAAGTTACTAGAAGGAACCTAAACCTGCAATGAGAAGTTAAACCATCTTAGCTCACACCCATTTTGGGGGAACAAAATACAAAACAAAATCTGTGTTCTACCCAAGGTCATTCAGCTTAATTTAAACTTTTGGGATTGTTGAAAAAGCTTTCAAGCAAAAAAATCTTTTATTTTAAAAAAAATGTTAACAAACTATTTGGTTGACACAAGAAACTATAGATGTAGATAATTTTATGGCAAAAATATGTAACCTTAATAAATATCTAAATTTGGTTGATGGCACTATCATGCAAAAATCCAAGGTGAAACAAAGCTCCTCCACACCCACGGATCTAGTGCCCCTTTTGAGAATGAAGTCGCAGGCCATAAAATGTTGGAAGTTAAAAAGCAACATCACCTTAAAAGAAGAAAAAAAGTGAAACATGGTGAAGCCATTTCACTTTGAAATTTAGAATGGGCACGCTCTGAGTTGGATCTCAATGTGTAATGGATATGTCTCATACCCTTGTTGAAGAAGAATGCTTTTGTAATCTAAAAAACGGGACATCATCATTGCTGCGCCCGCTGGAGCAAGGGAAGTGGCCGCCCGCCCGCCACGGGGTTCCGGCGCCGTATGGATAATGTGAAAAGCTAAAAAGTCGAGCCATACAAAGGATGCGCATCCCAATCTCCTTTTCCATCATCCGCCGCCGCCGCCGGAGAGGCTCTCGAATCTTTTTTTTTTTTTTTACTGAGGGGAGGGGGACGATATATTTAGGCCGGTATCTTAAGGGGTTCAACTCGAGATCAGAACACGGTGAAAATTTTTTTGCTTATCGGACGTCTTGTAAAATAGGTTACATTGATTCTTCTCTTTAAATTTGTGAGCATTCAATTTAGAAAAAAATAATAATAAATTTTGTGAAAATTAAAATCAACTATAAGTCCTAGCTACATGTTTGTGTACTCATGCTGCTGCATTTGATTTTATGTGATGAGTGATTTTGGCCAAATTTGAACATGTATTCAAATTTATTTGAAAAGTGCCTTTGCAAAATTCTGAAAAAAAAAAAAAAAAAAGGAAAAACTTCCCTTCCCCTCTTTCTCTCTTTCAGCCCAGCTGGCCTGCTTCCTCACTACAGGCCCGCTCCCCCTCCTCCTCCTTGCAGGCCCTCGCGCCCCTTGCTTCGTGGGCCGGCCCAACAGCAAGCTGGCCCGGCTCCTCATCCACCGCACGTCAGCCGCGGCCACCGCCGTTTCTCCTTCCTCGTCCTCGCGCTTGAACCGAACGCCCGCCGCCATGGCGTTATTGCCGACTTCACTCCCTTGGCTTCAATGCCGAATGGTATGCCGGCCTTGAAACCGCGAGCAGCAATGCTTCCGCGCCCGTTCCCCTGTCTTGGACCGCCTATAAAGCCACGGCCGAGGTCTCCCTCTTTCTCCTTTCCGCCTCCGCTCCCGTGCACGCCACTGCCACCTCCAAATTCCTCCAATCCCGAGCTCAATCGACGCCGTCGTCGCTCCTACAAGCGTCGTGTGGCCTTGCCTCGGCCGTAGGTCCTCTTTATTTTCGGATTTGGTCACCAATTTTGTGCAATTTGGCTCACCAGCGGCCTCCTCTCTGTGCAGTCCGCCGCCGTACATCGTCGGCCGCACTGGAACTCTCTCCCGATGCCGTGAGCAGCTCCAGTGAGTTCGCGGTAACGCCCTAGTCCTCCCCATACCTTCGGTTCCGCGAATCGTGCCCTAGAACGCGAATATGGCAAGCTCTGCATCTCACCGGCAATGGCGCCGCCGCGCTGCTGCCGCCCGGCGCGTCCCCATCCTCGATTTGTTTCCCAACATGTTCGCGAGGCCGTGCTCGTCCTCCCCGTGCCCTTAGTCTTAATCGGGACGGCCAGAATCGCCGATTCCATGTGCGCCGCCAAGCTCCGGCCACCGGCCATCGCCACCATCGTACATGCTGTACGTGCTGGAGATTGTTTTGGCCGGTCTCCTTCTCTCTCTTTTGCTTCATCTAATCCGAACCAATGAATCTTGATCCAATGGCCGTAATTTCATGATACCCTTTTGGGTGGTTGTTTTTGTTTAAGAACCCTTTGAGTTTTTAACATTTGCACCCGAAGTCCTCGGCTGGTTATATATTTCTAATTTTATTTATTTTAAACAGAAAACGAAATCAGTTTATTTACAGTTTTGCCACTGCACTGTTTTACTTATAAAATGATTATTTTTAAACCCGATTCGAACCGTTCGAGTTGCGTTAGGATCGTACATATATTTTAACACTGTTAATCATGCTTTACACTAATGAAATTTATGTCTTGATTTAATCTTTTAAATTGCTTTGGAAAACTTGTAAAATTCATATCTTTCACATTTTAGCTCGGTTTTTAGTGATCTTAGGTGTCAAGCGTGTTCGTAGCGATCGTGAGGTTTGTTTTATAAACCTTTTATCTTATTTTTCCTACTGTTGGTGTAATGTTCTAATATAGTTCTATTGTTTGCTTTGTGTATGATTGCTCAGATGCTTGTGTGGTGCTTTGTGACGATATCCAGTCGGTAAGCTTTGCGTTGGTGTTCTGCAAGAAGTTATCGATCAAGTAGACGGTGAGCAGTTCGTGGAAGATCAGGAATTCTTTGAAGATCAGGATTCTCAGGAGTTCTTTGAAGAATTGAACGATCCGAGTTTAAGGCAAGTATAGCATGGGACCATCCTTGTTGTCCTATTCATGTTATAATCATAATTCATATTGCATGTGTCTAAATTGTTAACCTTAAGGACATCCTAGACAGTTGTTACCTTTATACCTTGTTACCTATGGGTTACTTGCATATGGGTAGTTTTTGCTAGCCCTCAACTTATACAAACATGACCTAATGATGACTAAAGGCTATATGAGACATATGATGAAACTTGCTTTGGCAATTGGACTACGAGGGCTAGAAAGAGCCCGTGGCTCTTAGCCCTCGTTAAGGACTTATCTATTAGCAAAAAGCTTTGACTTTATAAGTACAGCCATGGGAACCTCTGGTCTTGTCTTAGTACAATAGACTTCGTTAGCTTGTCGGTGGTTGCTGATCCTGCGGTAGCCTAGGTTGCAGAATGGGCTCGTGGAGGGTTCCATTCGCCTAGTTGCTCCCTTGCAGAACACTACTGGTTAACGAAGGACTTTGGAAACGCTCGTAGTGAAACCCTACCATGCTCCCCCGGGAAGGAGCAAGTGTGGGCCTTGCAAACCCGGCATTTTGGGAATCACGACTCGTGGTGAACATGTACACCTCTCGCGCGAGTTTGATCAAACCCGATATATCGGCCGTGCTCCCGCGATTCTGGCGACCCAGAAAACTAATGGAATAGTGGTTCACTGGATCATGAGACTATGGTTGATGAGAAAGTTGATGATGACAAAGATGGCGGTTACTCATATTATGATCATGTGGGTTATTTGGGGCTTAAGCACAACTATATACTTAACTAATACTAAAATTGTGACTCACTAAAATGCCTTGTGGCGCGGTTAAACCGATTAATGTCATCCTTTTGAGCCTCATAAACCCCATGTTATATTTATGAGTACGACATGTACTCACCCTTGCTATTTCCCATTCAAACCGGGGGAAGTTGCTAGAGTGCTAGAGTTTGAAGGAGTCGGGCTTATGCGATCAACCAGTCGGTTTGTCCCTGTGGGTGGGAGTCTTCACCTCGAAGATCGGAAAGTGTCTTCCGGTGATTGTTTTCTAAGGTTATCTTTCTATACTAAGTTCGTTATATTTTAAGCATTATGTTTTGATATTTCCTTCAATTGTGACTATATGTCGATTTGACTTCACAGGCTCACATATGGTGTTTATCACGGTTTTGTCCTTAAAAACCCGGGTATTACTTTGGCTAGGGACCCCATCCTGTGTCTTTGACATGTGGGTCCCACCGGGTCGACAACGTCCCCTACATCCGGTCGGCGATGAGCGGGACTTTGCCAAGTCGGTTTCCATCGCCCGAGCTCAATGTCCTCAAGATTTGGCGTCTTTGCCCAAGCCCTGTGACCCTATATAAGTCGGTCCCTATCTTTGCATTGCCCCATCCCCAAACACTAGCTCGCGCCCACACATTCTAGTTCACGGCACCACTTTGCAAATCCTAGAATACCGCCACCGCCGTCGATCTCCTTTGCCACAACTCCACCCGCCTTGAGTTGTTCACGAGCCTCGAGCGATGATAAGAAGCACCCCAATACCGTGATCTCTCTCCTCCTCTGTTTCATTCGTGTTGATGCCATAGCTCACATGCGGTGAAGTGATCGGCCTTGGTCGAGCCCCGCTTCCCGTCTGCGTGCCTTCCACGACCATCCACGCCCCCTAGCTGCGTTCGCCATCTCCCCTCTTTCTTGCCGTGTGAATCTTGAGTCAAACCATGGCCTCTAGGGCCATTTTCGTGTCTTGGCAAGCTTCCTCGCTCTTGCCGCCATGGCACCTCCCACATCGGAGACCTTTGTTTTGGCCCGATAGCCGTCTTTGAAGCCTCCACGACCATCGGATCTTGGATCAACAATCCAAATTATCCTATACCCCTTCATTGTCAAATTTGTTAAAGAAACCCTCAGCTTTTGGATATTTGAACCCACAGTCCCCATTAGTTTTTAAAAACCCAAATTTTATTTGTTTTTAATTCAAAAATAAGTTCACAAATTACAGGTTTTACCACTACCTTCTTTAGGCCATAACTTCTACGTTTCAGCTCTGTTTTGACCCATTCAAGTTGCGTTAGATTCATAATTAAGTAATCTACATGTTTATGACACTATTAACCATGTTTTGAACTTTTAAAAATCATGTTTAGATTTAATCTATTAAATTGCTATAGGGAAATCTTGTTTAATTCATAACTTTCATGTTTCAGCTCGATTTTCATGATCTTTTGCGCCTGTGTGCTTGTAGCAATGCGTAGATTAGTTTTCAAATATTTTTTATTGATTGGTGCACTGTTCTAATCTAGTCATATTTGTATGATCTCGCATGTTTATTCGGATGCTTGTGTGGTGCTTTATGATCTTGTCGGTCGGTGAGCTATACATGGTGAATCTAAAAGCAATTAATTGAAGGTTTGGACTCGAAGAAGGACCTGAGTTTAAGGCAAGTATAGCATGGGATTATCCTTGTTATACTATTCACCATAATATCATTTAATTCAAACTGCATATGTCTACCTTGATTACTAATGAGGACTTCCTAGCTTGGAACTTGCGGTGTCCACTACTAAAAAAAAACTTAACCGAGGCGTTTGGCAAAGGGGCTCGGAGGTGGGGCGTTTATTTGTGCCACCTCGGTTAATGCCTAGGGGTATTTTTTTAACCGGGGCGGTTACAATCAACCGCCTCTAAAATCTATTAACCTCAGAAAATGCCTCCATTTTTAGAGGCGGGCCTCTTGTAAGGCCCATTTCGGTTAATATGCTCGGGGACGGCAAGCCCACAAAACCAGCCCATACTATCCTTATTGGCCTTATGCATATAGAGGAACTTAGGGTTTTCTTCTCTCAGCCTCTCTCTCCCACACAGCCACCGATGCACTCACAAGTCGCGCATCGCCCTTCGACACAAGTCATGTGATAGCACTCTCCCTCACTCGCCCTTTCCTCTCCCTATCCCACCGGCACCCTCCCTCACTCCCACCATCATATCACTACCTCTCCCATCGCTCTCTCCCATGGCAGCCACCGGCGGCGGCTCCTCCTTCTCCTCTCCCTCTCCCCACCCGGCCACCGGCGGCGTGGGCACCCCCTCTCCTCTTGATCTCCGGCGATGGTGGTGCATGCCTATCCCTCTCCCTCTCCTCGAGCTCCAGCGGAATGGGAGCCGGATCCGGCCTCGGCACCCGGCCGGATCGGCGGCAATGGCGCCGCGGGGAGGTCGGATCCGACTTGGCGTAGGAGGATTTGGCGGCGGTGGCGCATCGCGCTCTCCCTCTCCCCTTGAGCTCGGCCCGGTGCATGGGGAGGCTGGATCCGACCCGCGATGCGCGGCGGATCTGGCGGTGGCGATGCATCCCTCTCCCTCGAGCTTCGACCTCGGCCGGCGCACGGGGAGGCCGGGGCTCCCTTCCCATGCGGCATGGTAGTTGGAGGCGCAAATCCGATGGCCGGGCTCCTCCCTCCGCGGTTGTAGGTGCAAATCCGGTGCCGCGAGATGCGGCACCCCGGCGAGCGGCCGTGGATAGGCTTCGGCGGGGCCCGGATGGGCTCGTGTTTGGGCTGTTGTTTTTATTTGTTTTGTTAGCGGGAGGGCAATCTGTCCGACTTCGATAAATCAATGATTTACCGTGACCTTTACGTCGAGGCGGATGGGTTGCCCGCCTCGGTAAAACCTTTTTTGCCTACCTCGATAAAGTTTATCGTAGTAGTGGTCGCCCCTTGGGAATTATGCATTGAGTAGTATTGCTGGCGCTCAATTAAAGACCATGATCTTGTAACTTTACTAACGGAATATGTAATAAACACTAAAAGATGACTTTTTAGCAACTTGATTAAAGGGGGCTGGAGTGTTTGGCTACTTTCTAAATGCTTGATTCCTCTCCCTAAGGACTTATCTCGTAAGTGATCATCCGGGACTTATAGTATAACCGTGAGGGCTACATGGCTCAGGTTTTAGTCAAGTATCACGGACCTTTTCTAGCTTGTTAGGTGTTACCCTTATAGCGCAAAAAGGGAAAGGCACACCGTGGATCCCCTCGTGGGTTAATCTTACTTAACTGACCAATGATTCCTAGCTGGCCCTAACTTGTTAGACGAACCTTAGAAAGACTTCATAGTGCACCCCCTGTCGGCTCACCTTGAAAGTGTTTTTGTTAGCAATTAACTTGGGTATATGAGCAGCCCCCGACTCACGGGTAAAGATGTACAACCTCTCAGAGTGTAAAGCCTGTTATAAGAGTCGTGCTCACTATCCTGGCGGCCTTAAAACTTTTTTTACGGAATAGGTGATCATTAATGGTTAATCGTTTATGCTATTCATTATTCATGTTTACTTGATCATATGTTTATATAGGCTTATAACAAATTTGATGCAACTAAATTGCTTAAAATTGTGACTCAGTAAAAGCTAATTCTGCGGTAAACTAGTGTCAAACTTTTGAGTCTCATGAACTCCAAGTTATATTGATGAGTATGATATGTACTTACGCTTGCTTCACTTTTCTATACTTTGGAAAAATTCGATGGGTACCAGATTGATAGATTCTGGAGAACTTAGGCTTGTGATCAACCGGTCGGCTGTCCCTATGGTATTGAGTCTTAAATGAAGACCGGGTGGTCTTTCAGCTGTTTTGCATTCTAAGGTTATAAACTTGTACTATCGTTATTTTAAGCATTGACTTTTTTGATATTACACCTTATTTATAGCCATATATGGGATTTGACTTCTAGGCTCTGTCGGTACATAGTACAGGTTCCCCAAAAGGAAGGAGAAGATCTAGTTTGACTAGGGTTCCTCCCATGTAATCAAGTAGCAGTGCTATCATCCTGTAATCCTACTAGGACTTATACATTGTAAACCGACTAGGACTCTTTCCTCCTAGAATATATAAAGGAGGGCAGAGCTCCCTAGATCGGCACCTTGAATAGACCTCACGGTCTCCCCAAGCATAGGGCGCAATATACTATCACCCTAACTGGATGTAGGGCGCTATTCAACGTACCGAACTAGTATAAATCGTTGTCTGCGTTTACCATTCGCGTTCTGCATCGCGAAGCCCGAACAATCGTTCGGGTAGCCCCATGACGAGCTGCGGTCTCTAAACATCGACAGCTGACGAGTCAAGTAGGGTCATTCGGTGTAATTGCATTCGAGCTCAGTAGACCTCAACATCAACATCATCTGTGGGAACTCGCCAGATCGTGGCGGCGGCCTTCGAGGTCCTGTGAGCGTCGAGCACAACTCGCTGCTACATCACGACGGTACTCTGTGGCAGCCCAATAACATGCCAAGACCGAATCAGCAAGACGCTTGCGGAGCACTATGGCACAATCTCTCAGCTGCACACGAAAATTCAGCTCCGGGGATTTTTCACGTTCAGCAGATCCGACTCCTGGATTTTCCGCACTGGCGGCAGAGTACGTGTATGAAGCCAACAAAGGATTCCTACCCGGCTCGATCGGATGTGCATGAGAGCAAAATCTCAATCAAGCGCACGTCGTCAAACAGGACTATGCAAGATGACGTCGGCAACGTGGAGATAACCAGATTTTGGAGTTCACATGTGCATGTTTTCGATGCGTGCCCGCACCACGCATGGGCTGATGGAGATAGTCCGTGACGGTTTTCATCGTCGCGTCGCTCAAGCCAGACGACTACATCGAGTACTCGGACCGGAGGCACCAGTCGGGCTGGGTTCCGAGTACTTTATGTACCAGGCAGCCGACTACCCGGCCGCGGCAAGCGAGACGTCCGACTACGACTCCGCGATGCTCGATGACTTGGACTATAGGACGGGGCCGACTCAACTCCTTAACGCGAGTTCAACTACTCTGCATGTTCTGGAGCCATCCGACTACATCAAGACATCCATGTACATGCATGCTGTGCTCGTGGTGTACTTGGAAGCAAGCCGAGTCAAGCAGCAAACCGTCTAAGCCAGAAGCAAGCAAGCCGTCCGACTACTTTGGACCACAAGCAAGCTGGCCGACTGCATCAAGCCACGGCAACAGCTCGGCTACTTCGCCGATATCCTTAATGACTACTTCGACTACCACTTGGACCTGACGCACCAGTCGGTGTCGGTTCAGAGTGTCTCGATGCACCGGTCGGCCGTGACGGGTTCCGAGTGCCTCGATGCACCAGTCGAGACGGCTTCCGAGTGCCTCGATGCACCCGTCGGTAACGGGTTCCGAGTGCCTCGACGCACCAGTCAGCGACGATTCCGAGTGCCTGGAAGCCAACTACAGATAAGCCAAGGCACGTGCAAATTTTTCTCGGCCCTTTGTGTGTGTTTGTCAGCACCGGCTGCACGAAGATCCACTCGACCGAGCCAATCAAGCCATCAAGCAGGATATTATTGCATTGGAGTCTTCACCTACATACACCTCTGTCAATACGGGATACACGTACGTACAGGGGAAGCGTCCGAATTGAACAAGACCGTGGCATATACGTGTATATGCATGCACGAACAGGCCATGCATACCACACGTCCGACTACTACCCACCCCTGCTGATGACTACGCCTCCAAGACAGATCACTTCGACTCCAACTCGGATACATCGACTTCATCATGATGCTCGCCGACACGCCGGCTGCTTGGATTTCCCGGACCCGACAGGAGTCACCCGTGCGTGCAGTGGTCCATCATCATGCATAGTATAAGAGCACCATCCAATATTTGCATGTAGTCTTGGCCAGTTCGACTAGCTAGCTCCACCAGCAACCAAAGCTATTTGCATGCAGCTGCCAGGCACTGCCGAGTTCAACTATTGGATGGTGCCGACTACAACTCCTCGCAAGTCCAAGTCGACTACTACAACAAATCACAAGTGCTACAGCAAGTTATGGAGTCGAGTTCTGTCCAAGTCGAGTGCTATACATGAATGGCCGGGTAACTTGAGCAATCAACGACTACATGCAAGATGTTCCAGCCAAGTAGCAAGCCGTCCGTCCATCTACTACGAGCCACAAGCAGGATGTCCAACTACATCAAGCTGATGGCACGCACCCGTCGTTAGGTTCGACTCCGTGCACTCAGAAGACGATGCACGGCAGGCACAGGGATGCCCGAAGTTCGGCTGCGTGCGAACGTCCGACACGGACGAAATCAATTCCGTTCGACTGCGTCCATCCGTCCAAACCGGGAGCAAGCTGTCCGACTATGCCAACAATTCGGTGGTAACCTTGTCTCGATTCAACCAAGTGATCGACGACGGCAACTTCCGGGTAATCAAACAGCCGTTCCAAGTGCTCGACGTACCACTCGGCTGACTGGATTGGTTCATCAACCAATATCTACTCCGATCAACTCTATCTGGCCACACCCAACGAGGCTATCGCAAGACTTGGTGCCGAGTACTCCCCAATGCTGAGTACTGTCAGCATTGGAGACAATTTCGAGATGATTTAATAATTGTCTTAAGCCTGCGTGATTTCTATCAATCTGTCGCCGAAGCTTCGGTCGTGACATTGCCATCGCCATGTTGGAGTAAACAGAGTAAGATGATAATGAAGGGGATGACTTTCGCCTCGTCGGGTGCCCAGTCATGTGCACCAGCCTTCATTAACACGGACATATGTTAGTTGCCTTTGCCTCGTCGGTGCCCAGCAAACGATGTGTCCGATCCTGTTAATGGGACGTGTCAATAGAGTAGTGAACTCACCTCGTCGGCACTTGGCCGTTGTTTAGATCTAGCATCGTCGGCACTAGACATATGTAGTTATAGAACCGTTGATGGTAGATATCATCAAGACATAGGTATGCTTAGACAATGTTTGCTCATGTGATTGAATTGACAGCCTCTCGGCGTCGATATTTTTCTCATAGCGACGAGCGGAGCAATCCCGACTCACACATGACGAAGCGGGGTCTTCCTGTCTTGCGTGTCTTTGCTCTTTGCACGGCTCAGATCGATCATCAACAACTCGACAATGGCCTTGCACGGCAAGGGTTCTGATGTTGCCAAGCTGCTGGCCTTCTTCTTACGACATAGTAGATCAAAAGAGCCGATGGCTCCGCATATTGCCATATTCTACTGCTCATATGTATATGTTAATGCATCTGAATTGTGGGCTCACCAGGCAACGTGACGGCTGAATTGGCCGGCATGGTTGAGAGAATGGGCGTCTGGAGCTGCAGTGCTGGAGCGAAGCAGGAGCTCTCATGTGATGCCTCAGCCAGATGGGCAGCGGCAGGGTCTCGGCGTGTATGTGTGATCTTACCATGGGAGCGGAGCGTCGGCATCCATGCATGTATGTAATATGGACACCACATATGTGTGTTGCGGCGAGATATGCTTGCATGCATCCAGGTGAGATGTGGAGATAAGTTACATCTTCATCTTGAAGGGGATGTATGTTTATGGCTTGGCGCGGTGACTTGACTTGCGGCCAAGGCTTTCTTGGTTGCTGCCGACTCCTGTAGGAGGCGGCACATCGCTTGCTCCCATAGGAGGGGCAAGGATCTCTTATTTCTCATATAGTTTCCGAACCATGGACTCACCTTGAAAGATGATTGTAGGGCATTGAAGAGTTATCAAATTGTAGCACGTCGAAAATTTATCAGAGGGATGACTCGCAAGGTTGCAGTAAGTCGTCGCTTGTGACCTCGTCGAAGGATCGGCGGCAGCGACTGTTTCTTACATGTAGATGATGTAGCAGCAGCGGTGGGCCATGATGAACTATATTGACATGCCTCGACCAGATGAGCAATTGGCAAGCTGCATCTTCAAACTGTGCAGCACACGCTAGGGATGATATTTATCTTCTGCATGTATATGTGTCAAGGCGAGATGCTCGAGCCGCATAGGTCTCTCCTTCTACCTGATGAAGGGAATGCGTCCCTTTATATAGGGCTGAACATTGCTTAATTATGGAAAGAACAATGCCATCATCTACTGATCATGCACGTTAACTTCTATACACATTGATACATGTTTATAGAAAGAACAAGCCTTTTTGCTTAATTAATATGGATGACACGCACTTTTGGAAAACCAGCACTCGAACATGCATCACCTGATGTGTTGAAGTTGATCACGTCAAAGTAAACTTCCTTATTTATTTGTTTCTTCTTCCATGTATGTTCGGCAGCCATACACGTGCAAACTTGCATACATGTTATTTATCAAGTACGTGTGTCACCTGATGTTCAGATTTACCGCCGTCCGTATCAATATAGTCTCCATGCTTAGATTATTTCCTTAAGAGAAAACAAACAGCCGGATCTGAACATTCTTTAATTCTTATTTTAATATTTATCATCCATATATATCTCACGCCAGTATACTATGCCAAAAATCGGACATCCATATACATCATAGACTCTGCCACCATTTGTGCAGTAATGTCAACAACAATTTTAGAAATAGCAAATATGATTGAACTATGCTATTTTATTTAATTTGATGATATTTAATAAAAATATTCATCAAACAACTTGTTATTTGCTAAAAATATTATGCTTCTTTCACTCTACTCTATTATAAAAATTATTGTTTCTAATTTCATTTTAATCTAAATCTGTAGATGCCTTATGCCAAGAAGACCGCTCGCATCAGCACCGGAGGCTACTACCCTGCGCGTGCTCTGTTTACACCCATGGCGCCACCAGAGGATGAGGCCGTGGTCATTTTAGATGACGAGGAGATACCGTGATCATGGAGGACATCACGGAGGAAGATGAAGAGGAGTGGGCCGCACCAGCACCAGCACCAGCACCTGCACCAGCGCCTGAGCCACTCCCAGAGGATGTGTCACCACCAGTTGATCCAGCGGTGGAGGAAGAGATGGTTTGGACTCGCAAGTACTACTTCAAGCAAGCTCAACCCACAACCTACTACCATTCACTGCTCAGCAACATGCTTGAAGACTATTAACTGGACCTGGATGCCTCCATCAAGTACTACTGTGCTATGTACACACACCCCTTGGAGGCTGCATACTGGAAGACCGATGTGTCCATCACGGTCTGGAAGGATAGCGAGGATGGTCAGGAGGTGGAAACTTTCCACTCACACACGGCAAGATGGGCTAAAGCATTGGATAGCATGGAGGATGCAGCTCAGGAGGCCTACATCCACTACCATGGTCGACGCTATAAGGCCATGAAGAAGGATCAGTTCAGGTTCCTTCCTCGCCACGATCCGGATGATGGGACTTGGCTGATTAGAGACCCACAAAACAGTGATCCAACCTTGGACGCAACGGTCAGGCATGTTCATGCGTCACAGATAGCAAATGAGGAACTCCGAGAAGAGCTATGTGAGGTGCAGAGGTCCGAGTTTCCAGACGCAGGTTGATGCCCTGAGCTCAGCTTGGATTACCGCCCATTAAAATTAGGATGCCACTTTGTAATAAAAACGCTGTTAGTTTCATGAGTTGGGTCAGTTAGTCTTAATGTGTGGCTTGTGAACTTTAGTGTTTAGTTGCTTTGTGCTTATGTTTATGTTTGAGTTGTATTTTGTAATGAGTTCTGAGATCTTGTGGGCATGTTCACGAATATATGTTTTAGTTAAAGGATTAAGGTTTGTAAGCATTAATCACTACTACAAAAAATTTTACAATGCGTTTTCCATTTTGTTAACCGTGGTGGTTTTTAGAAAATCCACCATAGTTAATGCCACGATTAGCCGTGGTGGTTTTTTTAACTTGGCCACGTCGTAAATCAATTAACCGTGGCAGTTTTTTAGTAGCCCAAATAAGGGCCCAAATAGCCCATCTTGGATTCACCTTGGTCCGATATAACGCTGTCACTATATATAGCAGACATAGGGTTTAACTCCCACCTTCTAACTCCGTCCTCCAGCAGCAACCTCTCTCTCTCTCTCTCTCTCTCTCTCTCTCTCTCTCTCTCTCGTATCCCATCTCTCTTGTATCCCATCTCTCTCGTATCCCTGGCCCAGATCCACTCCCCCCCCACCTCACCCCCTCTCCCCCATGGCGCCCTCCCCTTCCTCCCATCCTGGGCCGCCGACGCTGGTTGGTATTCCTCCCTCAGCCGCTGACCCCCAAGCGCCCGGCGAGGCGTCGAGGCAAAGGCGAGGCGCCACCAGCCGCCAGGTCTCCTCCTCCGGTGCGAGCACAACCCCATGGTGGCAGCCTCCTCCCTCCCCCCGCCGGCGAGTCGGCCCCCACGGCGTGGATCCGCGTGGAGGCCGTGACCACGACCCACCTGTGGGTCGCTCCTCCTCCCCACCCGCAGCGGCTTCCTCGACCCACACGGCGTCGATCTGCGTGGGAGCCGCGAGCACGACCCCCACAACGGCGAGCCTCGACCTCCACGGCGTGGATCTATGTGGAGCCTGCGGGCGCAGCATGACCCCCCACGGCGGCCGCTCCACCTCCCCACGGCTTCAAGGTCCACCCCACGACGGTGAACCCGACCCCCACAGCGTCGATCGCCGTGGAGCCCAGCGGCGAGCCTTGACCCCATGGCCCCCCACGCACGCCGCCGCAGCCTTTCGGTCCCGTCCCGGCCCTCCCCCCTCCACGGCGCCCCTCTCCCCGGCGGCCCTCCCTCCCTTCCCCGGATCCGACGGGCCCTCCTCCCCATCCTCCAAATCCGACCCGGCGGGAGGCCGGATCCGCAGGTCAGGCGGCACTTTGGACCTAGCGGCGGCGCGTCCTCAACCCTTAGCGGGTGGCCCCAGATCCCGCCCGTTAGGGTTTTGGATGGGGCTTTTCTTTTTTTAGTTTTTTTATTAACTGTGGCGGTTATTTGGTGCTCTAAAACCGCACGGTTAATCGATCTATTAACCGCCCTTTCATTCGTAGGTGGTTTTAAAACCGCCATGGTAAATAAAAAACCGCCAATCGTTAATCATTTATGTAGTAATGAATGAAATAAAATAGGTGGGTTTTGGATATCTGCTATTTTTCCCTACCCTATCTTTTGAGCATCCTGTCTTCCTTCGCTAATAAATCTGTTGTTGAATGACCATTAAAAATGAAAAACTTCTAGAGAACAGTACACTTCAATATTTTTCTCTGGCCACAAGAATCACCCTCATAGCTGTTATGGTTTGGGAGTTACGAAAAATCACAAGATGATACAACTATGCTATTAGCAACCTGGAACAGTTTTGGTTGTGGACTGTTTTTGACAAACTTAACTGCAGAGTTTGGAAAAGTGTTCTATAAGAAAGTTGCAGGGAATTTGATAAGCTTTCCAACGGTGTAAACTACAACTTCATTGGATTAACAGAGAAAGAGTTATAGCTGTTTTACCGCACTATTTTTTTTTCTGTTCGCATGAAATTCAAGGATACTTTGTTCCCTTTATGCACAAGAGTTCTCTGGGATGTCAGAAGGCTATTATGATAGTCAACCTACCAAAAAGGAGATGCACGTTGCATTGGTGTCCCCTACTTTACCTCTTCTTAAGGGGGGTAGCCAAGTTGAAGGAGTTGCAAGATGAAGGTTTCAAACATTCCAATGCTTCACTTGAAGCATCGGCTCTCCATGATTAAGAAGTCACTATCAGGTGCATGAACCTTTTCTCAGGATTGGTAACTTATTGAATCATCTACAAGGAGCACATGTTTTTGTAAGGATTGAGCTTCAATTCAAGATATCATCAGTTGGAAGTTCAATCTTAACCAAGAGTACAAGTAGGCATTGATGACATAGGAAGGAGATATTTGACAACTACAGTTGGTTCTACGGAGTCTCAGAAATCCCAATGATATACTAAGCATGACAAGAAAGTTTTGATTGAAGGAAGTTCTCGACGTGGATATGTATTTTCTAAATAGTGGAATTAGGGAGAGAAAGGTACTAAGAAACACTAGTAATCTAAATGATTTTTCGCGTGATGTTTTTTTTTTCGGCGGGCACCCAATTTGCCCACACGGTTAATGCTCCGCCACTTCGGTTTTATTTTTCTGGCATTTTTTACCCACCACGGAAAATCGATTTTACGGGCGCAGTTTAAAAGCTTGTCACGGAAAAAAGCAGCTCAAAAGCCTAGGCGAGGCCCAATCAGGTAGCCACCTATATAATAAGAAGTTAGGTTTCGTGCTCCATCTCCTCACTTTCTCCCTCTCCTCTCCCACGGCACTTTCCTCCCTCTCCTCTCATTCTTCCGCCTCCACTCCCTCTCCTTCTCTTCCGGCCGACGGCGGCGCGCGGTCGGTCACAAGGCGCGGGGATGCGGCGCCAGCCGGGTTAGGATATACGGCTGGCCACGGCAGGCGCGGGCCACAGCCGGGCGCGAGGCGGACGCGCCCAAGGCGGCGCGAAGTCGATCCTCTCCCGGATGCAAAGGGCAGGCCGGGCGGAATCGCCCGGCGCTGGGATGGCGCGCTGCGCCGGGCCATGGCGGCGCTACGGCAGGCCACGGCAGGCGCGCGCCACGGGCGGCGTGAGGCGACGCCCCGCGGGGCGGCGCTGAGGCGATCCGACCCCCAGGCGGATCCGCGGGCGGGCCCGCGGCGCGATGGCGGCTCCGTGCGACGGATCCGGCGCGGGGGCCTGTGCAAGGTGGGATCGACGGGTGCTCAGGCCTCCCGACGGTGGCGGCGGATCCGCGGCGGTGCAAAAGAGGTGGATCGACGGTGGCTCCGGCCCTCCGGTGGTGGCGGCGCGGTGCCTAGATGTGGCTCGTCGGCCCATGGATGGGCTTGGCGGGCCTGCCTAGGGTTTTTGCTTTTATTTTATTTTTTGAACCATTTACACCGCGGGCGCGCCCTAATGTGCCCGCGCACGATGATATCGATGGACCGTGATCGCACCGTAGCCCGCCACGCAAAATGTCACGACGATTTACGACCTAACGGGTGATCGGCTCAGGGTGTTCCCGCCACGCAAAAATCTGAAATGCCCGTCACGTAAAAGATTTTGGTTACTAGTGAAAGTTAATGATGAGATTTGGTTAGAGGTACAAGAGAGGTTTCGCCAAGACCATCAAGATATTGATAGAGCTAATGGAGAAGGTTTTAGGTTTGTTGGATCGGAAACTTGGGTAAGTATTTGAAGTAGTCAAAGGTTTATGGCCCTGAAGTGTGCTATCGAGTGAGAGAAGTGAATGTCGGGTGCATGTGCTTAGCAAATGAGAGTTATGCTAAGAAGATTCGACCATACTATGGACTATGGAACTGGGTCTACTAACATTGATTAGCGGTGGCCGAAGTGGGTGGGCCAGATCCCCCTCTTAGTCATATAAGTAGCTTTTTTCTGAAATCCTTCTCAGAGTCGGTATTGGCCTTTCAAAGGGCATATTTCCACTCATAAACCAGGATACATTGTCTGATTTAGAATAGTTTCTAAAGCTGCAACCGGCGTAGGTTAAATCATAGTCCAACCTGTAAGTGTTGACAGAAAAAAATGGATATGAGAACGGCATATTTGACATTACAAATAAATCTAGATATAAGCTATGAGATCCACTTAGAGTTATTTCGAAAGGTTGGCTGTTACTGTATGGGTACAAAATTATTTTTGGTCTGGTGCAACTATTGTTATTTACATGCATCAGACCGAGGTGCTAGATACATGTGTTTACAGGACTGTTTTAGTGTTTCAGACAACACTACAAGATTGTTTTAGCATTTCACACAACACTGCACAAAAAGTGCACATAAGCGTTAGTGTTTTTAAGTATTCTATTTGTATCTAAACTGCAATTCAAAGATTCTACTTCTACACTTGTTGTGAAATATAATCCCTTGGCTACATCCATGACACGATCTCATGAATGGTTCCATTTTTCTTGTTTTGGTTGTATAGAGGGACCGGACATGTATGTCCAGCTGCTGCATTGCCATCACAGGGCCCGTTAGGAAGCAATAGTTACTTGACTTCTATTTCTTACATTTGTAGCACTGCAACTTCTCTTCTGTCTTTTTATTTTGCAAGACAACTAGAATGTAACTTAAGATTGATTTGTTGAACATTGTACTGTCTGATGTATATACAATTTTAAGATATGATTATATGTACCAAGACTACTGAGTGTAACATTTACCGCTTGTGTGGATGCATGATTAAATGGTGATTATTTGATTATATGTACCAAGACTACTGAGTGTGACATTTAGGATGCATGATTAAATGAGCTATGAATCACTGATTTGAATGGTTAAATTATGGTTTATGGATATGTAGAATTGGCATTCCCTAATGGTTAGCAATAGACAGGAAATGTTTATATTTTTTTTCCTGACGGTTTAAAGCCGACGGGAAAGGTTTAGATTTTCCCGACGGATGGGGAAAGTTTCCCGTGATGGTAGAGGAAAAAACCAACGCCAAAAGACCTTCCTTGACGGTTCCAACCGCCGAGAATCAATCAGTGATGGCTTCCCGTTGGGGAAGATAGACTTTTCCGATAGTCTATCCCTGATGGCGTATCCTCATCGGTTACCGCCACGGGATGACTTTCCCCTGACGGTATTGACCACTTCCCTGACGGTGTCGTCTGCCTGGAAAAAAAATTGCCTGGGATAGTGATTATAATGTGGATCTTTGGATTAATATTAGAAGTTGTTAGCCTTAATAAAATTGAAAAGAGATAACAATTTTTCTAACTTTGTTTATAGTAGTAAATTAGACTTTTTGTTTTAGGTGTTTTCACCTGAATACTGAAAATTAAATTAGCATGTTGTTCTTTTAATTTTAATTTTTTTTGAATTTATATATTTACTTCCTCCGTCTACGGTATTTAATTAATTTTAGTACATATTACTTGGTAAAACAAATGACACATGTAACCCTGCCTGATTACCATATTTGGGGAGTAACGCGTAGGCATGGCTGGTTAGTACGTACAAATTAGCATGTTTGTGTGAGTATTGATTTGTGAGGCGCGGGTCACACGTAGACATGGGACAGGGAAAGCCGAGAAAGACGACTACGTAGTACCTATCTCTCTGATGAAGCATCTTCTTATTGGCTGCACCATCAGCATGCACGCATGCCGCCTACACACGGATCAATATCTGCACGTATATACTGCAGTACGTAGGAGTACCATATACCGTAAAAAGTAGACGAGTAGCAGTTCGCTATGTGCGCGGGTATGATGCGCGCCTTGAGCGGCGTCTTCATATGCTTGACGAACCCGTCCACTTCGGTGGAGGGCAAACCGGAGCACCTGATGTCGGCACACCCCACTGGAATCCACGCACCAGTGCGGCGAGCAAGAGCCTGACGTGAACCATGCCCAGCCCATGCCCGGCAATGCCGCGTCCTGGCACCGAACGGCAGCATCCTGATGTCCCGGGCCCCGGCATCGGACCCATGGCCTCCCCCCTCCGCGCCGGCGAGGAACCGTTCGGGCCGGAACTCATCGGAATCCGTCCACGCCTGCTGTCCCTCCCTGATGGCCCTGAAGGGATGGTGAAGCACGACCCCGCTACTGTCGCCCTCTGGCACGTGCACACCGATAACTGCCGCCGCTGTGTTATAGTGTCAGCGCCGCCGACCACGACGTCACGCTGTATGACCGCCACTGGCGGGTGCAGCCGGAGGCTCTCGAGGATGACCGCGCGCAGGTACGGCGTGTCGACAACGGCCTTGCGCGGGTCGTACCGCCGTAAACCAACCTCGCGGCGGAGCTTCTCCCTGGACTTCCGGCTGGTTGACGAGGTGGGCGAGCGCCCATTCGACACAGACACGACGGTCTCGGTGCCTGCCCCGAGGAACTCCCACGCGATCACCTTCGTCGTCCGTGAGTGCGCCCAGACGCTCGCGTCGTCGTAGCTGGGAACCTGCAGGTCGAGCAACGAGTCCGCGTACGGCCGGTGCCGCTGCCGCCACCGTCGACATTATACCTGCGCACGCGCGGCGGTCGTCGCCGCCTGTCGAGATGATGAGAGGGAGGAGGATCTTCGCCAAAGTACGACTCGCACGCCGAGCGCCGCACCGTCTCCGTGCAGCAGCCGCGCAGTCCTTGAGCTGGCGACCCGGGGCGTTGGCTACACCATGCCATCAGGGAATCTTTGAGCACCCGCTGCACCGCGCGGACGTCGCGCGGAAACGCCGTTGCCGAAGCACATGCGCATGAAGAGTGAGCACGGCTGTGTGAAGGCCTTCGCGGACGACAACGACGACGTCACACGGCCTCCCCGGCAGCAGGGAGGGGAGGCTGGCGACGGGGCCGTCGACGGCCTCCTGCTGGATTCCGGCGGGCGGCCGAGGCACGAGGGGTGCAAGATGCCCGCGGTAAGGTTGCAGCGGGCGCGCGCCAGATTGGGCCGTGCGTCGCGGTGCTGATGCTGTAGCTGAGGTTGACGCGCCCTGCTCTGACGAACTTGACGTGGAATGGCGAGACGGGGCGGTTGGAGAAGGTGTCGGCGTGGTCCACCAGCATGGTCCGTGCAATGGCGCGGTCACCCGGACCTCCATCGTTGGAACCGCCGACCATGCACGACACTGCGTCTGGTGGATCGCGGAAGATGGCAGCGAACACAACAAAGAGCAAGGCCAGCCATGAGGAAGAAGAGCTCCATTCCTACGTTGGCACTCGCTCTTGGCTACAGATGCCTGGAGCAGGTTGTTTCTCATCTATAGACACATGCTGGAATGCAACTACTCCATCCGTCCACGAAAGACGCTTTGTGAGGGATCCAATAGATTGAACGTTGACTAAATTTATATTAAAAATGTACTAACATATATCGATAAAATAAGTATCATTAGATTATTTATAGAATATATTTTTAGAATAAAAATTTATTTAGAGATATAAATATTAATAAAATACTATTTACTATAAATTTGGTCAAACTATTGACCGACTTGATTCTCATAATTGTGTTTTTTTTTTTTATGGGAGAGATTACCACCTACTGGCTGTACAGCCACTGTCTTCTACGTTGTTTCTCTGGCCCGCTTAGATTGTACATGTTAGTCAAGGAATATCAATTCCAAATACACACTATTACCTTTTTGGTGAACAATGGAAGAGTGATAGAGATTATAAGTTAAAGGTGATGTGGTTTGGTAGTTGGCACTAGTTTTGAGCCTTATGCCAATTCATTAATACAAATTATTTGTCCCATTATAAATGGATCATGCCTTTGGCACCTCGACACTACTGGAAAACCTGCAGCAGAGACGGCCTGGGTGCCTCTACTCTATAGAGACGACCAGTTGGCCCAACTGCTTCTACTACCCTCGTCTTCACTACTACCAAATGCGGCCTCTATAAAATCAATTTATAGAGATGCGAGGCAGGGAAATTGGAGACACGCCTCTAGAAATCGATGCAGAGGTAAGGCTGTATTCGAACCGACAGCACAAACCGCTGTTCATAAATCACAAATCAGTTCTTGAAAATATCAATCTCCTCTAACCACTCGACCCAAAGGCACTTGTGTCTATATAGTATATTCGACTCTCCTTGTATTGTTTTTGATTTTGTTTTGGGAAAATAAGTATTTGGGACCATAAATAAATTCAAATAAAAAGGTTTTGAACTGCGAGATTGTAGATATCGCTCGAAATCTACAACTTTTGGTTTTCGTGCTTTCTCATTCGTGGTCGTTTGAAAAATTTAAATTTTTAAAATGTGAAGAAATTCAAAGCGTAATTTTTCTTGGATTGATGAGTTCAAATGAAAAACTTGTTAACTACAAATTCTATAACTCTTTGAGATCTACAACTTTGGTTTTGGTCATTTATCAATATGAGGTAGTTTGAAAAATTTGAATTTCAAATGTGAGAAATTTGAGCGCATTTTTCCTCGGATATACTGATTTAAATGAAAAAGTTAATTACAAAGTTGTATAACTCTTCGGATCTACAAACTTTTGGTTTTTGGTCATTTCTTCATCCGAGAGTCGTTTAAAATATTCAATATTTGCAATGCAACCTCCTATTTCTAGTAGGCTGACCAGCCGCCTCTAAAAATCGCATTTCTAGCGAGGCGGCTCCAGCCCTAGAAATTAATTTTAGAGGCTGACTTGAAAGTATGACCCGTCTCTAAAATAGGGCACTTGTAGTGGCAAATAAAAATAGTATAACGCCTCAACAAATGAATTTCTAGAGGCTGCGTGGTAATGACCAATTCTATAGAGATAGCTGCAGATAGAGCGCTACTTCTGCACCTACTAGCGAATCGGATTTTGGCGAGACACCTCCCTAATCATTAACCGCGGGCGGGCACTAGCTTGCCCGTCCGCGGTTAATCTTGCCGAGTAACGGTTGACGGCTTTTATTTTCCATGGCCGGAGCAATTTTGCCGCCCGCGTCAAAATCGACATCTGCGGGCGGCGCTTTATAACGCGATACTGCCATCGCATAGGGACGCTTTCTATTTTTGAGGCGGGCAGCTTACAGGCGACTGCGACCAAAGTATATGAGAGGGCCTACATCGAAAGCCCAAATCAGCCCTCTATCGGGCCGCCAGTATATATCTTCACACTTAGGGTTAGCGGCCGATCCCACTCCCATTCTCGCTCGGCGTTACCGGCATCCCGCCGCCCTCGCCCTCCTCATTTCTCGGGCCAGCGAGCGCCCCAACTCCCTCTCCTCTTTCCCCTCCTCATTCCCTCCATGGCCGGACGCAGGATGCCAGGCTATCAAGCGCCAGCTTCTCTCTAACCCCGCCTCTCCTCTTTCCTCTCGGCGCAGCGCTCGAGTGCTCTCCATGGCGGATCCGACGAGATGGAGCATCTCCATGCGACGCGGCCTCCATGGCGGGACGAGACGCCAAGCTCCGGCGCGGGAGGCTCGACAATGGCGCTCGATGGCGCGAGGGAGGCGGCGCCGATCGGAGGATCCACGGCGGGCTGGCTGGCGCGACGGAGAGCGCGCCGGGGCGGGCGCCCACGACGCTCGAGCGCGCTGATCCGGCAGCGGGCGGGCCCCGACACGGGCGGATCCAGCGGTGACGCTGAGCGGATCGGTGACGGCGCGCACCTCTAGCGCTAGCGGGATCAGCGGGCGGCGCGCAGCCGTGATCCGGCGGTGGCGTCAGGCGTCTTCCTCCCTCGGCAGCGGATCTTGACGCTGAAGATCTCCGGCGACTTCGGCCGGTGGATCCGGCCTCCGGGCGCGGATCCGCCTACCAGCGGCGGATCCGGCCTCGGCGGCGGATCCGCCCTCTCGGGCGCGGTTGGCATCGGCG